>VZTA01021377.1:0-20527 GCA_013398855.1 Mohoua ochrocephala | reverse complement strand
ACCAGTGACAGGACCCGAGGGGAGGGCATGAAGTTGTGTCAGGGAGGAAGGGAGCCGGGTGGACAGGCCTGGCAAGGAGGGGTTTGGCTTGGATATCAGGAAAAGGTTCTTACCCCAGAGGGGGGTTGGGCACTGGAACAGGCTCCTGAGGGAAGTGGTCACAGCACCAGCCTGACAGAGCTCAAGAAGTGTTTGGATATCGCTCTCAGGTACATGGTGTAATTCTTGGGGTATCCTGTGAAGCACCAGGAGTTGGACTTCATGATCCTTGTGGGCCCCTTCCAGCTCAGGATATTCTATGATTCTATGAAACCAACTAGTCAGCACTTTTACAGGAGGAGCAAATGTCTGCATAATGGAACAAACCCAGAAAATTAGTAAATTTGGAAGTAGACATTGTTCCACATTTTCTAACCCTGCTTAATATATTTTACAACTGCAAAATACTGGTTTTCTGATGTGCAAAGTATATGTGTGCATTAAAATTAGTCCTGAAAGATTTATAATAATGGTAACTGACATAGTTGTTGATACTTTCTTGCCAACAATAATTAATAGCAATTACTGAAAAATTACTAGGTCTATTACCAAAAAATTGTAGGAATTTTCATTTGTACTGGGACTAGGCTTCCTTGCTAGCTGTTTTATCATTTTTATACTATCTTTACTCCTGCTGTGATAATTTAGAACTTGTCAGAGCTTAGTGATTCAAGGCAGCCTTTTTTTCAATCATCTTTTAGCTTCAAACAAAACTTCATAAATTTTCTTTTTCTTGATATAGAATAATTATAGAAATAGTGATTTTGGAGAAAATCAAGTGATAAAATGAGCTTATTTACACAGGTCTCTTTATTTTAGATAACTGTTACAGTGATTAATCTATATTAAGACTAAAATAGCTCTGCCATTTCATTTTAAGAAAAAAAACCGTACAATGGAAAGAAAGAAGAAACCTACTTTGAATCACAAAATTCTGCCACTTCTCAAATTATCACAGCGGGGTAAAGATATTCTTCCCCAAAGCTAGCAGGACACCTTTAGTCAATTTTCTACAGGGAGAGAAAAAAGCAGCGTGCGCTCACACACACACATACTCTTAAAAGTGTAAGTTTGTGATGGTGAGAGACTTCATAACACATTACTAGTCTCATGAGCCATTGAGTCCTGGGGATTGGTAAATGGACTCTGAAGCCCTCCACTACTAAATTCATGTTAGCAGTAGCTTTTGTTTCTCAGGACAAGCCATCTTACCATCCAATGACTGTGTGGTCAACTGTGTGAAATGCATTGGTGGCCTCAGTTCAGATCCTAGTGGACAAGTAATTACTGCTGCTGTTGACCTGCAGGCTCTTTTTCACTCCGTTACACAGGTACAAACAAGCAACTCCAAGTGAACTGAACTAGTGTAAATGCAATTAGATTTTGGCTCTTTAGTGGCCTGGTGCAAGCCTGCGTGCCAAACTTCCTGCAGTCGTGTCACCACAACCATCTCCCGCATTAAGTCCAACATAAGCAAGGACATCCAGAGCGTTACGCAGAATTTACACCGTTTGCAATCTCACTGTAGAGCTACAGGACCGTTTAGGAAAAGTCTTCAGTCTACAACACGTGATGAGGATGATGGTGATTAGCATTAGCTGTTAAGTGCACATTGTTAAGAAGAATATAACAGGATCTAAGTTATAGTGATAGTTCTGAATTCAGCATTCAGAATACTGTAACAAGCTAAGAACTTACAGTGTGAAGAAGTCAATATCTTATTTCAGATATAAGATACTCGGTATGAGATTTAAAGTACCTTTAAAATAACAGAGAAAACCTGACATGGGATCTATTTTTTGTCATACTTTTTGTCACTTGAGTATGTATGAATTTTGTCACTAGAATATGCATGGATAAATGCACACCCACATAACTATAGTTTGAAATACTGCCTTGCTGAATAGACATGGATTTATGTAGCTTTTGAAATTATAACTTTAACACTTTCAGGAAGCAAAATTAATTTCTTACCTATCGAAACACTAGATGTAATTAGGAAAAGCTAGTTCATTAATTTTATTGGGGCCAATCCAATGAATTACAAAAGATGGAATGTAAAACAAAAAATATAAATCAAGCAAGCTTCTCTTATCTTCCTAATTCCAGAGACCATTGGTGTAAACAAAAACGGGGTATTCATAAAGTAATCTGAATAGAAAGTGCCCAGCAGAAGGAGTTTTCCAATTAATGTGTTCAGATAGGTCAAAAACAAATGAACAGTTTTCAGGGGAAGCCTGGAAATAAGAAAGAGGAAGGTCCTGAGGAAAGAGCTGGGAACCTGGATTCAAGTATTTTCTTTGATGAAAAGCAGATACCTGAATCTATGCTTCCATGCAAAATGAAAACAAATATTAGGTTGTTCATTTATGAAACTCAGTTTGCTCCTTTTGGTACTGCTCTCTTTCCAGAAAACAAGTGAAAGAATGCGGAATGAGAGCTTAGTCTCCCAAGAACGGGTAAGAACATGAATGGCCACCAGTGAAATTCCTGCACTCTTGCTTATTTTCCACCACATTCTACCTCTCCCTTTTTGAACTACCACTTCCAACATTTTGTAAGGTTTTCAACTTGCCTATCCTGTGGGATGGAAACACTTTTCATCACACACCGTGTTCACGGGATGGGAAAGTGTGTTCTCCTTGCCTGCCACAAAAGGTACACAGAGATTTGACCACAGGTAGCACAAGCTGCTGCACCAAGACGTGCACGGAGGTGAATGTGCTAACAATGCAGTGAGTGCCTTCGGTGTCTTTGTTAATAGAGGTTTAAATCTCCAGCTTGACATTATTTGAATGTAGCTCTCTGTGGTTTAATTACTACCATTATTATTATAGATACAATAGTAATTATCTCTTCTTAACGTCTCATCATGTTTTGATCAATTCACATAAAAGTTTACTGTAAATATATGGTTAGGTAACATTAAAGAAAACATGTAATTATGGAATATATAATCAAATACCTTCTAAACAGTTGTATATTTTCCAACAATTAAATGCTTTTTAAAAAAATAACTAATTGGTTTTTAATAGGCAATATTCAGCTTTTGAAGCAATGAATATATAAAGCTTTATTTGTTGACCTCAAATTACTTTACTCCAGTTATATTGATAACATCTAGGTTTCTCAAAAACCTGCTGGCACAAAATCTTTTCAGCTTTATTAATGATTCAGATGGCAGTTTCTGAAGAGACAAGTTCCCACAGAGAAGGAGCACTTGATTAATGACCTGGAAACACTTTTCCTTTTCAGCTGATTAAATAAAATTGACTGGATTTTTACATTTTTATAATAAAATGACCCGCAGGGCTGAGATGACACAGTGAAAGCAGCATGTTCACTCTTCAACAGATTTTTATTTTGTCACTTGTAAAAATGAAAGGGCTAACCACCCAAGCAGAAAAATGCACTTTATCACTGTCCACTGCCGACATGCTGACAATTGCTGCATACAAATACAAAAACACGGAGGAAACTAGGCTGTGTTTACACTCAGCCTGATTTTCTAATGATGACAAAAGGTCTATGACTTCTCGGGGTTGGAGTGATACTATTTAATTATTATGCAAAATAGATTTATAACAACACTACTGGCAATCATAAAAGGCTTTATAATATGGTCACTTAGAAGTGATACCAAATATCTTTCCAGAAATTTACATATAACAAGAACTTTAGTTTTCCGAAGCAAGATGGTAGCTATTGTTAAAACAACAAATGAAAACCTAATGGAGTTGCCAGCTAAAATAATTGGAGAGATCGCACTAGCTATCACAGAATCCAACCCAAATGTAATTTGCAATAATTAAAAATAAAACAGATGAAACGCCTTATCTCTAAGCACACATACTTGCACTCACAAGGGCATATGAGGCTGTTATATGCCAAGCCATAGCAGTAACTATGCCTAGTTATATGCCTAGTCTGCCTGAATACAGCTTGCCTTAAGACTTCCATTCATCTCTTCCGGGTTTTTTGTTTTGTTGTTTCTTTTCTTGACCCTGGCCTTTTCATACAAGCACCCAGCCTGATAAAACAATCAATAATTTCAGTCTGAGTAAGTAATCAAAAGTGTTTCGTGCTCTCTTAAAAGCTGTTTGTTTGTCTTCCTAGTATTAAACTGTGTCAATATCAGTAATCCCTTATGGGTTCAGTGGGCTGATATAAAAGATCTATATCTCATATGAAATCTTATATTAAATCCATCCCCTTGAAAACAGAGCCACCTTGCCCTGACTACTGGGAACAGCCCATGGTTGACCCTAATAGTGTAATCAAGCCCAAATATTGGCTGAGAGTTTTAAATGGACTGAGGCAAACGCACAGCAGTAAGTGTGGCAATTGTTAAACACTGTCAGTTCTAACACCCCTGAGCCTTTACACAGCAGTAAGCCTGGAGTTATATCTAAGGAAATGCAAAAAATATACAGTGTTTCCAGATCTACCCAGAACTACCTGGATTATTGTACACATGCAGTTCGTGTGTAGCTTCTTTCTCAAGTTTCATAGTAAGTGTAAAGAATTTAGTGGTCTCTTAAAAATGATTTCTCCTGAAGGGTGGATGCATTGTATCACTCATCAGTCGTCTTCTACTCTGTTCTGCATTTGAGTATCAGAGATGCCTACAGTCTTTGAACCTGCAAAGGAGGGAGATGCACAGCTTTAACAGTATTAACTCTTCATTTCCAAGTCTGACCACTACCATAATGTCCTACAATTCACTGGTTAACTGTAGCACATAAACAAGCGTGGTTAAAAATACTGATGCTTCTCTGCTTTCCACATGGGTGGTGTTGTAAGCCTAGACAAGGCAATTGGTAGAACCAGTGCACTCATAATAATGCTTCCAGGAGTAGCATAATTAAAACGATTTTTGAAATCTATTCATTAAGACCTAGGACTTGTAACATATGTGTCACTTTTGCACAGGGACTATTTGCATATTTAAGACAATAATTCCAGTATTTTGTAAAATGAAGTTTTTACTCTTCTGATTTTGAAACACATAAGAGAATAGCCACTCCGGCAATGACTTGACCTAGTTTGCTTCTGTTTCAGTTAGAAAGTTCTGAAGTGGGTGTAATGAGAAAAAAATGCATATATAGATATAGATATAGATGTATAAGATTAAAGTAACTTTGACTTCTATTTATAAGCAAAGTTTACCCAGTTCAAAATACAAAGGTTGGATAAACCAATTCTTGAAAGGTCACAAAGGTCATACTCTGTCTAAAAAACACTCCATCAAAATAAAATTGTAAATAATGTAAACAAGGAGAAGCTGAAGTGTTGGTTCTCTGAAGCCTGAAGAGGTGGGTATTAACACGTGTTTAAATCAAAAGTCAGAATGACGGTATTCTCATCTGCTAAACCCCTTTCTATCCATCCACACTGGCAATCATACTCATGCATAAAAGGAAGCAAAACAAGTGGGAACACAGAAAGAATAAACATTCTTTAATTAGTTTATTTTTCATTATGAATTAAAACAATCATGGTAATTTTGTGCAAAATAGTGCTCAAATATCCTTAGCTTCTCACAATGTTACTGCTCACTATTCAGGGTGAGGGGAACCCTAAACAGGATAAACCAGACAAAATGTCAGGTCGGATGTAAAATGACAAAGACGGGGAACAACCTACCATAGCCAGGTCCTGCTGTTGCATCAACCCATGTATTTCCATTCTTGGCCTTTGGTATTGATTAGCCAAAGGAAAGGCATTGAGGCAGGAGGAGAAAAATGAGCTATAACTGAAGCCTCTGGTGAACACAGAGGAAGAAATATTTCTTTGGAAGTAGACTTCCAGAAATAAGGAGCACTAGTTATGTGTTGTTTCTAACACTTGTACAAACAACATCCTACCAATGGAGAGTGCTGGGAAAGGTTCCTCACCTGTAGGTGCATGGCAAGGGAGTCCAACCATGGAAACTCGGTCTTGCAAGATCAAAATGTAGGGGTTGATATTTGCACACTCTGAGTACAAACCGTGATCCTTTATTTCCCTTAGTAACCAGAGAAGAGATAATTGTTAATTTAATCAAATGGAGGAAAACAAGGCATTGCACTTGGCATGAATAATCACCGGCACAAGAGCAGACTGTGAAATAACAGACCTGCAGAAAAGGATTTAATGGTTAATGTGAGTCAACAGTTTCATGGCATTGCTCTAAAGGCAGACCTTTCCGTGATAAACAGGAACTATGTGACCTTCAATGTCCCTTTCAACTCAAACCATTCAATGTGGCCTTTAATAAAAGGAGTGTATTTTGGGATTCAGATTTGCCATGTCAAGAGAAACATGCTCAAATGGAAAAAATCTAGAGAATGGCAGCCTGAATGATCAGAGAGCTGGTAAAATGGTCTTGCAAGGGAAGAGCTGAGAGAATAAGACTGTTTAGTCTAGAAAAGAAAAAGACTGTGACATAATGCTTTTTGAATTTTTAAATATATTCCATAGTTGCCGCAAAAAAGAATAATTTATTCCTCATGCCCAGGGCAGACAAAGTAGAAGGAGACATTTAGGCTGACTACTAGGAAATATTTTCTAGCCATGAAATTAACAAAGCAAATGGATGAGCTGTCTGGGTAGATGCTGACATCTCCTCTATAAGAGAGAAGACTCTTTTCTTTAAGGGAAAAAATTAAACAAATAGCCAATTTTAGTATTAGACTAAAATAATGAATACTCTTCCAGTGTTAAATCAAACACTCTTGTCTATCAGAGTTTTGGAATAAAACCTACTTGGGTAGAACTTTTGCTTGCCTAAGGAATAAGTCAGATTTTGCAGTAATTTCAAAAATGTTAAGATAAATAGCACGCAATCAATATTTTTAACATGATTAAACCCAATTTTAAGCTTATCTATATTTCTCCTCCTTAGTCCAAAAGGCTTTGTTAATGAAGAAAAGTGTTTCATGAATAAAATCACATATTCACAAAATAAAAGAATCACAGAATGTGTCTGGTTGGAAGGGACTGCTGTGGGACTGTGGGTCATCTTGTCCCAACTCCCTGCTCAAGCAGGGCCATCCTAGAGCACACAGAACAGGATTGTGTCCAATATGGATGGTTCTTGAACATGGTCCAGTGAGGGAGATTCCCCAGCCTCTCTGGGCAATCTGTTCCAGTGCTTGGTCACTCAACACAGTAAAGAAGTTCTTCCCCGTGTTCAGATGGAACTTCTGTGCATCACCTACTGCCCATTGCCTCAGCACCTCTAAGCAGATCCTGGTCCCTCCTCTGGCCCCTCCGTGCAGACACTGACAGACATTGATGAGGTCTCCTCTCAGTCACCTCCTCTCAAGGCCAAACAGGCCAAACTCTTTCAGCCTTTCCACGGAATAGAGATGTTCCAGTTCCTTAATTGTATCTGTTGCACTAAGGAGCCCAGAACTGGGCACAGCAGTCCAGATGTGGCCTCATCAGGGCTGAGTAGAGGGGCAGGGTCAGCTCCCACAACTTGCTGACAAAGATCTCTAATGCCCCCTTCTTGGCCAAAACCACACGCTGCTGGCTCGCGGACAGTTTGTTGTCCAAGAGGACTCCCAGGTCGTTCTCTGCAGAGCTGTTTTCTGTCAGGTCACCCTCAGTCTGTACTGATGCATCTAAGATTTTTAGAAAATCAGAAAATAAAAACACAGTAAGAATCTTAATAGTTGTGGTCCTATGTTTCTCATCTATGAAGTTTTCCTTCCAGTTTTTGTGCTCACCCTTAGACTTAAAAACACCCAACAGAAATTTTCTCTTATCGAGGCATTCTAATATTGCACAGGCCTATATTAATCAACAGTTATTCTGTGGAAACCACAGAAAACTTGGTAATCCAGTTGTCATTTACAATAAATATTCAATGCAGAGATAATTTCTGGTAATTGTCATCAGCATTTGTGCCAAAACTCCACTCATTCAATGAATACTAATTTAGTCTGTCTAAATTGTCAAGTAATATTTAGGCTGGAACACTTAAAGAGCAATTGAATACATAATTTCAATTGATTTCACATTGCCATTTCACTTTCATCTTTCAAGAGGACCTGCATCTTTGAAACAGATCAGAAGGAATACTATGAAATTTGTTGTCTTATTATTACCTGCAGACTTTCTTCCCAGTAAGTTACTCCATAAAGAATGATAAATACAAAACAGTTCAGAAGGCCTTACTGATTTTTCTTTTTTTTTTTAAATTAATTGAAAACTTTTAAATGTACAGGATAATACTTGTTTGAGTATGTAGAATATTCGCAAAACAGAAATCCTATGAAGTAATCAAAAGGGTAGAAGTGAATCCTCTCCAGACTCAATATTTTATTCAAGTTTTGACTTGAGATCAGTTTCATCATCCATACTTCAGGTTTAACTATTTGACCCATCAGTATTTGGGGAGCCATACAAGCTATAATGAGCAACACGTTTAGTCTTCCAACACAGCATTAAATATCAGAAGTATTAAACATCAGTTATAAATTCTGCACAGACTTTGTCCCATGACTAGGACCACCGTTCCTAGTGTTCACCTGCCAGAAGAGTTAGGGAAGAAAAATCACGAAGACTTTCCCAATCAAGTTCGCTACCAGTGGCTCCTGGCTGCCTTGTGTAATTACCACAGCCTAAATCATGATTGAATTGGACACAAAGAATTAGCAATTCAGGTGTACTGGGTCTGCTCAGCTTATTCAGAGTGTGTTCAGAATATCAGATTTAATTTTGTGTATTGATCACTATACATATATTTGACCAAAAATTTTGAGGGAAAAAAAGCCCTGGACAATGTCAGAGGAAATTTTTTTGCTTCACTATACTATCAAAATACATTTAATGGGTGAAATAGAAACATTTTCCTTTTAATATCCCCCATGTTCCATATCTGGATTTAAAAGAATGCAGAGCTGAGGCAAAGTAGTCTCCTCCAGTGTAGTCCTGCTCCCTGAGTATTTCATATTTCCTAGTTGTCCACCCTTTCCCCAGGCACTATGCAGAAAGCTTAGATAATTCATCAAGAATCAGAGATTTCACTCCAAATCACAAGTCTTAAGTTAAGTGAAATGTCTAGCTGTTCCATGATGCTTGATTTATTGTAACACTGGAATGAAAAGAGACAAGTCAAAACAAAATGCAAGAAAAACTAAACAAATATTCTTTAATCTACACTTTTAAGGAAACTGTGGCAAAAGGCAGATGTCTTCAAAGAGTCAGACAACTTCAAATACAAGAGGAGCTTTCCTCTATTCTGCTAACTCAGTGTTTGAACAGCCTGCAATCAATTTAAAGCCTTCTAACTCCATTTTTCTGTCTGCATAACAGAATCCCAGCTCTGAAAATCCAGTACGAAAACAATATGTGACCTCATTCAGGACAGAGTAGGTGGCAAGGACAGTAGAGGGTGACGTCGTAGGGGCCATTGTAAGGTTTGTTTATTATAGTGTGAACAACACAACACCTAACTTCAAATTAAGTTTTGTTGGTTTTACTCTCTTATGAAGAGAAGTTCTCTATGAGACTCTTCACCTTTAGTTCTGTATTTCAAAGTGTATTTCTAACTTGTGACATCTCGTATTCTTATTTTTTTAAGCACAGCAAATAGTACAATTTCAAGGACTGTAAATATCAACCAGGGGTCAAACCTCCAACATAAGAAATAGTTCAAGAGATCATTTTGCATGTGAAAGTAGGTTTTCAAAAGAAATTCTTTGCCTATGAATATGGAACATTTCAGCCATGTAGTTCTATAAACCAGGACTATATAGGTCTGGGAGTGCACCGGCTAGCTCAGCTCTGCAGTCACATAAACGACTCCATTGTGGATTAAGTTTTCCATATTAGCAAGCAGTAAAACATACAGCACCTAAAATTCATCTGTTCCCAAGGGTTTTAATATTTTTTTAATGACCGTTATCTGAGACAGCTTCCACCAATACGGAAATACATATTTTAGTACGTTAAGTTTTTCCGTTTTCAGTTTCCCTTCGACTGATAGCTTGCAGTGCAGTTATTCCATTGTGCCTGAGTCTTTTCCCTGCAGGTTAAACAAGCTATTCCAAACATTTGACAATGACCAGCCACAGCTGTCTTGATCTATCATACTAAACAGACTAGACAAACTAATCCTGTCTTCCCGAGAGTCTTCTACCAATGGGGTGGTGTCCCCTGGCTTCCCATTTTCTTCCACTGAGCTGATCTCTCAGAGACATTAACTAGCCACAGGCTCCTGTTTGAGGAAAACTGAACCAGGATAGTGTTATTTTCTAAAGTTCATTGTCATGGACACGTGTGAAAATTCCCTTAAATGGATAAATTGGGGGACAGAGGACTGTGTTAATTTTGCTGTGGGAGATTTGCCTGTGAGAGCAATGCTAGGACAGGTAATGCCATACTTTGCAGAAATAGAGTTTCTCTACCTTGCTGTTTTTCAAGAACTGTCAGGTATCAATGCATACATCACCCCTAGGAGCACACTAGAAAGAGTCACCAAGGAAACATCTGAAGGTTTTTACACCTGAGCGTTTACTTCCCACTAGATTTCTTTGCCTAAGAGAAAAGCCTGAACTATCATTTATTTTCTAAATAACTGTAACTGTATTATGTATAGTATAATTGAATATTGCTTAAAGAAATTCCCAAGCTATCATGTAAGTATCACTTGCTAACACACCAGTGTTAATCCTCCTAAAGTCCACTGCTCTGGACTAAGCAGTAGGAAAATACGAGAGGAATTTCCTACAGAAAACTTCTTTTATACAAAACCCTGGCTTCTTTTTAACAGTATGCTACTTCTCTCCTGGCTTTTTTTGGACTCCATGTACTTGACTAGAGGTAAACAACATCATTTCACTCTGGAATTATAGCAGTACATATCCCGGTAAGTTTATGCACAAAAGTTGAGATCCACCCGTCCTGATATACCAAAATGCCAATTTTCTAAGATGCCTAGTACTTTCCCTGTGAAGAGAAAACGTTAATAAATACTACTCATTTTGCAGAATAGGCAGAAACCAAGTACTTCTTTCTTTTTCACTCCTTAAACTGTCTGCACAATCCTGCCACTTCTGAAAATTCATATTCATTTTCAGTCTATTTCTATGATCACTTGATCCAGCAGCTGACATACAAACTTTCTGAGATGTAGATAATTAACAAAAAATAGTTATTGTTTTTAAAACAAACTTATATTCTCTTAATGCCAGTTATTTAAATTTTGGAAAACTTTTATATTATAGATATTGGAACACTTTTATAGTATGAGAAGTTGGCTGAGAAGTTTACATTTTGCACTAGACTTTTTATTAGACTTGTGAAAAACCCGTTTTATCTTGCTCATGAAACAAAAAATAGTCAAGAAAATAAGATGAAGGGACCTTTCAAAATAAAACACTTGATTTTATTTCCATATCTTTTATCCTTTCTTTAAAATTACATATATTTAAATGTCATCTAGGAATTGTACTTTGCTGTGAGAAATTTAGCATCTTTACTTAAAAATGTAAAAACAAACCAAATAAACCTCAAACAAAAAAAAAAAATTTTGAGCTACGTGAATTGCATTCCTCCAGTAAGAACAAATGTCAGATTTAGTACAAAACCAGAGTTGATTACCACAAGGATATGTTTTGATTAACTTACCTGATCACAAAAACCATTCAGTTCATTCTACTGTAATATCCCATTGTCAGCACTCTGCTTAAGGAGACTAGAACATATTTTAATTTTTAGGTGCTTCCTCAACCAGATATAAGGCATAGCCCTGCACAGCCAGGCTCCTGTTTTAGCTTAAATATAATTTGTATATGCACACATATAAGTCAGGAGGTAACATTCACACATGACCAGTGAGATGCAAGTTTAAAATCCGAAATGTGGAGGACAGCATCAATACTAGTGCCTCTGAAGGTGGGAATATATCCTCACAGCACCTTTTGAAGATAGGCTTGGTTGACCAGGGACAAAAATGAAATCCTCCTCCCATGAATATTTGTAAACACACCTTGTGATGCACAGACATGTCCATGCAGACAGTCACAGTTACAATTCAATGGCACTCCATACACTAATCTGTTAGACAGTTCTCCTATGCACAAGTATTCTACAAAGAAACAGGTGCAGACTTGTTGTTACCCTAAAGTGAAATAATATTAGACTGTCCCAAGACATTGATCAAAAGGTATGCAGATCATTGCTCTTCCAAAGAAAGTTTATCTCTATCAGAATCAAATTCAGTGGACTGGGAGATATTCAATGTCTAAATGATGTTTAAAGTTTTGGTATTGTGTTTCTATTTAGTGATACAGCCCATGTGGCTTCCTTTTTTGCATGTCTCTAATGTCTGTTGCTCAGCTGAACAAGTAAATGAAAAATCCTCTGATAGAGTTTATCCTCTTTTTTCCTACTGTTTTTAACATTTAAGAAATACTGCTTGAAATTATTTTATTTTGCTATGAAATAGTAAGAAAATGCTCATAATCGAGATATCAGCAGTTGGCTAGCATCCTGGACTTCAGTCTTACCAATTGCTTTTATCTGAGGGCTGTATTTTGGGCACACATACACTGGCAAAGGGCATAAGTTAAGGAGGTGCTGTCCTCTCCATACCCACTAGTATTAATTTCTATAGTATGTCTCTTTATGACATGGTGGTGTAGGGGAACTTATTTTCCTTCTCTCTGTTCCTATTAACTCAGGTGGGAAGATAGGAAGTAGATGACTGGTTAATAGTAAAGTTATTTTTTCCTTTTTCTCTTGATTTGGTATGTTTAGGCTATTTAGAATCATAAAGCCACAGTACAGTTTTTGTTGGAAGGGACCTGTGAAGACCATCTCATCCAACTCCCTTGCAAAGATCAGGGACATCTTCAACTTTATCAGGTTGCTCAGGGCCCTGCCCAACCTGACCTTGAACTTTTACAGGGATGGAACATCCATCACCTGTCTGGGCAACCTGTTCCAGTGTTTCACCACACCCATCGTAAAAACTTTCTTCCTTGTATCTGGTCTGAACCTACTACATTTCAGATTAGAAATATGGGTTTTAAACTTATTTTAATGTTTAAATTTTCATAAATTTAATAAGTTTGAAAATATGAGGGACTGCAAGTACTTTCAGCTGAGTATACATCTAATCCATATCTCTTTTCCCTTTTTGTCATGTTTTCATGGACCCAAGTGCACAGAAGGGAAGGAAGATATTAGGATAGTTTGACTTGTACAGACTGCTCTAGATGAAATCTAGTTTTAAGCATACAGTTAAACTAATTTATGTTTAATCCGTAGAACTATTCCTGAGGCCAGTTGAAGCCAACAAAGTACACACAAGAGTATAAGCAGGAGGTAGGTCATACAAGTGGAACTACTGAGGACATTTCTCTTCTGGAGTTCTTGGTCTTTTCACAGTAGCTGTTCAGTAACTTGATTGTCTGTCTCAGCAGTCCAAGGACATAAATTTTGGCTTTGCAGCCATTCCTGGAGGCTAAAACATTTCACCAGAGCAAGGGCATGAGGTTCAAGCACAGAAGCTCCATCACAGACAGTGTACCATGTTCAGAAAGGGAAAGTGCAGTAGAGGGTGGAACTGTTCATTTATCAAAATATCTATTTGTCTTTTTAGATTTCTTATCTTCATGATACTCAAGTCCCCTCTAATGCAAAGTAGTCTATGTTCGTGAATTGTGCATAATGTCTAATTATTTGTATGGACAGTCCATATTGCTGATCATTGCAATATCTGGGTCTCCAGAATAATTTACTTCCATTAATCTTCAACTGACTATGTATAAAACAAGCCCTATCTGCTTTGACAAGCACAGCTAACTTTGCTCTTATTTGCTTATTCAATATCCAGGCTCCTTGACAAAGCAATACTGAGAAATAAAAATGGTGAAGCAGGGAGAAAAGAGTCTAGATACATACCAACATGCTCACTGAGAGAGAATAGAAAATTATCACCTGCAACTTATTGTTTTCCATCTCAGCCTAAGACTGTTGACCACCTTCAAGTCGCTTTAATATATAGTAAACATTCAAAGACATACTTTCAGCAGAAGACCCCTGACTCTGGCAGCATCACAGCAGGTGTCAGCTGTGAGTTATCCCAGCCCTCTGCAATACCTCAGAGATGACGTGGCATCCATGAATCAGCAACCTGCTTCAAGTAGCAATCTGTATTCTCATCTCTAAAGAATTCTAGAATATTACTTTTAAAGAATTCTAGTGCTTGTTACGGGCTTTATGCAAATAAATAGCCAACAACATTGTGTGCACAGTTTTCCTGTCAAGATTACGGAAATTCCATGTAACTAGTAGTTGTTGTGATCCATTTGTTTACCTGCTTCACTGTGTTTCATCAGATTTCTGTCTTCATTTTAAGGGAGAAAAAATCCACAAATTAAAGATGTCCACGCCCTTTGAAATAGACAGGTATCCATATCTATATGTATAGAATATGTTGTGCAAACAGAGTTTGCACTCATTCACATCCACTTTACCCAGGATGCTTCCAGCAGTTTGCCAGTCTGTCTGTAGACAGCAAGTGCTTAAAACATACACTGCTGTTCTGCAAAAATAGGGATTGGAGCAATTAAGAAAAATTAGTGCTATAAACCTGATTCATTACTATTGTTTTGACTTGAATAATGGTAACTGGGCTCTGGATTCCTCTTATTGTGAAGGTAAAATTAGTCTCACTCATTCTAACCTACTTGTTGGATTCTCATACAAAGTTAAAATTTTCAGATAAAAAACACAGAAGTGTGGACAAACTTTTGAGGAAGAATCTGGTAGTTGAAAGGTATCTTTTGACATAAAATAAATATGGCTCCATATAAAACAATTTAAAAATATTTTGAAGATCTTCAGTCTCACTTTATATACACATTTTAGGAATATCGGTTTATGTCTTGAAGAAAAAGTAAGTCATGCTATCTATTGCTGGCTGCTTATCTATTGCTTGCTGCTGCTGGCTACTCACTATTGGGTAGCCAGTGTCATTTTAAATGACAAAAATAAATTTATCTGTGCATGCACCAGGCATGACTTTTTCTTGCTACCTGCAGTATGCTTTTTAGGTAGAAACAAGTGGTTCATAGTAGTGGAAAAACAGGACAAAACTAGTTGTAGCATTTCCATATGAAATAAATGAGGGTAGTTAAGAACAGAAAAGTACTTACTAATACAGATTTAAGAAGTAAAAAAGATCTTTAATGAGAAGCATATATAAAAACATTGCTCAAATCTAGATAAAGTAGGGTGAAAGAAACAATTATGGAGAACTTAGTGAAATAAATAGCTGATTTGGGGATTTGCAATTCCTTAAAATTTGGTGAAACATTTCATTTTTTAAATGGAAGTTGTCTGAAATTTATTATTACAATTACTCAGTTTTGTATTTTTGGCTGTAAGATTTTCCACATCACTCAGATCTCTCAAACTGAGTATTACAAGAAAACTTCAATCAGGCTGGTACAAAGAAAACATTATTGAATGTGTCAAATCTACTCTTTTTTTCATCCTTTGTACTTTTTAATATCCCAGAAAATTAGAAGGATGGATATATTTGATATTTTAGGCAAAGTCATAATTTACAACTAACTCAGGTTATAGCTGCTTGTAGGGGCAAAGAGTTTCAGACATTATATTTCAACAGCTTCCATGCACTGCAAGTCCTGGGTTAGAGCAGGACCTTTAAGGAGAAGAATATCTGTTAGACAAGGGGTTCACCAATCCTAGTAACCTGTTTCCAAACAATGAATATTCAGGAGGGAATTGTAACAAGTCTGGGACTTTTTCTACCAGTTGTGAAGTAAAATTACACATACCTGAGATGAGGGTCAGTGAAGTTTTTTTTTCTCAGTCCAGTGGGCCACAACACAGTGGAAACAATGGTGTTATCAGATAACATTCAGTATCAGTATCTTTTCACTGTTCTATGTGTCCTTTTAGATCATTGTCCTGAAGACAACTAAAGACAATGAATTCTCTGCTGAGAATGAACTTGAATTAGATAACACATGAAAGGAGTTCAGAAAAGAAACTATTTTTTTCTGAATGCTACTTTTCCAGAAAATTTCTTTTGTTTACATCCCTGAAAGGAATGATCCTTGTTTAACATAGAAGTCAAGTAAGACAGGATTGATAAAAAACATACCAACTGTACAGGCACAAAGGCACACACTTCTTTATCTTGATCTTCAGTTAAGAGTTGTCATAAAAAAAAAGCACAGACATAAAAGGATGTTGATCATTCTTAATCAAAACAATTATTCATTAGGATTAAAGTTTAACAAAAACTCGATTAAAAAAAAAAAAAGAGGAGTGACTCTGAAGAAGCAAAATGTGGAGAAAGTTGAGGGATTTCTTAGCATCAAGATGTGATCCTTTCCATTAGTTTAGACTGAAAATTGTATGCAGTGTGTACATCAAGCAAAAAACAATGTAAAGAAAATTAAAACTTTTGAAATACAAGGGATTTTTTCCTTCTCTGCACTGAATTAACTTTATGAAAAGACAGCACAAAGATTCTTGAACTTTAGTAAATAGAGTTATTATGAGAAGAAACCACATGCTGTATTTCCTGCCCTAACTTTTCGTCTGAATTTATGTGTGTAGTCAATAATTTCCAAGTGAACTTTAAACAGTAAAGGTTGAGTGAAGCCTAATTATGTGTCTATAAAGGATATAAAATGAAAAAAATTTTGAGGGTTTGCATTTTTGATTTACAGGATTTCTACAATTTGAAGTTTTTTGAACTGAACTTCAATTAAAAATGAATGGAAGTACATTTATATTTATTATTTATATTTATTTTTATATTTATATAAACAGTTTAAACTATATTTAAACAGTAGTCTGAAGTTTTCCATTTCAATAGCCTCAAAAACCTTTATTATATACTTTATTCTAGAAATCACTAAGTAAATACATTAACTCTCAGGAAAATAAGAGCAAGTGTAAGTTGCAGGGTAGTAATCACCTCAAAATGAGTAGATGTGTCAGATTCATCTAAACACTCTCAAAGTTTTGGCTTGGTCCCTAAACGATCTGCACAATAACCTGATACGTGTTGATTACAACATTCTTCTCCAAGACACTTCACTGTGGGACATATCAGCAAAAGACCATATATGCCTGCATTTTATTTCCAAAATAATCTAAGGAGTTTCTTATCTCAAATAGTGACAACGACTGCAGAAGTTGAAGCATATTTAGAGTTATAGGCCAGTATAACATGCTCATATAATATTCTCATAGTCTTGGAATATTCTCAAGACCCCCATTAAAGTCCCAACAAACACTCCTTACAGGCCAGATCAAGATATAAATGCAACATACCAAACTATTTTTATCAACAGAATGGCTGCTGCTTCAAATTGATGGAAACGTGTTTCCTACCTCAAAGTATTCTGGTTTTGCAAGCCTGCACATCACAGATTGGTAAAATGACTTGACATATTCAAAATAAATAACTCTAAAAAGGCAGAAACAATATTCCAAACAAAACTTCTGAATTCTATAAATAAAATATTGCTCTATGGTATTCCATCACTCCGAAAGTATAGCTCTACAAAGGAGAATGTGTTAATAGTTGTCTATGTTCCTAAAATTGTGGATTATCATAAGAATAGGACAGAGGAATAAGGAGAACACTTTAATACTGTAGATGCCAAAGCAGTTTTGGTACATCTTTTCTAACAAGTGCAAGGATTTACAATTCATAATTTTCAATTCACTGTCATCTCACAAAAAAACAAAATTATTTTCTTGGCAAAATAATGTGCATACTTTATACTTGCTATGTAATTTATCAAGCATATGACCAATAAGCATCGTTCTTGATTGTAATTTCAAAGTCTTTATATAATACAATTATAGCAATATAAAATTGGAAAAATACTCCAGAAGTTCATTTAACTCACTCCTTAGTCAAATGGTAGATTCACATATTCCTTTAACTCAGACCAATGTGATGCAGAATGTACAAATTTGCAGCACTTCCTATAAAGAAGAGGTGCCTGGGAGGCATCAGCAATACAAACAATGTCTTGTTTTGCTTTTGTCCAAGCAAGAGAAGTTTTCAGGCATGCTGTATTTTGGCATGCTTGGGAAAAAAGAAAGCCCAAACCAAAAATATGTGGTTCAGCTTTGAGTCTGTTCCCTCCCTAGGAAAGAATCAGTCTGCAAGTGCAGACATTGGTTAGCATTGGTGGCTGTGAAAATAAATCTGCATCATAGTTAGATGTTTAATTTTGAGGTAAGTCTTTGGAAATGTACTTCTCCAAAACTACCTGCTGTAAATGTCCTGGGCATCATTCATTTCTAAGTAGTTGTATTCTTAAGAAACCTCGTTTTCTCTTCTGGAAAGTAGCTACCTATTTATTTTAGCCAAGGGACTCTGCAGGTCCCACAAAGTGGGGTTTGAACTGCTTAAAGCTTATGGAGAGCAGATCCTGCCCTTCTGCTTTCACTGTTGATTAGGTTTGCTTTTTTCCTTTCCCCCGTTTTGAAGTACATCTACAAGCACCAATTACCTTTTCCTATTATTAAGAAAGAAAGAAGAACAAAGTAAAATTTAGTATGCTAGATGCAAAGACAATGGCTTACTATTTTACAGTTGCATTTTAAAGCAAAAACAAGCCCCTATTATTTTTCTAGCTATGGTTTTAGAAAGGAAAGCTGATAGGCAGTAACCAACCCCAATCACCAAGTGAGTAACCAAACCCAAATATAAACCTGTGGGTCATTCTCCTGGTGAGTATATTTATCTTGTCATTATATTTCTTGAAAATATAAAGAAGAAAATACTGGTAAAAAAACAGATCCATTTAAATTCCACAGTTCAAGGCAGGATCTTTTTATATTTCCAGATAACCCTGAAACAAACAAAATATATTTTTGGCTAGAGATGAGGGGTTTTGTTCAATAAATACTTTATTGTAATTTTTAGTAGCTTAATTAAATATTAAAATTATCTTTTTAGTTCCCTTTTGAACTTAAGCTTTTACTGGATCCAGTAAAAAACTGTAGGTCAAAGGGGGCAATTCTGAACTGGACTGTAACAGTTTTCTTTTTTTTCCAATTAATCGCAAACAGCTTAGGTGAACATAGATTGAAAGAATGACACCTTGAGATCCTTTCCAAACTTAATTATTCTATCAAATGAAATACAATAGCTAAATTCTTAAGGATTAAAGATTATCTCAAGAAAATTGAAACAAATAAAAAATAACTTTCACGCATTCCCTTTCATGAATCAACAATGTCAGGGATCTCAAAATATCTGTCAGTATATTCCAGGGTTACATTGGTGTTTAACAGTAAACCTAACAAAGGGAAGAAAGGACTGGATCATGCCCAGGAGATTTCTATGACAACTCAAGGAGACTAGAGAGGTATAGAAGTTGCTTGGAAGACAATTTTGTTATAATATGGTTCATTCAGAGCTTAATAGGGTGAAGTTACAGAAAATATATTTCCAGGGGAAAAAAAAGGAGAAAACAAAATTCGATCGATGTACTAAATTGTAACAGTAGCCAGGAAACTGCTTTTCTGTCTCTCCCTTACTAAGCAGACTGTATTGGCAGTGGAGAAATCACAGCCCAAGTATCATTGCTGAAAACTCAGCAGACTTTGTATATGTTGACTCTTGAGTGCAATCACGATACATGTAGGAAAGTAGTTTGGGTATGAGAGCAGGCACACTAACAAGTTTAAGTGCTTTTTTGTGTTTTTCTGCTAAAAAGTAACTCTTTTGAATTCAAAAAGGGATTTGCTTTTCTTTTTTTAACTGGGACATCATTTTGAACCAGTATTTGCTGTTCACAGAAAGAGCCCATGAAGGACACTTCACTATGAAGGATTCATAGTAAAAGCAGCATTATCTGGGTTTAAATTAGGAAGCCGTTATTTTACAGACAGTCAAAATACTCGTGGGATTTTGTTACCTAATATCTTTTCAAAATCTTCCTTTCCATTTTCACACTCTAGTAGAACTACATTACTGGCATTTTGGATTTTTCTTAAGTACTTATTTTTTATTTCTACCCATAGTTAAGCACAGCAAGCATGATTTCTTTTATTCATACCTAATTGAACTTATGATTCAATAACATTCATTCTGTGGAATTTTGGTCAAAACAATGCTGCAGATTAATTCTTAATGAAATATAACAGTCATCTTTAAATTGCTACAATTTACAAAAGTACATTACTAAAGCACAAAAGCTTCCTACAATTGAAAACATGCATCTTTAGCCTTTTTGCCTTAAAAAACCTGGCAAAGCAGAAATATTTGATATGAAAAGGTTTAACATGCACAGGCAAACACTCACATGCATAACTGTGTGTCCATGAAAGGATTCTGTGTGGGTGAAAAAAGTCAAAATGACTTGTCAAAGTGTTGCTTAGTGGTTCTAAGTTAAATGTTGACATTTACCTCACTAAATCTCACAGTATATTATATTAACAGCTGTCCTATTTCAACTGGGGTAGAGTTCATTTTCTT
>VZTA01021371.1:12088-29663 GCA_013398855.1 Mohoua ochrocephala | reverse complement strand
AAATAAAGAGTATCTTCTTATTATCATAAAAGCAATAAAAAGACTTGCACAGCATTCTTTAGCTAATTTGTCTTTCATTCTGCACCATAAAGATAACAAAGTGTGCTGTTCTCTCAGAACATACTGTTTTACTCTCTATATTTTTCATCACTATAGTCTGGAGTATATTGTTTTTTAATTTGCTGATGGAAACCGTCAATTAGAATTAGCTTGAGTGCTGTGGGAGGATAACGACAATAGATATGAGAGGAACAGAATAGCATCTAGCATAAATTAATGATGCATTTATTGTGCATCTCATTAGCTTGGTGCAGGGCTTATTCTATGAGTAAATAACTTACTGTTGTATCAAAAGCTGGGAGAGTAGGAGGATTTGGTTGGGGAACCATCTAATTATAGTCACTCATCTTAGAATGAAGGACTCCACTCCTTTGATAAAAATCTGATTAAAAGAAACAATATTTTTCCAAATGTCAACATGCTATATACCGTTGCAGCCTGTGCAAATATATTCTGACACCCGTGTCATTTACTGAGTCTGTCTAAGGCTTGTAAAACTTTCTGTTGAAAAAAACCCCAAACTCACAACTTAGGAAAGACAAACTGCCTTAAACCTTCTATAACTCTCAAAAATGCTTTCCATTTAGGATTCTATAAGCCTACATATAAACACTTGTGACTATTTCCAATTGGGGGGGAAAAATTCTCCCTCATTATGGATCCCAACCTTCTAATATGAGTTACTATGCTGCAATTTTGATTGTGCTGGTTTTCTACTTCTCCAAACAAGACAGCAATTATCAAAATGATGAAGCCAGAGTTCCAGCTACTATCACTGACAACAGTGAAAACTTGTTGCTTAGCAAAGTCTGAAAATGCCCATGTGCCTTACTAAGTGTCTATTCAAAGGTTTTTTTTCTTTGTGGACACGTGACACTTAGCTGTGTAGGACAGTTAAGAAACAGGATGCATTCCTATCAGTCTGTGTTCCAGACAGTTAGGAAAGAGGACAGATTCATGCAGATAGTTTATTTTCATGTGCAAGTGTGTTTAATTTAGATAGGTATATTAATAATTCTATGTGTTTGTATTTTAAAAGGTGTCAAATGTTAAGACTTTTGAAACTTGAGTTTTCTTTAAATGCAGGAACCCAGAAAAGGACAACGAAATTGATTCTGAGGGTTGGGGGGTTTTTTGGCACAGAATTGGCCTGATCACCAATAGAAAAATTCCTAACTAGCTACAATATGTTCTCTGTAAATAATTAATAATGTGCCATTCTGAATCCCCTAATGTATAGTGCGTTTGTTTTCAATCTTAGGAAACAGGCAGAATTTTTGAAGATTTACCTCCACTTGCAAAAAAAAACCAAGAAAAAAATTAAGTTCTGTAATTAAGTCAGCTGGAATTAATTAAAATAGTCAGATCAACGTGTAGTCCTTCCTGCCATCCACTGTACTGTAGGTATGTAATTTCTAATTAATGTTTAAAATGCAGTTCACTTTTACTTAATATTTAATTCATAGCTATAAGCAAAGTACGTAACCTAACGGTACCATGAATAATATCTCCATGAAAGAATATGCCACCTTAAAAGTATCTGAAAGAGGAAATACAAAGGTGGTTTTGTTCTCTTTTATAATAAAAATAAATATTTCAAGAGCTTATTTGTTTCATCTTTAACTAAACTAAAATTTTATGTGAGATGAGAGCGGCAGAATAAATGGGGCAGTAATATTTTTTAAGACGAAACTTGCAAAACATAAAGTCTGAAGTACGTGACAATTCCATGCAAGCTGACAATTTCCAAGTATTGCCTTTGAAATCCAACCGTTGTGCCAGATCTCCGACTCAATGATGAAGAAAATGATCTCCTCACTTCTGAGACTAATTTAATCAGGACGGTAAAATTTGGGTCTGGCTCACCCAAAACTAGCCTGCACTTTGTAAGGCGAGCTAACAAATTCCTTAACTAGAATTAGATTTATTTGCTTATTCATTTGAGTGTTGAACTGGAATTAATAATAAAAATTAAAAAAAAAAATAAAGAGAAAATTTTAAAAAAGCAAAGAATCCCCTAGGCTTCTCTGGATAAATACACAGTGTAATTGTTTTAATAAAACTGAGAGAACAGAGTCAATTGAACCATGTTTGCTGCATTTATCCCTCTTGTTGGAAGGAAGAAAAGAAACACCTCAGAAACATCCTATCTGGTCATTTAGAGGGAACAAAATACAGGTTTGTATCTCTTAAAAAATTAAATCTGAGCATGGAGCATTTCTCCCTCTTATCAGGAGTCACAATCAACAACACTGACTTTGTGTTTGGGAGTCTAAAGGGTCATAAAGCACTGAATTCTGTCTTGAAGTACTTCTGAGCTTAAAGTTTTATCTCACAAACTATTTACTGTGTAAATCTGAATGAAGAGTTTTGTTCTTACTGGATTTCTTGGTGGTGGGAAGGAATAAGGTTATTTTGGGCTTTTTGTGCTGATTATGCCCTTGTACTGGATGAAGAATAAGGGTCATATTTAAAAAAGAAAAACAAAAGGATAAATGAGGTGTAAGGATTTTTTTTACTTTATTTCTGTTGTCACTTTTCTGTCTGGTTTGTCTGTCTTGCCACTTCAGAGAGTCTGCTTGAATCAGTCATGTGGCCAATCTTTTAGAAACTGTGTTAAGTATGGGCTTTATTCTTAAAGACCCCCATACAGGGTCCCCTATAAATTGTCAGACACAGCCTTAGAAAGAAATTTTAAAAGTGTAGGAACAAATTTTAGCAATATGATCCAACCTTGCAAATTTTTTTAGGTTTGCTTTTTTCTTCACGCAGAAAGTTTAATAAGGGGAGAAAAAAACCCCCAACCTGTAAATGTCGAATTTTAAAACTTTAAAAAAAAAAAAAAGTGAAATATGAAAGGAAGTCTATTTTGATAACAGGCTGTGTAGAAGAAAGAGAATAAATAATGAGAGCTGTGCTTAAAGTAGCAGCCTTAGATTCAGTGTCTTTCTAGGAATGACAGGTAGCACTGACTTGTGTTATTTAATGACAGATGAGGCTGGTGATGTCTTATCACAAACCGAAGCAACCTTGGTTTAATCATTAAAAAAGCAGCGGTAAATTTCTGGCAATGCAGACAAACTTTAAAACAAGCTTTAGTTTTGGGCTTGGACGCTTGCTAATTTGAGCAAATGGCTACATGCTGAAAGAAGAGGCAGGGGAAAGCAGTAAAAATGTTGGGAAGCTAATCATCATCTTCAGTGAATAAGTACAATTGCCTGCAGGCGTTCAGATATTTCACTGCTGAGCACCGAAGGCAGTGGAAAAAAGATTCCAATCCCATACCTGTTACCGAAGACCGATAAAATTTCTTCCCTCTCTTGAGACTGAAGAAATGTAATCAAGCATGGAAATGCTCTTCATGCAGGCAAATCGCACTGGCGTAAAGAGAAGAAGAAACTGGAATGAGAGTACATGAATTTTCCTGGCTGGATTGTGTGAGTGTTGCTTTAGAGATGACATTGACACAGTTATTTCACTTGGCACTAAGAGTTCATAGATGTTTCTCTAGTATTGTCTCTCTAATAATGGGTTAAAAAACAGATTCCCTGCATAATAAATTTATTTTCCATGTTTGTTTATGTCTGTGTGGTTATGTAGACAAGGTACTGCTGAGGAACAGAAGTGTAGTGCAGAAAATCCTGCTCTCATCCAGGCTCTGGCACATGTTTCTGAGTGCCACCTGCTGGCTTTGGCCTCTCGCACAACCTCAGCATGCAGGGATTTGTCTGAGAGTGCGTGTGCAGTGCCATTTCCTGGCTACGTCCTTAGGGAATACAATTCTGTCATGCCTGTCAGCTGTCTCAGGGACATCCAGACCAAAAGACAGCAACTGTGTATGCACTCCAAGGCTTTCCTAGTACCCACGTTTCACTGAATAAAACTCTAGGTATTGCAGCTCTTCTTTGGTCTGCTCCTCTCATGACAGAAAGAGGAAGTAAGAGAAACAAAAGAGAAAAAAAAAAGAAAAATGCTTATTGTTCTCAATTGGAAAAGTTTATCTTGAAAACATGCTGCCTGCATTGATGTGTGAGAGTGCTCTTGTTGAACTGTTCTTGTGTCCAGACATAACTCAGTAAAGTAGGCAGCAAAGGTCATGCTTGTGTTAATAAACCTCTAAAGGACTTTACCTTCAGAATCCCACCCACCCTTTGTGCATCACATGTGTGCTCTCTTTAAAAGAGGAGAGAGAGAATAGGCACATGGTAGAAATGCATCTTACAGAAATCCAGGTCTGTGATGACTATTTGGCTGCAACTGCAGTCTTAACAACATGATTGGGGTGTTGATAAAGCAAAATACAGCTTATCCCTTGTAAGGGTCTGCTGTGAACAGACACTGTCTTCTGCTGGATGGGAAGTGCCATGATGAAAAGCACTTGTTTATTCTCCTGACTCCCACAGAGAGCAGGCAGGAGTAAAGTGACTTGTAACTCAAATCTGTGTAACTCCCAGTGGATTGCTCTTTACAAACTGCCAGAAGACAAGCTGTCTCTCCCAGTGGCATTCTCTGAGGAGGCCTCCCTGTTATCTGTGACATTCATTACAGATGTGCCTGCGCAGCACCTGTCAGTCACTCTCAGCCAGAGAGACAACCATCACTTCCTGAGACGTTCAACGAGTTAGCTGAACAAATTTAAAAATACAGAATGCTGGAATTGAGTGAGTTATGGATAACTAAGAAAGCCCTGGTAAGGTAGACAAGCATGTACTAAGCCCTAGACTCTTCTGCGATTTTGTATTTTTGCAGTCCCTATTCAGGTATCTCTGTTTTGAAAGTATTTGAGAAATACATTCCTTTGTTTTTAAGCACTGAGAATTTAAAATGTGGTATGATATGGTTTGAGTTTTGTTTGTTTGGTGTGTGTGGGTCTTGGTTTTGTTTTCTATTTTTTTTTTTTTTGTTTTGTTTGGTTGTTGTATCTTCCCCAGAGCTAGGAACACAGAGACAGTGCATGGCCCTGTGGCAGTCCCAAGGAATCTCATCTCTTTTTCCTGAATCCTCTGCTGGTTTTGACAAAAGTTTTATCAAACTAGGGATGTCTTGAGTGAAATGTTTCAGGGTCAGTTCATTGGCATTTTTTAATGAAAATTTTCCAGCAGTTGAAAACTAGCCTGGCTTATAGGGGAAGAGAAAGCAGCTGTAATATATAATGAAACAAATTGGAAAAAAGGAAAGTTGATAGCAAAGTATAAATGAATATAAATGAGAAGTTAGGAATTGAAGACATTTGCAAAGGAAGCAGAAAGACACGAGAAGAAATGGCCATTTAATTAAGGACTTTGAAAAGTTTTTTAAAGTGAAAAAAAAGTAGTAAAGTTGGTGCTGGCTTGTCACCATGTGGGAAAAGCAGAAAGGTATGTAATAATACAGGAAAAACAGAGGTAGGCAACAAGTATTTCTGTTACATGGTTAACCAACCACGTTTCTCAATTATGTGTTAACCTGTCCACCTTTTTTTAGTGAAGATTTCAAGTTTCCCAGCTCAAGTGTGTTCAGTGATATCCTCTGGGCAGATTTAGGAGGCACAGAAAAGTGCTGCCAGGGAAATTGTTGATTAATTAGAAGTAGGTGTGGGTCAGCAGTAGCAGAGAAGTTGTAAGGTGGTAAATAATTAGAAATGAGGGGGACAAAAATTACTTAAGTAAAGATTTGGGATTTTCAAGGTTTCATTTTGAACAGATTTTCATTTGAATCCAGATACTTTTCTCCTTAATCTGCCAAATTGCAGCTGTCCCTTCAAGTACCTCGGGTTCCTCAGTCGTCTTCACCCTGGGAAGAAAACAACTTTGCCTTTTTTGTGTTCTGTAAGACTGATGTTCTCTTCTTGCAACTCTTTTTACTCCCCAAGCAGGGGTCCCATCTATTGCTCTCTTATTGTCTAACTTGCTGCCTTTCCAAAGTGGAGCTTGCTACAGGACAATGCATAAAATTCAAAGTTGTTGCTGATCCAGAATGCTCCTCTTGGTTCTCTGTGTAAAAGGAGCAGGGTGACAGCCACATGATCATGCTGAAGCTGACATACCTTGTTTCAACAATTAATGAGGATGAAAATGGGCCTAACCTCGGACCTCTTAAAGTCAGCATTTCTTTATAGTATGTCCCAACGTTACAGAAAAACTGCCCCAGAGGACCACTGCCATCGCTTTTCAATAAATCTGGCAATGGAAAAATCCAGAAGATGAGAAGAAATCTATTGTTGAGCCAATATTTTGAAAGGGTGAAAGAGGTTACGATGGTAATTATAGGCCTGTCAGACTGACATGCATCTTAGGCAAAATAATGGCATGGCTGATATAGGACTCAATTATAAAGGATGAAATAAGGGTAATAATAACTGTTAGACTTGTGGAAGACAGATACTGTAAAGTTGATATGACACTTTTGTGATGAGATTACAGTTTGGGCTGATAGGTCTAAGACAGCAGTTGAAGTAAAGGAGGCTTTTTTTATGGGAAAAGGGGACTTGGGAGGGCAAAGACTTCTGATTAAGCAGCTAGAAGAGTACAAAGTCGTCTCAGTACATACTGTATGCATGAAGAGTGGCTAAATGAATGATGAGTAATCATCAAGAAGTCACAGGTCTTGTGGTCTTAGTCAGGGGTGGCCAGACAGTATTCCAGTGGCCTGGAATAAACATCATCAATGTGCAGATGATGCAAAGACCTTCCTTGAATCGCTGACGAGTCTGTCTGTATTGTGTGAAGCAAGGTAAAAATGCTCTTTTTTTTTTCCCAGGTTCTTGAGTACTTCAGGGATATTTTGCAGTCCTCTAATAAATATAGGTGTGCCTAAAGTTCCACCAATCCTTGTGGTGATTCTGTCCAGTAGCACCAATTCCCTCTCAGTAATTTAGAAGTAATGCTTTGCAAAAATAAGAATTTTAAAATAATATTTACTATTATTACCTCTGCCATATGAATATACTGGGTAATTATAGGCATTCCATTTATTTTTTCACCATTACTTCCTCCATCTAAAAATTTTTCCTCCTTGGTGAGAGGTATTGAGATCTGCTGATGAGATGTTTGCTGTTCAATAACGTTGCAAGCAGAAATATTTTACCTGATGCTGTCACATCAGTCTTTAGAGAATTTGAATTGTAGATGATCTTCAAAGACATTTTCCTTTGTCATCTTTGTGCTTTTTCTAAATTGCATGGAATGAAGATTCTGGGAATACAGGCAGTGTAAGTGAGAGCTCCTTGAGATTAAAAAACCCCAAGCACCCCAAACAACTTTGGAAAACTGTCATTTCTAAATATTTTGCCTGCAGAATTGCCAATCTTTTTGATCACTTCAAAACTCTTGTTGTGTTCCACTCTACAGCACAACAGCCTTCCTTCTCACCGAAGCTGAATTATGTTGTTATTTTGATCAGCTCAAATAAGTAGATATAAAATTAATAAAATTAGCAATATGTTACTGGACCTTCATTATTCATCTATCTTTTCAAATATTTAGCAAATATACCAGATATCTGAATCATATTTGTTTTGTCAAAGGCTGCAGGAGAAGTAGTCAAACATTATAAATTACAAATTGTATGTTATGATGATGATGATGATGATGATGATGATGATGATGTTTTCTCTTATCAGTATTTTTGTTCATTCTTCACTTATTATCTATGAACAACAAAAAATATCTCTCTCTGTAATGAAGAATTGTTGTTTGTTGTTTGGCAGTTCTATTTAGACATACTACACTGTAGACTGGCACATTTCTTTCTTTCCTACTCATTAGCAGGGAGTTCTTAAGTCTCTCCTTTCTCTGCTTTTTTTAATAATCACAATATCCCACTTTTCCAGTGGGACTTAGCCTAAGACTGAGTAAAGAATTAGACTGACATCAGACAGTCTGAACTTATGATAATGCTGAAGAAGTAATTTATATTACTTCTCGAAAAGGTGGGACCTTCCTGCTCTACATACGGTTTTAATTATTGCAGCTTCTGGAGTCTAATTAAAAAAAAATACACTAGAATTCAAAAAAAATACACTAAAGAATAGAACCAAGGTTAAAAAATCTCCTTTATCCTTTGAAATAGAAGTATTCTGGTCTAAACATGGTTTAAATAATCTGCTATCTAAAAATTGTGTTAGGAACTGTTTATTGAATAGGAGTTGTTGAGATTTCTTATTAATAAAAATAAAGATTTTAAAATGTCTTATATATCTTTGAATTTGTATTTTTACCATATTGACAAAATAATAAAAATATTTTTTAGCTATTTGATCACCAAACTGATCACCAAAGGATCTTATTGTACTCATATAAGCAATGTCTTTTTTTTTTTCCCCCTTGCAACTTTTATTATCTTGGAGTTTTTGGGTTAGTGAATGTAAGTAAAAAAATCTAAAAACCAAGATTAAATATTTTCTCTGAAGTATAATCAAATGTATTGTTTTTATGACATTTTATTTTCTAGAATCTCATCCTAATTTGCCACCAGATTTAAATAACTTTGGAATTCAAACACATCTTTAACCAAATGTCAGTTTCATTTGCCAATGTTTTATGGTTGAAGTGTTTGCACAGATTTGTCTTTTAATTAAGGATGGTCAATATATGAGAGAAAATAATATTTAAGTTGATTATGAAGTGATTAAACAACATTAGGGTGTTGTCTTTTTGATGTGGTCTTGCTGCCCTGGCAGTACAAAGGTGCTCTGTACACCCCTGTTAAAACAGTGTGATAGGGACCTATACTCAGTTAACCGAGGACTGATCATGCTCACATTTATTTAAGTTCAGTTGAAAATATCTTTTTTCTTCATCGAGATTTGGATCAGGTTCAGTGATGTTAACACAGTTAAAACATCTTTATACCCTACAAGCAGCCTAAAATATATTCTTGAGGAGTTCATTACTTTTATCCTTATTTGTTGCAGATTCTGCCAAAATATGATTGCACTTTGCATACCTAGACTATCTGAGCCTATTTTTCTTCTCAAAACCTCTATATGTCAGGCAAACAGTATGTTACACATTTTAGGGCTGCATAAACACTTTAAAAGCTGGATGAACAATGACACTTGGAGTGTACCTTTATTCAGGTACTGTTTGTCTGTCTCTCAAGCTTTATTGAGTGAACAGAGTTTACACATGTAAATGCCTTGGTGCGCCTGTGCCACAGTGATTTACCTTCGGGCAAGTGAGAGAAATTAATCAAAAGCCCCCGGATGAACTTGGCTGTTCCTTCATCCTAGGTCAGCCTCCTTAACCACCGTGTCATTCCTGCTGTTGTGCTGGACCTAATCTTGATATCAGATATGTGCTTATTTTCATAGGCTGGCTGGCTCAGTTGAGTACATAAACAAGACATGTTTAGACTTAAACCCATTTCTGAGATTAGGAATAAAACATAAGACTCTGTTTGGATGTGCCCTTTCACTTCTTGATTACCTTGCAGTCCAGAATAGATGTCCTAACAGAATTTAAAGCTCACAAGTATGACTCAAAAAGATAATAATTTAACACTGAGGGGTTTGCTGTCCTACTTCTCTGCTCTTACATATCTGCACTATTAAGTATTGGGAAAATGACAGGACTGGGTGATCTCTGATCTTTGAAACAGAGATAATTCTGAATATACTCACGTTACTCTGACAAAATTCTGACCTCACTACAAATAACTGTGAGATTCTTCCGGTTTCCTCTGCTAGAAAGGTGCTACATGATTGCTGCCTTTCCTTGCTGGTGAGCCATTGAATGATCCTGGTATTCTCTTTTTGAGGACAGAGGTGAATGCTGTCTAATTGCTCATCTGCTAATCCCTCCCCAGTAGCTTTTGAACCAGCTGTTCGGCTTCGTCTAGTTTGGAATGAAGGTATGAATCTTGAAATTGCAAGTTTCGTGAAAACCCAAAGCTGTGAAGAAAGAGCAAAAAGCCACATGTTTGTGCTCCCCATGCTCTAAGGGAAATCCAGAAACAGCTCAGCTGTTATATACTCTGGTTGGTTGCAGGCAGCAGGTCGGTCAGTGTGAAAATACTTGTCTGGTGACTGCATGCGCTGTCTGTTGGCCAGTGGAAAAGTCACAGGGATGCTTGTAAAGGTGGTGTGGAGCACAGCGGGGTAAAAAAGGAAGCCATGAGACAATAGATTTTTGCAGAACAGAATGAGTTAAACAGCATAAACAGCATAAACAGCACGGCTGACTTGCTAAAGTTGGTCCAGCAAGAGTGATGAAAAAAACCATGAGAAAGATACATAAGCAAAACTATAGAAATCACATCCTTCTGCACAGAACAGAACACCCTGCTGTAGATTGCAGAACATCCTGCAGCAAGATAAGCAAGTGCATAAGAGAAAAAGCAACAATATAGCTTACTATGCATTAACTAGCATGTAGACAGAACAAGTGAAAATTATTATACAAAAGCCAAAACAGTATAAATATCTGCCTTTTTTCAATAAACGTCCCTGCATCATCGATGCTTGGTCTGTGCGTTTCAATCACCGTTAATAGATGACTTTATGGTAGTAGAGATATAAGGGGAAGTGAAGATAAACATCCACAAGAAAATCTGCCTCATCAGTCTTTCTGAGCTCAGAAGTTCTCTGGAAGTGCTAATCACGGTTGTGTTGTAACAATGAAGTTATTTGAATGATAATAACACACTCCTTGATATTAAAAAAGAAAAACATAGTGCTGTGAACAGGTCTTGGTGTGTGAAGGAGAAATGCAGTTCAGAACTTATGTCATTCTAGACTGTACAAACATAAATTAGTGAAGTTAGGTTCTAGAGAGATCATTTAGAAATGACTGCTGGGTTTTGGAGACGGGGCTGTGAGAATGTGTACTCCAGTGCAGTAATGGGCTGTGTGTGCCACTGCAGTAATGCAATGCACTCTGAATGCCAGGCTGCTGCATAATTCAGATCACTCTTTTAAAAACTCCTTCTTGTTAATGGAGCTCTTCACATCTTCCTACTGCAGAGTTTGTGATACTTTGCTATAAAGAACATTTTCCCTCTATTTTTTAAAAAAAGAGAAAAAGGGAGATAGCTGAATAAAAAATTAAGTAGGAATAAATTTTGTATTTACCATTTATAGGAATCTAGGTAGGTTAACCGAGTAGTAGAGTAGTTTCCTATGTAACAGTAGAACATTTCCCTGGCCTCTGGGTTGTGTAGTCCATTCTTGGGAGTCTAGTTCCCAAGCAAATGCTGGAAGCACATTGGAAGGACCCATGGTTTTTACAACTGCACTGACCTTTCAAACTGCACCAATCTTTCAAACATGTGTTTCCATGCTTTCCTTGCAATGTCAAAGAAGTTGTACTGATCTAATCCAAATTTAAGTTATAAGCATCTTTAGTAAAATGCTGTTTATATCATATGCCCAGCAGAAAAAGCATTTTTGAGTATCAAAATTTTCCTATTAAACCTGACTAAAATATGTATTCTACATTGGAGATTTGAAATCTCTGGATGGTTATGCCTTGGAAATGAAAGGGAGAGTAAGAGATTTTAATAGGAAAGTAGCATCATGAATAGTGAGTGTAATACACAAAACAGCACAATAAAACATGGCCAGAATTTCTTTGGGTTACTCGCAGATGTTCTGGTGCAACCTCAGTGGGAAATAAGGTAAATGCTTTCTCATTTAGAATGTTCCAGTTTCCATCCCTAAACTGGAGAGTGGAAAAGTTAACTGCAACTGCCAGTGAGAAACACCCGACCCTTACTGGTGACTACATTTGGTGCAGGGAGAAGGAATTTGCAGTTCGCACATGCGGAGGCGAACAAAGAACTGCGTCAGATTGGGATGGAACTGGGGCAGATTAATTAGGTCCCTGAGCAGCCAGTCAGGGACTTCTGGGCTCTCTGCTGCGCTCTCACACTCTCTTCAGAGCCTGGAGTTTGCAGATGCATGAAGCAGTGGCCCGGCTCTGCTCCCGTTACAGCGTGCGATAAAACTCCCAGCTGAAGCGAAGTTAAGCCAATACTGTGCATATCTGAAAATCTATCCAAAATGTTCATCAGTGGTTACTCTGGAAGAGGGATAATGAAAACTATTTGCTGCTAAGGGCATGAAACATATTCCTCAAGACATTTCTAGCTGTTGTTCTCCACCAGTTCAGCATACAAGTGTACTTATTTTCATACAACAGGCTTATCTAGTACTTAAAATTCAATGCAGTAAAATGTGATAGATATTATTCTGTCTGCATTTGCTAGTGAAAGTGCGTGCACATCATAGATAAAAAAATAAAATATTAATTATTTTTAAATACATGCAATTTTCCACCTGGGGACAGAAAGACAGAAAAATGCTAGTCATGTAGCTTAATGCACTAATAGAAAGGCACTCCAGTACCACACTGACATTAGAGACATTAGAGGTATAAAAGCCTCATTAGAATATTTATAACTGGTAGCTTGTAAGCAATCCAGACAAAAGAACATGTCTTTAGGCTTTTGTAATGTATTGCATACATTTACAGTTGTGTATAAATAGTTATTATTTAGAACACATTCCTTAAAATATGAAGGTATTTGTTAATGCGCAATATATGGCATAGCTGTGGATCAATTATTACCATGCTTTTTTCTTCTTTCTTTCTTTTTTTTTTCTTCTTTTTTTTTTTTTTTTTTTTCTTTTTTCCCCCACTGGCTGCATAGCTGGCTCCATGGCTATCTATTATTAAAGATGTAAGAGAGGAAAATTTTAGTTTTCTTACAAAACCACAGCTGCCGTACTAGAAATATATCTTTATATTTATTCTCTGGATTTAACTTAGTGTTAGAAGAATGTTTATTCCTATGCATTATTCCATGCTGTTGCCCAGAAAAATGTGATGATAATGATGACGTACCTGGAAATATCACAGCAGTCTTTCAGTAAATCTGCTTATATGTCATGACAAAAGTAATTTACTTTCAGGCAAATGTGCCTAGAGGCATTCGGTTCATTTTGGTTGAAGTTTGTTCCACAGACCTGAGGTCTCAGGGTTTTGAAGGTTGTGGTTTCATGATCACTGTCTTTTCTAGAGGGACAAATCAAAACAGAACTGTTTCCAAGTTATTCTGATGTTATATTACTTTCACTGAAAATCCTAAACCGCTCCACATACGCATGAGAAGTGAGGGAAGGAAACTTCCCAGAAATGCAGTAGTAGCTAGGATTTCTTTGCAGAGCTTAACTTTTAATGTCATACCTCCTATCTTGTAAAATTACAAAAGAGTGATTCCCCTTTGTGTTGGGAAAATGTCAAGCTAGAGAACAATCCAGTAAGAAAAAGCAGAGATAACTAGAATCCGGAATCTTTGGCACCAGAAGAACCCCATTGTTCTATTAATTAGTAGGTCGGTCATAACACACTCTTCTCTGTTTTTGGGGGGACTGAACACTAAAAGAAAGTGCAATGAGATGTATGAAACAGTCTGTTGGCTGCCTGCACTACCTGAGGTCCATCACCATTCTGATTATACCACAATATCTTAAGACTCTGCCATTTATATGTTCATCTTTGTGTTATGTCCTGCAGAATGCAACAGGTGTGATTCTCTGTAAGTGTGAACAGCTTCTGGTTTGTGATCCCATCGCAGCTCTGCTGGTCCACCCCAGAGAACACCTAATTGTGACCAGTGGCACTCAGAGCTGTCACTAGGCCTGCTATTGACAGTCAGGGTGTTTATGCTCTACTTGTAGCCTTGAAGAAAACCATTCTTGGAACAATGTGCTGCTCATTATCCTAAGGGGTAAGGTGACTAAGCAGTTTGGTTGCCATCTTAATCATTAAAGTTTAGGATTTGACCAGACGTAGTTAAGGTAACCACCAACAGGCATTAGAGACCCTGACATTAGAGGCATTAGAGGTATAAAAGCCTCATTAGAATATTTATAACTGGTAGCTTGTAAGCAATCCAGACAAAAGAACGTGTCTTTAGGCAGGTTTTTGACCAAGGGATAGATCACAGAATAAGTATAAATAAGTTTGGTGTTTTGCTCTTTCAGAAGAAGGCCATAACATTGACAAGATTAAAAATCTAATAAACAATGAAAATTGGTGTGAAGTCAGTGCAGACAAGACACCTTTAGGCCTCTCTTCGTACAAAACCAGCATCTGTTTAACTGAACTCACATTTAAATTAATCAATTTAGTTACAATCCCGAAGCCCTCATATAAACCTAAATGGCTTTACAAAAGGCTCATATTGATTTACCTTAAGTAGATTTCTTACTGATTTAAGCTAAATCACAAGAAACTTGTTGCAGGCCAGTTTAAAAGTGTTCATACGGGTCTGTATTATTTAATGAAATAGACCTGCAAAATAATTCTAGTAAGAACAATGCGATTTTTGTATTTAGACTGCGAAGTTTGATATGCATTTACTTTCCTTTGGCTCATAATAATAATAAAAAATTATTATACAATTATATGTAAAGAAAGCTGTTTCTTTCCCATGATGAAACAAGAACTAAAATAGGAATACTATGACATAATTTCAATGTGTACTGGAATTTTTAGGCTGAGCATAATTATGTGACTGAAAAATTTACACAAATTAAAAAATAAAAGCTTTCTCAGTGTGTTCACTGGTTTTGTTGTACAAGAAAAGATGTGAGATTACAATTTTTGGAAGCAGACCTTGATAGTAGACCTTCCTTTTCCCCAGAACAGCGTGGCCTTGTTATGCCACTGTACTCAATAGCTCGCTAATTCTCTAAGACAATTGCTCCACATGAAATATTGAAGAAAGGTTTCAAATCATTTCTTCTTGCTCTTTTTTCTGAAGCTGATAATTGAATACAAGTCTCCTAGGCAGATGCTGTAGCCACCAGGCCGTGTAGCACTTGGATCTCTCTTGTCTAAATGGAACATTTACTTCTGTACACCAGAACAGTTTTCCAAAATAGGAGCTTGACAAAGGGGTGACAGAGGCCAATATCCAGAAGATATCTTCCATATCCTGGGATTCAAAAGACCTGGAGTCATGTACCTTCTTCAGACTTGTAAAACTTCAGCAACAGTCAGTGAGGAAGAACTGTCCCAATTATCTTCTAAAATATGTTCTAGGCTGAATACGAAAAGGACAAGGAGAACCCAGGTTTCCTGCCAAGCACTGAACACTTCTGCTGCAGTACTGTAAAGCCAGTGCTGTTATCTTGTTCTTCCTCCTACTGTTGGAGTTAGTTATTAAAAATAATTATTCACTGGACTATTGGCAGACTATTATTTCTCTAATTTAAATTAGGATAATCTCCTGGGAATTAATGGATTTGGACTATATCTGGGCAGAAGTGTTTTTGTTTGTCTTCCTTTTTACTTTGCCTTTTGTTTTGAGCACTAATTCCACTATGAACCTGAGGAGCCCTTCTGGAGAAAATATTTGTTGAAGCCAGCATGTTTCTATGAACAGTTTTGGTTGACTGACAAAAAAAAAAAAGAGATTAAAAAATAGCAAGATTAAGTTTATATGCTTTTGAATTAAATGGGCTACAAAATCACTGGAAGATAATCTGGAAAGTTTTTTAATGAGGAATTTGGTGGTATTAGTTGTAAGCTTCTGGTGCATGCTTCTGAAGTCTGAAATTCAAAGGCAGCATAACTTGGAGGGTGGTAGAGACTGTATTATTTGGAGCCATTTCTAACTTCTCAAAGGACAGAACTCAAAATGGTGGGTAAATCTACACAAGTTCAGTCATGTTTTTAAATCTCCACTTTGTAAAGTGTCTCCTTTTAATGAAGAAAAGGACGTTAAAACTGAGATTATAAAATTCAGGTCCTGGGCAAACGTGATGATGATAGGCTTTTTTTATTATACAAGAAGCTATATTTAAAAAAGGCATGAGATGTACAGTTCATAGAGAAATTAAAGAAGTGAGTCCAAATCATTATTCTGGGATGTTAAAGTAGCATGAGAAATAGGTGGCAAAACGAGCAGCAATGATCAATTCATTTTGCTGCTGAAGTGAACAAAATCACAAAGAGACAGTGGGGCCACTGACAGGATGAAACTTTGACACAACAGAGGGCCAAAATGAATTCTTCCCCCTAATAGTTATGAACTGTGGAGGTGGCAATATTCCAGGAACAAAAAGAGATTTTTGCTCACGTTTTCTCCCCTTTCGTTCCTAGCACATGAAATGTTAAAAGCCTTTATCACTGTAGGAGAGCACATTATAATAAGGCAATTAGAATGATCAAAAGCTGACGAAGAATCACGCTCAGAAAAATCATGTATTAGCCTTCAAAAATTATTAGCAATAGAAAGAAGAAAGTCTTCTTCCAAGAGGATTAATAGATGTGACCAGTAGTATGGAAGAGAATGATATTTTTGTAGAGTAGTGGGACCTAAGGGAACACCCCAAATTTTCTTGGGAAGATATAGAAAATACTAGTAAAACTACAGGATATTCAGACACAAAACAGGCCATTCCCTGCAAGGTCTGTTGGCACTGATTTATAAAGAGGACACTGAGACTGATAAATGTGTGGTTTTTGAACATTGCTAAATTAGTAGATAACACTGAAACAGCTACATGGCAGAACTTATTGAGGTTCTAGGAAAACATTTGATACTTAGATAAATTTTCGAAATCATGAAACATATATCAGCCAAAGCTGCCGAAATAGCATGAAGAGTAGTGTGGGCTGAGCAAATGTGCAGTAAAAAACAACAGCATGGGTAGGAAATGTTACCGATTCACTTATGCTCTTCACAGTATCATTCACAGGATTACCAGTAACCAGGTTTGCTGATTTGTGAGAGAAACAGGAGGATCAACAGCAGTATCTCAAATTTTGAAAAAAGCACCACTGGCTTAATGGAGAATTCAAAATTACACATTGATTACTCCTCAATCTTTCTATGTGCTAATGATACACGCACTTGCTGGTGTTTCCTGCTCAGTTTGCGGCATCTCAGGAACGTCTTAGAAACTACTGGTCATGGTGAAGGGGAGGAGCTGCAAAGGAAGTACCTGCTGGAATCTAGAACCATTAGGAATAGCAATATAAACAAGCATAACTAAACAGATGTGAATTGAACTGCCACACTTATTTCAGCACTGACTTTTCATATGCTGCTGCCTCAAAATGAATCATGTGCTCCCCGCACAGCCTTATTTCACTAAAGTATTTCCAGTTTGTCAAAAACTGTACAGAGCGGTATCACATCCAAAAAAGTATTATCTTCTTGTTGGAGAGAAGTGAAGGTAACATTACTGTGATTCATTTTCAACGCTGGGTAATACTTGGAGATGCATCATGGATACATTTATTATTGCAGCGGAATAAACCACACTGTGCAAAGACCTTGAGGAATGGTGTGAGATGTAGGGTGTCGTACAGCACATTACAGCTCTGCTGCTGCACTTAGGACTCGCCTGACACTTCTATTATCCTCTCCCGATTTATTGCTGGTGTTCATATTGCAGAAGCATCTAGAAGTCCCAGCTGAAATCACGCCTGCATTGCTCTGCAGAGCTTTTACACTGAGTGGGAAAGATATGGAAGTGGGAGGGGAAACAAAAAGATGAAGTGACTTGCCCTACTCACTC
>VZTA01021371.1:0-12064 GCA_013398855.1 Mohoua ochrocephala | reverse complement strand
GGGTGAGAGATGAGAGGGGTCTGTGCTGGAAGCTGGATAGCCACACAGGCAGAGACCTGAACGTGCAGGCATTTGCTTTAGCTCTCTGTGGGTCTGTTAGCTCAGCTCTCTGGTAATACAATCTCACACTTTTCAGCTGAGAACAATTCTGCCAGCAAACAGAATGAGTTTGCACCTACCTATATCAGTACTGAGGGCCATATTCTCACTGAGAGGATTGTTTTTAAAACCTGTATTTTCCAATTTTCATTTCAGCCAACAGGTCACTATACCATAGGCCCCATTTGGATGTATTTTTATGTCAGGAATTGTTGCTATCTCATTCCAGCTGGATTATTTGCCTAAAAACCAGGTAGTTTTGGGGTTTTAATTTTTTTTTTTAAATGTAGCTCAGGTGGTCATTTCCAAATAAGCAAATTTTGTTCACCTAGTGTATTTGTAATAGTCACTGCTGACAACAACGGGATGGGATTGCTATGAGGGAAAATCCTGAATAGTTCAGCAACAGAATAGGAATCTGCAAATACAATACTGCAAATTTTCTTTGGCTGTTTGCAAAACAAGCTCCCGAATGCTCTTTAGTTTAGCTTTTATATTAATCAAAGGTATATTTATAAGTATCTATTTTAGTCTATATGCCTAGAGAATGTCTTTATCCTTATATGAATTATTAATGGATAAAAATGCTCTATGTTCTTTTCAGAGTTGCAAGGGATAATCAGTCTTGGAGCCTGCAATGAATGGAAGTATTGATTTGCTAATATGAAGTAATTTGTGTGATCTAAATACAGTGCATACAATATGTGCAAATTGATTCCAGTTAATAATTTTTGACTGTTCTCCTAAATCTTGGTAAGGGAGAACACTGGCTTTCTCTACTTGGATTTCTTGGTGGCTTTCAAAGGATTGATTTTTCCTTTAAATATTTGGGCCCCGATCCAGTTTACCACTTGGTGGCCTGCTTAGATTTAATCATGTGAGCATCCATAATGATTTTAACACAAAAAACCCCACCCCATGCTAAAATGTTGACATATTTTGCTGCCCAAAGGTCTAAGCTTGCATCTTATTTGATTTTCATTTGATAGTAATTACTGGACAAAAATATTATCAGCTTCATGTTAGGTGATACTGGATTAGTTTGAAAAAACAGAGCAAAATGGAGTTAAATTAAATGCACCCATTATGCAGAACACATTTACTACACAATCAATGAAAGAGTTACAGGATTAATTAGACTAAACAACTCATAAAATTGTTGTAAATCATTTTGATGGGAAATGCATGTCTTGTTAATTTTAAATTTATCAGCCTAAAAATAAGTATACACATTTTAAAGGAAGGGTAACAGCTAATACTTGTCTGTGATTTCTGTAAATATATTTATTAAGCTATTTTAAATAGAATGGTCATATCTGAAATGTGAAGATAGTATGACATAAAGAGAAAAGCTTGTATATTAAATAAAACCAGGCATTATTGAAAGAAAGGTTTGAAATCATTATTAGCTGCCATATCCTGGTATCCTGATCACAGTGTAAATTGACTTAGCAAATTATAGTTTGCCTATCTAAAGTTTCAACTACAACTGAATTTGAGTCATAAAGCACCTCTCTTCTATCACTTTTAATCTATGCTTTTGTGGGTTTTTTTGCATTTAATACAAATCAATTATCTCTGGACTGTCTGAATTTCAGTAATATATTGAGGAGCAAATTGCATATTATTTTTTTCTGTACTGTATTCTGATGAACCATAATCCTACAAAAAGCTTTCAACTACACACAAAGACATCTAACATAAGGACTCATGCAGCTGCATGGCCATACCATTACTCACATCACTTTTTTGTATTTTTCAATGCATATTTGTGTCAAAATAAATGTGTTCATTTGAATGTTGATGGAAAGTGACTGAACTTAGTCAGAAATGCATCATGATGCATCTATAACTGAATGCATACTTGCAAATGCTTAGTGGTGCTACTGATTTGATTTGTGATGTTATATTAAGAGATGGCTTCTATGTCCATTTTTAAAATTGCTTAATAAGACTGTGGTATTTTAGAGCCTTCTGCAAAGCTAACAAGGAATCATATAAACAAGGGAACTAATTAATGGGAGCCTATGTACAGTGGAATCTTAGTTCTTCATAATTGTAATGCCACTGCATGATGATTCAGGACACATAAAAGCATGCAAGTGAGTAAGTTAAGGGACAACAGAAAAGCACTCTGCAGTAGCATCTGCCACCTCCCACCTTTCAGGAAACAACCATCTGAAAACCATTACAGAAGTCAACGTGTTCCCAGGAATGGTTCTGATTTTTGAGCTGAGAAGCATTGATAGAAACACAAATTCTGAAAGGATGTTATTTAATTAACACGTGGAAAGGGACAGAAATTAATGTGTGTTTTTAATAATTGATTGTCAGTACATAGTAACTTCCATATTAAATCTGCATTAATTATGTTCGATGCAGAGCACTGTGGTTTTCTTTCCTCACATTGCTTTGTGCATACAGCATTGTGAGAAAAGATTTCGCCCCTTCCAAAAGATCGGAATATGAAAACAATTTACCCTGTGTATGGTAGAGTGGGACAAGGTATCAATTTCATCTGGTCAGCTACTTCCCACTACCCCTGTTGATGCAAAGGAAGCCTCAGATGGACTTCAGCTCTATAGTGCCCATCCTGGTATATGATACAGGATTAGCACATAATAACAAATCCATAGAGAATATTATTAATTAAGAAATATACCATAATATGTACCATAGTATTCAGATGTCCAGATTCTTAATGAACTTTTTTGACACTGCAGATTTGGGATAGATTTTCTCTTAAGTATTTCTCAGCGCTTAAGTCTATCTGACTTATCCTAAAATGCTTCTACTTCCATGAATTTGATAGGTGAACAAATAAATGTGTGCAAGGGAAGAAGGAAAATAACAGAAGTAAATGGGGGCTTATTACAATGTGAGTGGTTTTTCCTGATAGCTACTTTTAGTTTGGGATTGCATTCAGTTTTGGTTAAAAGTGTGTTGGTAGCAATGGGAATATCTTCAATATACCAATTCATGCATTTCAACATCCTTCATTTTTTCTCATTTTTGCAAAATGCTGCACTGTAGCGTTTCGTAAAATGAGCAAATGGAGCTAATTAATACCTTTTCACTATTTGTGCTTAATCTAATGTTTTTAGAAGTCTAAAACTAATCCTAAAGAGAACTATGTGAGGATCTGATGAGATTGAAATTATATTTAATTATGCTTAACAGTTTTTCTATACAATTATTTAGAACCTGTGCTCATGTTTTGGAGTGATGGACACCTGGATGATTTAACGCAGAGCCTGGCTGTTTGTCTTGCCGGAGAACAAACACTCTATTGCTCTTCCAGCACAGAATAAGTTTTCTTACTTGCAACAGCTGTTGACTTGGACATACAGGCACAACTCTAAAGTATAACCAGTGAACAGAAAGGAGACACTAAAAATGTTGTGCATGCGAAGATTCTGAAAACCATGAGTTGAATGAAAGAAGTGAGGTTCAAAGGCTGGGGTAGAGTGCCTGGTCCTTCAAGAGCTGCGGGATGGGGATTCAGCCCATCAGGGAGCTATGTCATACCCTGGCTACCTGTTCCAGAAGTTCCTGCCAGAAGACCAAGAAGGTTCATTTGTACTCAGGCTCTCTAGACACAGGTCTGTCTGTGTTCTGTGTTGCTCCCTTCTGCCCTAGTACCACTGAGTCCTTCTGGCTGCTGATGTGCCTTCTGCAATAAGAGTACTTTAGCTTCACTCTGGCTGCTGCAGCAGCTTCTCGGATCTGTGATGCTATTGAAATAAAGGACTGTTTCCTCAATTTTGTTTAGTTCAGTAAAACTTGAAGAGCATTTTAATACAAGAGATGGAGCAAAGATATTTTTGTCAATATAATGTTTTTCTCTTCACCTTGAGCTCTCATTTTGCTATTGTCAAGCATAAAATGACAGGTTCATGTTTCAAGTGTTTTTGTCTTGACAGTACATTTCTTAATAGTGTGGGTATTTCTGCTTTAATTTCCTGTTGCGTATTAAAGCCAGAACGCAACACTTGGAACTCTTGCAAAGCATGTGCTTTGAGTAATCCAAAAATGTGGCTTGGCATCTTTAATCTTTGTTCATCTGTGTGGCACAGCAGAACAGAGTGGTCTTTTAGGCCTTAAAATGAAAGAAAGCAACTGAACTATCTAGAAGAAATTCTGACAAGTTTTCTTCACCTTAACCTTGTTCCTACAAGAATAATAGAATATTTTTAAGATGGAGGAGTGAGACATGAAGAACTTTGCCTACATTCTCAGGTATTCTGTCAGTCCTGGCCATGGTTAATCTCTTTTCCAAAAGGTACTCACGCCTGTACTCCACACAAGGTTCCTAGGGCAAAGGGGCTTGCATTCATTACACTTCAAATGAAAGAAGGGTCATCCTAGGCTGGTTTATTAAAGAGAAACAACATTAACCTGCCAGTTTCTCGAGCATGAGAAGGAGGGCTCTCAACTTGTTTAGCCTTATTTTGTTGGGGGTTCTGAAATATTTAGTTTTATTTTAGATGCTGAGAAATCTCTTCAGAGCTTCTGAATCCCTTTCTTTTCTTGTTTAAACACTGTAGGTTTTCTTTTTCTTTTAACCTGAGAGCTCTTTCAGTTTTCGTTGTTCATAAATTTCCTCTTCACTTGACTGAAAATTTTTAAACCAGGGGCTTAATAATTCAACTGCCAAGTAAGGAGAGTCATAGCTTTCCTCCTTGGGACAAATGCTTGGTAAAGTGTTCTGCCAAAGCTATGGAGTCCTGTGTCATCACGGGCAAAGCCTTAGCAGAATTCCAGCCTGATTGTCACTGCAGCTTGATCGAGCTGTGGGAGAAAGCAACTCGGAAATTAAGAGGCTCACTTGATATCAAATTGTTTCCTGTGGAGACAAATGAGTGTTCTGTGCCTAACCAGCACACCGTTCACCAGTGCTTATCCCAGTAAGAGGCACATAAACTTCGTTATACATAAATGTAGTTGTAAATCTTAAAACAAATTCAGGCAGCTGATCACGTACAATAATGAAGATTAAAGTCCTAACTTGTTCTTTCGTGTAGTTGAGGATTGGATGGAACTCTGAGTGTCACATTCAGCAGAAGTGCTTCATAGATGACTGTGTAAGAATCACCTGTGAAAGCCAGGCCCAGGTGCTTTGAAGGCACAATCTGTATATAAAATCATTTCATGTGGATGAGTAATACCAGTCTAACTTTGTCTCACCTCCTAGGTATCTCTCAGCTCAATAGTACCCTATCTCTCTGAGCTGCCGGATTACCATTTGAATTTCTGTTCCTTCATCTCAACCTCTGCTTTCTCTGTGGTTGGAAGAACCGTGGAGCAGAGACTCCACCTCAAGTATGCTCCGCTCTTGCCAGGTATTCACAAAGACCACATCAATATGTACAGTGTATTTATTGCTTTGTGCTGGTATTGCCAGCATCTGGAAGACGTGCAGAACATTTTACTGATCATCTTCTCTTTAATGTCAAGAACAATTCATTGCAACTCCCTGTGCATAATACAGTGGAAAAAAAAATCAAAGAAAAGTGTTTTTCCTTAAACTGTGGTGGCTTGAGCTTAACCACTTTGACTTCAAGACACTACTTTAACAAAACTATTTTTATGTCTGGGATTGAGATGTGTTCTTCCTTTTGAAAGTGGATTGTATATCAGGAATATTTTCCAGCTCTTGAATGTGTTTATTTCTTTCCTAACCATCACAGAGAATAAAAACCAAAGAAGCCTGTTTGTAAAGCCTTTAGGAGGCAGAACTGCATTTTTAAACTGACAATGAAAGTTAAAAGTATATTTTTTTAAATTCTTCTTTTTTCCTTGAGGATCCTCATCAAAAATAGGAATGTGCAAAATAAAGCATCTAGTAGAAAATGAGGGATGGTACTCTGTACTAAATCTACCACTAGTTTCTAAGAATTTTGGCTATTTAATTTACTTAATCAGCTGAAACCTAAATAACAAGAAACATTAAAATTAAATTTCTCAAGAAATATCAGCTCCTGAGTAAGAAGTCCTGCTGCAATCCTTCTTCTACTCCCGGACTAAGCTGGAGGCGAGATAATTGCCTTCGAGGTGGGCAGAACTGGAGGATCTGTAAGAGCCTACACCAACCTGAATCTCCAAGTAAACAGAAATGCTGTATAAAAGGTCTCATTTCTTTCTATGCTTTTGCTGGATATGCTACTTTTTCCAGGAAGGTATGCCTTAAAATGACCAGAGCTTTCCACTAAGATTTATAAAAGGAGAATTTTAAATTCTTAGCTAGAAGAGATCTAAGTAAGAATGCAGATCTTGCAGATATTTCATTAACTTTTGCCTGAGAGTATTGGTAATGCAATTTGTGAGCAGAGAAAGACGTGAAAGAGCTGTGCTGTCAGCCAGCATATTCAGTCTCAACAGTTGACAATGGTGTTGACTATTGTAGTAGGGATCAGGTTATTAATAGTGAACCAAAACTGAGAAAAATTACAGCTAAAGCCTTTGCAACATGGCATTCTTGTTAGCCTGGACATGTCTCTGTATGTGGTTAACCTCTGTCATTCGGAGGGTTGTATCTTTATTTCGCTCGGTGAAGTTGCCGTGTTGTCATTTGGACATCCTGTCATTCATCAGCAGGAAGCCGGGCACTCAGTCTCTGTCAGAAAGTGGTGCTGGGGCTCTGAAAGGTTTATTCTCTACATGAGAGCCAGAGGTTTGTTCTGTTGGCCTGTATGACAACATACCTGCTGTATGTTAATGAAGCTTCTTATTAAGAGAATTTTCAAGTTCACGGCAAGCCACAGAAATCCTGGGTTTGCATTGTAGTACATCAGGATTTTCCTTAATCATGCTTCCTATTAGAACAGTGTTATTATGGGCCACCAAGCCACATAATTTACAGGATCTGAGGTTCTGGCCTTTTGTCTTTGCCTTTCTAGTACAAAAAAAGGTAACTTACAAAAGGGAGTGAATTGCAGGATTGGTTCTTCACAAACAATGATAATGAAAAAGAATATGTATAGTTTGATAGAAATTATATGCCTTCCAAAACCATCTTCATAATTTTCCTATAGATTTTTATTTTCAGATCTTCATCGATTCTCATATTTGCTGTAGCTTCTTTTGAAAATGGATAGCCTGTTTTTCCTACCATGGATACAGCTGAAAGTTGTAGAAGGTTCTGCTCAAATACTGTTGGATGTTTCTTTGCCTAAAGACGAAGGATACCAAGAGAGTCAGTTTGGGGGAGAGGAAATAGAAAAGAGCAGAGTTAAAAAACCCCAAGTTCTATGAAACTAAATACAGAAAAGAATTCACTATTTTCGGCTTTGATTTTGCAAAATGCTTTTGGATTAAGCACTGCCTAAATACTTGTTGTGTTATAGGACATTAGGCTTTTACACTTCTGCTCAGAAGTGTTTCATGGACACATCTCGCTGACATAGGTAAAAGTGACAACTGACTTCAGCCAAGCATTTGACGGTCTTGCCCACTAGGGATGAAACTCAAGACAGCAGATACTGAAAGTGTAGAGGGGCAGATTAGTCTTCCTAAAGTTGTTTCTGGACTTTTTTTGCTATGTATTTGTCTTGTCTCATGCTTTTGTGTAAAAACACAAGATGAAAACCTAAAATTAGTTAGACTGACTTTGTTGGCTGAAGGGCTTTTGAAGAGGTAGCTTAAAAGTCCTGATGGAAACTATTCCATTAGATGCATTTACACACAGTGGATAGAAGGAATAGATAAAGCACAACTTTCTTTTGTTAACACTACAAAGTATGCCATATAAAACTTATCATGTGGACTTTTTGCTAGAAGGAAGATGTTTTAAGCATTTTCAGTGGGAAGAAAAGGTAACATTTCTATTAAGACAGAATAAAAAATTGTTTGCTTTTTGTTACCTCTTGCCACTGTTCTGTAATGGAGACAAAAATTCTGAATGTATTTGCAGTAAAAACCCTAAAGCACGTAAGACAATGAACAGGTAAATACAAGATTTTAATTTCAGGGCAACAGATAAAATATAATTTCTAACAGAATTAATTCTTCAGAACTATTCTCTTGATAAACGAAAAGTGAAAGGACACTTTTCAAATGCAAATGTGTGAAAATTTATGCTTTCTCAAGGATTATTGTGCTGCATTCATGCTTTTAAAAAGAAACAGCTCTCTTCTAGGCCCTAAACATAGAAATCCTTTGGTGCTGTGAAATATTATGTATCTAAAAAGATACAGAGTGGAGACACACAAATTTTGTAGTTGAATTTGTACTTGAAATGTGGAGTATTGCTAAGCCTGAAGGCAGAGGAGGAGATAGTGTCAGGATGTCTGGAGTTTTATTCCCCAGATATTAAACAAGTGAATCTCACCACAGCTGTACTTGCAGGAGCACCTGTCTAAAAGAAGAAAAAGTCTTGTCTTAAAAAATGCAATTAAGCTGTCTCACTTGTTTTTTACTTATTTTGATGGCAATGTAGGAAGGGCACATATTTCTTGAGAGTGTGCGTACAACTTCAGTCTGAGACACCACTGACACAGTGAATTGAAGATATTTTTCCCTCCAGGGTGCTTGCAGATGATATGCAATACTGTGATTTTCCTAGCAGCATCTCGAGTCGATCTGTGCTTTAATGTTACCAAACAACTATAAACACGAGGATGGGGATTCTCTCACTTATACACCTGTAACGTTATTTGCATATACAATTAAGGCAAAGAGCAGAAAAAAACGCGTAGTTATAGGATACTGTGTCTTGAATCCCAGATCCATGGTTTTTCAAGTTGGCTGGAATTTACAGAGAGCACAGCTGACGTTCATTAATCCTGATGTTCTCTCTTCCCTACTTCACTATTTGTTAAGCGTCTTTCATTGCGTTCTGAAATATTAATTCCCTTTGTTTTCTGCTACTTCTGAAAATTTATTTCATGAGCAATTGTTAGTGACTATGTCTACTAGGAAAGAGAGTAGCTCTTCTCGAAATGTTAATTGATTTGCAATTTAGCTGTCAAAAGAGACCCCGAAAGGAAACCACAGTAAAACTTCATTTTCAATTAAGGCAGTGTCGCCACAGCGGTGCTGTGAGATGCTGTGTGAGACTCCTTCACATCTCGACTCTTGGAGATTGGGCACATCACAGAGGGATTGTCTTTGGCCCCGAAGGGAAGGGAAGAAATCAGCCTCAATGTAACTCCTTTGGATGAGTCAGTCGGGGTATCATTAGCTGAGATGACTGCAGGTCTGCCAGGATTCAAAGGTATGACAGTGGAGATCTGGGAATAAGAGAGGGAAAACCAGACTTTTGCATAGATTCTCCCACATTGTTCAGCACAGCGTTCTTTGGTTTTTACCATATTATGAAGAAAAGGAACAGAAAAATAAACAATCTGCCTTTCCAGCTACTGGAGTTAAAAAAAAAGCCTAAAATTTGTGTGCGTGAAGAACTGAGTTGCGTAATTTTCTTTGGTTAGCATTCTGTGCGGGAGCACAGAGGATTTTTCACTTCTAGTGGCAGTTTCTGGTGGGAAAAGACATTTTGGCAGTAGGTGGCAGTGCAGCTCTTTCGTTGCAGCATTTGTGACAGCAGCATAAATCCAACATTTACAAAGCACAGCCTTATCCAGATGCAGGCCTCAGGGCCTTATTCAGTCCTGCAATTCACTTCTTATTGCTGGGGATGTCTCGTTAGGAGATTAACTGTTTAAAATGCAGTGCTAATGTGAAAGTTTTAATTGGGAAATCCTGTGCATGTTAAATTAATCTTAAGTACTTTTATCTAGAATGCCTGCTTCCTTTCCACAGCGCCTTGCATTTGCAACCACCTCACATTCTTTTGCATCATATTAAAAACTTGAAATCGACCAACAATGCTTTTTACGTTGCTGAAAATCCTTAAGAAAGATGGTTTCTGAAGCCTCCTAAATCCTGAAGCGCAGGTGCTGGTAAATGCAATGTGAGGGGAATGGTAGCGGTGCTAGAGGATATTGACAGACAGCTTGTATCCATGGAGAAAATGCAGGGCAAAGGTTTCATCCTAACCACAGCTTATGTTTCATGGATAAGCACGGTGCGCAGCAGGAAATTGTGAGAACAACTGGGATTTGCAGTTTGAAAGAAAAGCAGATAGTAACTCGGCTAAACATTTAGGTTGAGATTTTCAAAGTGGCCTTGGGGATTTTGTAGACTGGAATCTTGGGCTGCTTGTAAAATCCTCATTCCTTAGGCCTGTTTTCTTTTCTTTAGGGCTTGTGCTGTTTTAAATTTGACCACATCATTTAGACAAGTGTAGGGAATGATACGTGATAGAAGGAATCTATTATTTTATGTAGAAAGGAAGAAACTGAAGTTGCAACTCTGCCAAGCTACAAATTCTGTTCCAGATCTTACTTTGTGTGACCATTCAGAGTTTGTCTGCATACTTTTGTGGTTATTGTTGCTTTTAAAGTCTTTATCTTCCTCAGAGGCACTGTACATACCATTTGACAGTCTCTTTTTTTTCATCATCACAGGCATTTTTCCAGAGTGAGCACTTTGGGCAGAGCACTGTATGCATATAATTTCCAGATTTACTAGTCTGACTGAACCCAAACACAGGGATCCTTGCCCTAGTTCTATGTTGCCCAGGGTAGACATTGCTAAAAACTTGAGAGTAGTCTACAAAGCAGAAAAATTCAGACAGCTGGCCACACCTTTTATGTAAATATTTTGGACTTTGTGATTTAATGGAGTTATTTATTATGGACCAGCCTGTAGTTTGTTTGTTTGTTTGTTTGTTTCTTTCTTTCTTTCCTTAATGCCTGAATAAAGAAGTGACCAAAGAAGTTAAATTTCAAAGATCGGTCACATCGCAAGAGGCCACTAAAGCATGGAACTAGCCTATCAAGATGAATATTTTCTCTGTGTGTTTGTGGGTAAAGTCACTTTTGCAGATGCTGAAATAACATTGATAGGATTCAAAGATGAAAGGTGGATATAATTATTTGAATTTGGGTCTACTGAATAGTCTCTTTAAATCATATATAAATAATGTAGCATAGGAATTACTGTGTTCTTTATCAGGATTAAATTTAATGATGGTAAGGCTTTTTGCTATATGTGTGTCAGCTATGAAAGCTAAATTTCACATTCATCTCTTGTGCAGAATGCTTTTAAGGTAAGGAATATGAGCCCATGCTTTGCCAGAGGACTCAGAGCAAATCTGCCAGTACTGAGGTTTTCATGGTGCTTTCGCAGTTAATATTTAAAATGCAGATGCTCATGTTTGTTTGCATGATTTCAAGGATTCTTATGAAATGTTCCATCTGATCTAGTCTCAGAACACTCAGAGAAATATGTTAAAGGGCATGGTTCATGTCTTGTATTTGTATTTGCAGAGGCTATGAAAAACATAAATATTCCTCCAAAATACAAATATTTTACAAATTATTAAATCTTCTCCTTCCGTGTAACCCATTTTTTATAGATGTTACAGGAGGCAAGCATGGTGCTTTATTATTGAAGATGGTCTGCTTTTATTTGCCCAGAACACAAGATTATTATTTGTCCCTAAACAGTAAAATGAAGTGTTAGCGGGACTGATTTGCTCCCAGTAAAGGAGAAAATGGCTGAAGGCATTACAGGAGACCTGTGTCAGATAAGACCCAGTAAACCTGTAGATGTATAAATACACAGGTAGATATATGCACGTGTATTGGTGAGTAGATGGAGGGGAATAAAAGCTGAAGTAATTATAAAAGCAGATATTCGGCATGGTAAGGTATTTGGAGGGAAGAGCTGTGAAAACACTAATCCTTGGTAAAAAAGATTCATAAAGATTCTGAGCAAGAGCCTTGAGGGGAAGCTGTATGAGGAGCGGCTGAGGTCACTGGGTCTGTTCAGCCTGGAGGAGACTGAGGGGAGACCTCACTGCAGTTACAACTTCCTTGTGAGGGGAAGAGAAGGGGCAGGCACCCATCTCTTCTCTGTGGTGACAGTGACAGAACCCAAGGGAAGTTGTGTCAGGGGAGGT
>VZTA01021369.1:0-11565 GCA_013398855.1 Mohoua ochrocephala | reverse complement strand
GCTTTGCTATGTGTTCAATATAGACCTTAACTCCATTGGACTGACAGTGACCTAAAACTTTCTCAGTGAATCACCAAATTTTGCTGCCAATTTGCTGAGACTGCTACATCCCATTTGGAAGACAGATCTATTATTAAATTTAAAACTGCCATCTGAACAGGCTTAAATCATGGCATACTGCAAATAGCAGGGGAAACAATACGATGATAAATAAAAGAGATGTGAAAGAAAAAAAGTCTGGTATCTCAAATGGTGAAAATACGCCTCAGTAAAGAGAAATCTTTTCAAAACCGGCATTGATTACTGTAAAATGACTACAAACGACAAATTCAATTAAGATGAAGTGATGCTCTTGCAACAAGAAGATATGACACAAAGATGTGATAGAAAACATAATGAAAGCAAGACAGCAGCACAATGCAGAAGAAAATTAAAATGCATCAGATAAAGCCGGTAATTAAGGCTTTTTGCTCCTACTAACAAGTATATGTGTATTTAGCTTTGTCAATGGTTTCAGTGAGGCTTTCACATCCTTTCAGTGAACACATACAAAAATCACAGAAAATAAAAGGGGTTTGAAATTCTTGCCCCAAAAGAAATCTAGAGGTGTTGATGAGAATTTGTATCCAGAAATTCTTTTCTTAGTCAGCTCTCTGGGAATTAATCAAAATGGCACAGCGGATATTTGAAATTTGGAGTGTTGAGCACATTAAATGTCTTTAAAATTCAACTAAAGCTTTAGACACAAATTCTTGGACTTGTGTTTAATCTCCTGAACAAAAATAATTCTTAAAGACTTTTATAAACCAATGATGATGCCAAGAATCATTCAAGGCTTAAAACTAAGCAGGAACTTGAGTATATGTTACAGGAAGCTCATTGCACTGAATGTTGTCTGAGAGCCTCACATGCTGGAGGGAGCAAGAGCAAATGTTATGGGAGAAGAAGTTTGCAAAAGTCTCATTCAAAAGTTTTCACTTTGTACAGCAAAATCCTAAAACTGACTGCTATTTCCTAATCTTAATTTGGGATATAGGTTCCACCTTCCTGAAAATCCTGGTGTAGTCAGTCTTGAGCTGAGCTTTAAGTCAGTGAGCTTAGTGTTTAGTTAATGTCTGCATAGTGTATACTTAGCACAGTGTGTCTGCTTCTTCTTATCTTCCATCTTTCCATATGTTACACTATCAGGGCTTTCTAAAACTGTAATGAAAATTAGAGATTTAAAATGAAAAGGGGAAAAAGCAGCGGTGTCACTTCAGGATTTGAGTCATAACCAACTTGTTGTCAAGATTAATGTCTCGGAGCTCCTGCTTTCTCTAAAGATGATAAAGCTATCTTTAATTTTCTTAGAATTTGTTTTAGTTTATATATCCAAGTCCTTCCTGGATTTCCCTTTTTCATCAAAAATAAGCAGGAAATCCCGTGGGCAAAACCACCCCCATCTCCTCAGATGGAAGAGCACACAAACCTACTCCTGTTTTTTGAGAGAACACTTGATATACCCCTACTAACTTGCATAAAGACCCAGAATTTGGCCGTCCTGAAAATCATCTTGGCAGACTGCTGCATCTGATCAAACATCCTTGCCCAGAGTGTCAGAGTTCTTTTCCCTTACTCACAGAAAACAGATGATTTAGATCTTCTCCACCAGGCTTCTGTGATCCACTGTGGTAGACCCATAACTTTAGGCATGCTGAAGAATTGCAGGGATTGTTACCAGAGTATTTCTCCTAGTTTGAGAAATCAAACTCTTGTGAAGTCCCAGGGTGAATAGTGAGCGGTGTGATTATTAAAATCCTGCCACTTTCTACCATGGATTCAAAACAATTGTCAGATACAGGTAGATGACAGTAAAGAGATCTACTGGGTAGAGAGACGAGAAATCACAGAAGACACGTGGGCACAACCTGTGTTGGTGCTGCAAGCCCCACAGGAAGACAGGCACATAGCAAGTGTCAACCACCAACAGACATTTTCCCTTAAGTACAGCAAATGCAGTGAAAGCAGTCATGGCAACCTGGAGGGAAACATGTATTTTATAGCTGTCTCCCAGAAAAGGTAGATAAACTGCAAGGAAGCATTGATGTTTAAAGAAAATGCAAACAATAAGAAATGTATAGAGGATGACATCTTTCCTGCACTAGACATAGCAGCCAGGATAGGCACTAGAATAAAATATCTCATAGCAGGCCCTTTGTAAATCAGAATCTGATGGCTGTAAGGGAGAAAGTTGTTTGTTGCAGGAATAATGGGATCTTAAAAGATCTGATATTACTAATGCCAGAGCTTATTTCTTTCTGCAGCGAGGACTATTCAGTTCCCCCATGATGTGGTTAATACTTGATGAATATTTCACTTTTAAAGGCAAGCAAAGAAAAGCAGCAGAGTTTTACTGCTTAATTAGCTTCTTGCATTCTGTTTGCAAAGACTGTATGTCATCTAATCTGCTGGGGTTTGTCTCACCAGAGAAACTGAACACTTATAAGTAGAATATACATTCAAGATGTTTGTAGCTGGAATAATTGATTCTAAGGGAACTTTCACCGTAACAGAGAAAAAGATCATTTATAAAACAAACCCAAAACTGGTTTAAAGCCATAAGAAAGAGTGATATTCACCACAAAGAAATTATGTGAAACATGGGACCTCATATATAAATTTTAATATAAGAAGGACATCAATAGTAGGAAGGGTTGGAATACTTGGTGAGAAGAGAGTTCCCAAAGGAAGTGAAGGAGTGCCACAAGAGCTGGCACAAGGTTTTTCATCAAGAATAAAAATTAAGATAAATGAAGATACAAACTACAGAGTTTACTATATGGGAATATAATAGGAATAATGTAATCTAATTTAAACTTGTCTCATCCCACATTAAACTCTAATGGAAACTCATGACCTTTTATTGTCTGACTAACTGTACAGAAATGTCTGCCTCTAAATTTGACTCAACTGGACTGTATGGAAAAGAATCTAGGCTGAGGTCATTTGCATGCTTAAAAGAGGAATGAGGAATGGTGAGAGAGCATGCAAGGAAATAAAGATTATGTAAAAGTATGATACCTTATACTGCTATTTGGGTGTTGGCTAGGCCAGATGAAGGACATCGAAGGTGTGGGAGTGTCCACTAAGAAGTCTCTCCACTACTATTTTTTAATTGTTGAGCCTGGAAGTCATGTTGTCAGCCTGGGAGTCGTGTTGTACATAGGAAAATGGACACTCAAGCTGTTTCAAATTACATTCTGATAAATTCCTGAAACAGCATATTTCTTAGTTTTCTCTGTTTTTCTCCCATTTAAAGTTTATTTGGGGAAAAAAAATCCAAACATTTGTCATCTTGGCAAAGTTCATTCCAGTCATTTTGTAATACTGTGAGGAGTACTGAATGGTGGCTGTTTCTCTTCAATCGCCATTTCAGAGGATTTTAATATTTTATCTGGGATAGAATTGTGCTGCTGGGGACCTCACAGACATCAAGGAAAAAAAAAATTCAAGAAGGTGTCCTCCCAGATAAAGAGTTCAAAAAACAGTATTGGGTGTATACTCAAAATTTTCTGAGAAATCACTCTGTCAAGAATAATTCTACATTTTTAAAACAGAACCCAATACTTGGAGCTGGGAATGTAGAAATGTCTAAAAGATTTAAAATGTATTAATAAATGTTTGAGAAAATATCAAAAGCTTTTTATGCAAATCTTTGACTGAAAAATATTCCAGACTTAGGAATATCCATTTTAGATAATTTTCTTAAAAAACAAACAAACAAAACAAACCAACCAAACAAACAACAGGGAAAATCCCCCAACCAACCTCCTGGAAGTGAAACACATTTGTTTAGAAGGAAATTAATGTTTTAGGGTGGTGTTGTCAAATGCTTTTGTTTGAATATCTAGCTCAATGGCTGCAGTACATCATTCTGCACTATCAGTCACATTTGCATAATGTTAGGATAACGTGTACATTATTTTCCAGCAAGCCACAAAGAGATAGTAATGTATTTTTGTTTCTCTTTTATTTTGTATTTTCTTTTCTTTTTTCTTTTCTTTTCTTTTCTTTTCTTTTCTTTTCTTTTCTTTTCTTTTCTTTTCTTTTCTTTTCTTTTCTTTTCTTTTCTTTTTTCTTTCCTTTCCTTTCCTTTCCTTTCCTTTCCTTTCCTTTCCTTTCCTTTCCTTTCCTTTCCTTTCCTTTCCTTTTCCTCTTCCTCTTCCTCTTCCTCTTCCTCTTCCTCTTCCTCTTCCTCTTCCTTTCTTTTTCCTTTTCCTTTCCTTTAAAAAAATCACAATTCATACTAACATAGGTGGCTACATGAATCAAGAAAAATAGACCTCCCCCTTCTTCCAGAAGTAATTACCTTGGTGTTGCTTGGAAGTACAGCACTTGAAAAAGTCACTAAAGCCAAAGGATTTTCTGTCAAACAGGGAGTGACCATTAAATGTCTGATCATTAAATGGCACATCTGTGCACATCACAGATAATGTAAGTGAATTGTTTTTGTCTTTCAAAGGTTTAGTATCCCCCTGTAAAAAGCAGCCCAGGGGGTGCTGGTGACCAGGAGCACGGGGCAAACAGAGCTGCCCACAGCGACCACAAGATTATGGAGCTCAGCATTGCGAGAAGAGAAGACAGAGCAATAAGATAGCAACCAAGGACTTCAGGAGAGCTAACTTTGGCCTCCTCAGGAATCTTCTTGGAAGAATCGCATGGGAACAGGCCCTGCAGGGAAGAAGGGTCTTAGAGAGTTGATTAATATTCAGGGATCACTTCCTCCAGGCCTAAAAATGGTGCATCCCAATAAGTGAGAAACTGGGCAAAAGGAGCAAGAGACCTGCATGAATGAACAAGGGACTCCCGTCAAAACTCAGACATAAGCAGGATATACACATGGGGTGGAAGCAGGGATGGATGTAAGATTGTGGTCAGACTGTACAGATAGGCCTTGAGGAAGCCAAGGCCAGTTTGTAATTAAACCTGGCCAAGATGTCAAGGATTACAAGAAGGGTTTCTTCAAACATGTCAGTAACAAAAGGGAAAAAGTGTGTCTGCTACTGAATGGAAGGGGTACCCTGCAAGACAGATTGCAGATAAGATCGCAATACTTTAGGCCTTCTTTGCTTCAGTCTTAACTACCAAGGCCAACCCTCAGGAATCCCTGACCCAAGAGACCAGGGAGAAAGTCTGGAGGAAGATTTTCCCTTGGTCAGGGAGGATTGGGTGAGAGAATACCTAGAGAAACCTGAAGTCTATAAGCCCATGAGTCCTGATGGGCTGCAGTTCCTTTTGATAAAGTATCTTGATGGGAAGACCATCAGAGGAATGTGCTTTTAATAGTTTCTGCTCTGGTTTTAGTGATGAATAGGGGAAAAAAAATGTAGATTCCTGAAGAATATTCTTCCCAGAGCTGCAATATACTGTTTTATATGGGCTTCAGGAAACTGAATTAAGGAAAGTCAGCAACACATTGTTCAAAATTAGGTCTGGATGACTGTCTTAGTCATATGGTTTCATTTTAGGCAGTTCAGTGAGGAGGAGGGAGTTGGACTTGATGATCCTTATGAGTGCCTTCTAACTTGAGATATTCTACAAAATTCTAACAAATTCTCAAATATTACATCACTGCACTGCTCTCAAACTCTGGCCTTCCTATTTGATCTCATTTGTCAGTATTTTTTTTCACTTGCAAAGCTGACAGGAGGTAAATTGAGCTAATTGAGAGAGCTGAGAAAGATTTGGAGAGGGAATAGACAGAAGCTGTTCTTCCATCAACTGCAATATAAAGTCTTACTTAAACATGTAGTCAAAGAGCTGTAGACAGTAGGAATGGTAGCCAAATGTTCCTTGACCTCTGCATCTTTTACATCACTACTTGAAAATTATATTGGGGATTTATTTAGCACTGAAACCCAGCATTAATGAACTGTAATACTCACAGCTTAAAGAAGATTTATATTCTTTGATAAAAAAGCATTACATGTGATTGTCCTGAGAATAGAAGATCCACAAAGTTAAAGTATCAAACAAGTATCCTCAAAAAGGCATTAACTGTTTTCATGGTTTAACTCTGTCTGATATAGCCAGTGTTAGAATTCACTTTTCACTTTGACATGGAAGCTGCTTCTTCCATGAGCATCAAGACATTGCTCCATTTTTTTTTAAAAACATTGAGCATGTGTTTCTCATGTTTCATTGAACACAGGGAAGCAAAATTTTTATCTCATCTATTTCTTTATTTCAGTACCATTGCCTGCCATGAAATAAAAACAAAAACTAACGGATCTAATAAATAGAATTGTGAACTCCATTGCAAGTGCAACAGACAAAAATAATCAACTGCTTTGTTTATTTGCAGTCTATTGTTTATAGTGAATATTCAAGAAGTAAAGACATTTGTTCAAGATATCTTTGATGCAAATTTTGGTGTAAATGCCATTAAAGAACATATATTAGGTACTTCAGGCTCGGCAGTTTGCATGGCATGTGAAGCATAGAGAATGAATTTCCTAAAATAAATTAGTAACTGAATCCTGTACATATTCACATATAATTTCTAGTCCCTTATTTTTAAGAGGATGCCTTCAAATCATGATCAGAAATGTATGTCTTAAGGTACTGAGGGGAATGAAAGGCCAAATACAATTAATAATGTTCTGAGTTCCTTCTGCAGTATGCACCACCCCTTGCCAAAGAGGAAAATTGTAATCTCTACAGTAATTCCTCGTTAGAAAAGATCCCAGTGTATACTATGGGGAGGGGGAGAGAAGAAACAAGGGATGACAAGACTTGCATTAAATATACCGGTTAAGAGAAAAAGATTAACCTCAGGATGAATGAAAAGGCTTACCCTCAGTTACAGCCCTCCACCAATAAACTCTCTATGAAATGAGCAAGGCTGAAAAAATTCTGCTTCATTCTTATCTCTTTTTTGGGTATTGAGCATTATAATCCATCTGTTCCAGCTAGCAATATAAGGATACCCTCCTGCTCTGATTAAATAGAATTCCAGATGTCTAATATATGAAGTGTATTTTATCAGCTCACCATTTATAAAAACGTAAGGTTTGTCAATTAAATAGCCAAGAATGAGCTTCAGTGAAAAAAGTACTTATAACAAATTTAGATCTTAAGAAAATATATGAGTATTTCAACTCTACAAGCGAATTAAACTGGTACAAAATAATTCTGTTCCTTCGCACAAATTGTATATTTGTTTTCTGTCTTGCTTTTCCAAAGACTCTTGTCTTTAAATTTGGGGTTTGGTGCAATGTGTACATTATGTATTTCTTAACAATGACCGTTATACAGACCTATAATTTTCAAAAGTATAAATCCTGTATCAGCGACAATGAAGTATTCAGTCAAAGGAAATTGCAGCAACATATAACTGTGAGGAACTTTAACAGGGAATAAGTGAGCAGTAAGTTCTCTAGTTGCACCAGTTTAAATGTCAGAATTAAAATGTAAGCTTAATAGCACGCTTTCGTGCAACAAGAGCAAGACAACGCCTAGCTTTCCTTAGAGGACATTGATTTTATTTTTAAGATGATAGAAGAAGTAGGACCAACCTCATGGTGGTCTAGCTCCTGAACTGAGGTTAAAGAAGGAATGAAGGAAGCTGGCTTGTGCTATATGCTGTGGGCAACTTCTGCCACCTCTGTGGAGATTTCTAAACAAAGACCTTTTAAATACCTCCCCGAATCCCCAAAGTCTTCAGAAATAAAGTTATTCTAATTTGTTTATCTTTTTGTGTCTGGAGGATACTTCTGAGGTGATTACTGTGAGAAGTCAGTAGGAGTAAGAAATAGCCTGTGCATCATTATACATTAATCAAAACACAGAGGTGCCTTCACTGTGTCACTTGCCACTTACTTTGGATCATTATGGAGAGAGATACTGCAGCTCTGTAAACACAGGCCACAGCCTACTTACAAAACAAGGCAAGAAGGTTTTTCCTACATGGATACAAATAATTTTGCGAAAAAAATCATTTTTATTTCACTGTTATCATTATTATTTAAAAGCCGTCAGTACAATGACCTGTCGTAGTAAGTTGAAACCACTTTGACAAGACAAAATACATTAAATCCACGCTGTTTCTTGACTCCATTCTGTGCTGTCTGCATGGCAAGTTTTGCCAGCCCAGATGGCCCACAATCCAGGGACTGTTAGATTTGTTAATTACTGTTAATGATTGGTACAGGTTTTCTTTCTCCATGCTTGACATACCTACTGATTGGCAGCACAATGAAAGTATATTCAAGGACTGAAATACAGCCAGAATAAGCAATGGTATGATGCAGTTTCTTGCTAGGGTACAGCTGACAAATGTCCTGTTTTCTACTCAGCAGTGTAATATAACCACCTCCACTTCACTTTGACTTCAAAGCAGTTGGTTTTGGATGTATCAGTACGAGGAAAGAGAGCATTGTTCTTTCCTTATCTCAGTTTGACCCCATGCAGAGTTTGTTGCATTCTTTATTTACCTTTCATTTTAAGAGATTCTTTTTTTCTTTCTAGGTCGAGGAGATTAAATTTAAAAAAAAAAAACAAAAAACAAAAAACAAAACATGATCAAATAAGATCTATGGAAACCTGATGTATTTTTCCAAAGAATTCTTTAAGATTAAGAGGTTAAAATAATAAAATATGTTTTCAGTTAACCTAAAAGAGAGATTGTAATCTGAAAGTATTCCTTTGGTCTCCCAATGCAAACATATGACTCAGTTATTCACATAGGTGTTTATCTTAAAATAATAGCACTGGGAATACTGAAACAGCAACCTATCTGGCATGATGATCTTTCAGCGGTTCTTATTCCCCTATAAATCCCTGTTTCTGAGGTTTTTCCCGTTGTTTCTGAGGTTTTTGTATTTATCCAAAAAATACCTTCAGGCAGCTGTCCACAGCTTGGTGTTAGGAATTATGAGTAATGCCTACAACAGATTCTGCTGAACCTTTATCCTGAGATTGGCTCCTCCAGCTCAGAGGTTGGCTTGCTCTGCTCTGCTTGTTTGTCTAGGTTTTTTTTCTGCTGGTACAGTTGCCGAGGTTGAGGGTGGGGTGGCACCTGAGCCCTCACTTGCACTCTCCAGGCGGCTTCCCTTCACTCACTCCACCCTCTCCTTAATCCCTCGTGGTAACCTCTTTGTGCTATATGGAATGAATATATTTGTGTTTAGTGCTCAGCATAAAACACTCAAGCCATGTCTTCTAAAGCAGGGTGCCGATGCACGTGCATTTGTTCTCACCTAATTATGTGCTATAGCAGCAAATTATTTTGATAGGCAGAACAGAGTCAGCTTGCATTTCCCAGAAGCTCTCGAGTGTTGAAAGCTTCTTGATTTGTTTTTCTCTCCTGTCCCTGTACAAGTCAGCAGAGTCGCTCCACGAGAGAGCAAGCTGGGATGATGGCATTCCTTAAATGTGAACATTTTTACGGTTGTTGGAAAAGACTTCTCCCCTCCGTTTTTGGCTGCTATACCTCCTTTCCTATCCAAACAATTCCATTGGGTTAAATATTTCCCTGTACTAATACTAAGCTAAGAGCTCAGCTTGTGTTTTTTCTCTACCGAAAATTTCCCAAATGGAAATGGATTTCTAACTTATAAAGGAAATTATGTAATTTGCACCAGTTCAAATATACCATCCATCTGTCACACTGTTTATACTGAATTATCTTGTGTCAGAATACAGCCTGTCTTTTTCATGGTAAGACATATTTTGACACTACGTAGACACTGGGGTTTTGATTGCTGTGCAATCTGTGATGTGCTCTGGGATAGGAAACTTGATTATACTTTCTATGAAATAGTAAAATATGGCACAATATAATAATAGCTTTAATGTGAAGATAATTTATAGTGGAATTTACATATGTAGCTGAAGGGTGGAAAAAATTTTTGAAGGCAACTATTCAATAAACAGCGAAACACAAAGCTGTATAGTAAACCAGGCATTCTATCTTGAGACATGTAAAAATAAAATACATTTGTTTAACGTGGCCCTAAGCATTCAGCATGATTTTCCTTCAAATTATTTGCAATATTCAGGAAGATTCAGCTACTCATTTATCAGCAGTCCTGTCTGACTGGGGAGGTCCCAGGTAACTGGAGGTTAGTAGATGTGACACCCAGCAACAAGAAGGGCCAGAAGGAGGATTGAGGAACTACCTGATCTTCTGATTGAAGAACCCTGATCTTAGAGCTGGGATCTTGAGTGCTGTAACAGGATGTGCAGGACAGTCAGGGGATAAGGCCCAGACAGTGTGGGTTTATGAAAGGCAGGTCCTGCTTGATCCCAACCTGATGTCCTTCTATGACAAGGTGACCCACTGCAGGGATGAGGCTGTGGATATTGTCTACCTGGACTTTAGACACTGCCAATGATGCTGTCTCCCACTACATTCTCCTGGAGAAACTGGCTCCTCATGCCTTGGATGGGTGTGCTCTTTGCTGAGGTAAAAAACTGGCTGGATGCTGGGCCTGGAGAGTGGTGGTGAGTGGAGTTAAATCCAAGTGGGAGCCGGTCACTAGAGAGGGTCCCCAGGGCTCAGTTTGGAACCAAGTCTGTTTAATATCCTTATCCTTATCAATAATAAATATCCATAAATAAATAATAATCAATAAAGCCTTTATCAGTGATCTGGATGAGGGGATCAAGTGAGCCCTTAGTAAGTGTGAGGATGACACCAAGTCCTTATGGTCACAGAGCTCCAAGACAATATATTCCACACTAATGAGAGACTATTTCTGGCAGACTTGCATCTGGGGGCACGGGTGTAGAGAGGACTCTTATTTCTTGGAGAAAATGATTTATTTCCCAAGTAATATTGAATTATAAAATGCTTGTGTCAATTATGAGCTGTTCAACCTGAATCCCTTCTATAATGACAGAATGGTTTTCATGAAGATGTGGGGGGTTTTTTTCCAATACTGATTTTGACATGTTTCTGAATTCCATTTAATAATGCTAGGATACATTCCCAGTATGTATTTGTTACGTGTTTAATACTAACACATACTGGGAAGGTCAAAGGCAAAGAGGATAAATGATAATTAACAGAGGGTACTAGTACACCATTCTAAATTGATTAGGAGGACGAAGGAATTTAATACATTACAGATAAACTCTATAAAGAGAAATAGTAGCTATAAGAAAAGTTCAAAACAGCAACAGATAAAGTCAGCAAACAGACTGGAAGATAAGATGGTTTCTGTGATACAGTGATAATAGAACACATATTGTGCAATGCTCAGGGCTGTTTGATACAAATCATCCTTCACCTTTACGTTCCTGCCCCACTTTAGAAGAGCATAGTTAGAGATTGACAGATAAGTACAGGCATATGGCACACATGGAAAAGCATAATTTTATTTCTTTCCTAAATATGAAATATGAACACATCTCCCACTGTTGAGCTCCAACAACAACAAAAATTCTCTTTCCTGTCGAGGTGTTGATCTGCTTGAGGGTAGGCACTACTGAGAGACCTGGACAGGCTGGGTTGATGCACTGAAGCCAATTTTATGAGATTCAGCTGGGTGAAATGCTTTGTCCTGCACTTGTGTCACAACA
>VZTA01021368.1:0-53107 GCA_013398855.1 Mohoua ochrocephala | reverse complement strand
CTGTTCCCTGGGAGCAGAGCCCGCCCCCCCCCCCGGCTGTCCCCTCCTGTCAGGAACTTGTGCAGAGCCACAAGGTTCCCCCTGAGCCTCCTTTTTTTACAGGAAAAAAATGAACGAGCCGAGGACAGGAGGCACAGACCCCTCATTCCCGAGTTCCAGCGGGATGAACCCGCTCCTAACACAGCCAACGCCGCGACCAAGAGAAACCCACAAATGAGAAGCTTCCATCCTCCCTTCAGCCTTGACTTTGGTATTTACAGCAGTGCTGGAGCACCAGGAAAAAGCCGGGATGGGAGATTGGCAGATCCCAACCGTGTAATCAAATGCATCAATAATTTGTTACAAAACAGAGCCGGGAAAAAACAAATCAGCTGCTTATCAGCACCGAGGGTGTGGGAGGCAGCAGCTCCTCCCCGGAGGCCCCGAAAGAGGTCACTTGTGCTGAGCTGCTAAAAAAGCCGAGTGACAGAAGATCGGGGCACTGAAAGTGGAATAAATGAGGGCTGCACTTCATAAAACACCCAAATTAAGTCCTGGCAGCGCGGGGAAGTCGCTCGGTGACTGCTCAGATCCGCGGCGCAAGGAAAGGTTCATTATCCCCCCGTTATTCCCCAGAAACCGCCTCACACCAGACTTCCCATGTTCCGACAGCAAATGCCGCACGTTTCCAAAATAAAAAATAACTGATTATCCCCCCTCCTTTTCCCTCCCCATTCCCGAGGCTGGATGTGGATGCGGATCAGTTCCCAGGGAACAGCTCTTGCCCTCCTTTTTTTCCCTCCTTGTTTTACACAGCAGCAACAAATGAGCTCAGGATCAGCTTGGCATTTAGAGAAATCTGTCCTCCTCTCTCATCTGCTTGTTCCCGTGTCAAGGAATTCAAAGCTGCGGGGAAAATAATGATTGCCTCACGCTTGGCTTGGGGGATATTTTTTTTTTGTTTGCTTTTTTTTACCCACAAATGAGACTCCTATGTCATTTTTACTTCCATATTTACATGAAAATCATGGGTTCGGGGAGCTACCGAAACGAACAACCCCACATCAAATATGGAACAGCCGTAAGACTCTCGCTGCCGTTTGTTTAGGGGAGGAATAAATCAATTCTTTCTCTCGGCGCGACAAAAAGGAAATCAAGGGGAGATGGGGCTTTACTCACACTGCACGATGAGCTGCACCAGGGCCTCTCGGGGTTTGACGTTAAATCCGTTGTATTGACTGGTCTGGCACCGGTAGGTCCCGGTCATTTCCCGGGAAACGTTGACGATCCGTAGGATCCCGTCGTAGCTTTCGGTTTGCAGGGCCCCGTCCGGCATCGCCACCTCCTTGTCCGCCCGCGACCACAGGATGATGGGTTTGGGCTTCCCGGTCACCTGGCACTGCAGCTCGATGGTGTCCCCTTCCCGCGTCACCAGCGGGGACTTCTCCTGAGGGACGGTCAGGTTGGGGGGCACTGCAAAGAGGAAGGGAGAGGGGTCACGATCCGGCACCACCGATGGATTTCCTGCTCAGAATTATCCACGGCAAAGGAATTTATCCATGGAAAAGGAATTTATCCACAGCAAAGCAGGGATTGTGCACACCAGAAGCTCCCACGTTTCTGGGGTGAAGTTCTCAGCTGCCTGGAGAGGCTCAGAGAAGATGTCCCAGTCCTGCTGTGTCCTCCCCGTGTGTCCCTGTCACCGCTCCAGTGCTCTCCCACCACCGCTCGCTTCCCCACTGCCAGTTCTGCTTTTCCTTTGGAGGATTTTTTGGCACTAAATCCAATTTTTTTTTATACCAGCCTGGCTGCTGATTTTATCCAGCATGGACGAGGAAAGATTGCAGCAACTCAGAAATCAGCTTGGAATTTGGAGGCCTGACCGCGAAATGCAGCTGGGGTCTGGCACAGGAGGTTCAAGGAAGTTTATTCCGCAGGGATTGGCATTAACAATTCCCAAGGGGATACTGGAACCATTTCCAGCAGGAGTGAGGCAGCCCCATGGAGCCACCAGTGAGGTGGTGGTGCTCAAGGACACGGGATGAGGATGTGGATGTGTGGGAACAAATCCAGAGGAGGCTCCAAGGGCTGGAGCCAGGCTGGGAGAGCTGGGAATGTTCACCTGGAGAGGAGAAGGATCCAAGTAGAGCTCAGAGCCCCTGCCAGGGCCTAAAGGGGCTCCAGGAGAGCTGGAGAGAGACTGGGGACAAGGCCTGGAGGGACAGGACACAGGGAATGGCTTCAAATGGGAAAAGGGGAGATTGGGGTGGGATATTGGGAATTGGGAATTGCTGTGTGTGAGGGTGGAGAGGGGCTGGGCTGGAATTGCCAGAGCAGCTGTGGCTGCCCCTGGATCCCTGGCAGTGTCCAAGGCCAGGTTGGACATTGGGGCTTGGAGCAGCCTGGGACAGTGGGAGGTGTCCCTGCCTTGTTTGGGAAATGCTTGGAATGCTGTGTGGTGGGTGGAGAGATGGAAAATCCCGATTTAAACACTGCCCACCCTCCTTTTCCTTTGATGACTCCTGCAGACTCATCTTTCCTCACGGATCTTCTGTCCTGAACCACAGAGAGTCATTCTCAGTGGGAAAACAACCCCTCCAGGAGCTTTTCCTCTCCTCCCTGTCCTTCCATCAGCTCCTTTGCTGGAATGCCAGGCCTTCCAAAACCCGGCCTGCACCTCCCTCCCGTCTGCAGGAAAAATATTCCGAGGCAATTTTCAGCCCCCGAGGGACAGAAACAACAAACTCATCCCGGGGAGAAGCAATTCCACCTTTCCCCAGGGATCCGTTCTGTGTCTCCAGCCCTGACAAGCCTGGTAGGAATCAAGAGTCGGAATCTGGGGCTTTCATAGGAACCAAAGTGCTGCTTTCAGCTGTTTTGAAGGCTTTAATAGCTCCTGGCAGGTGGGACAGGCAGACATGGGAAGAGCTTTTTCCACAGGGGAGGGAAAGGAAAAATGATTTTGTACTTCCAAAACAAAAGAAGGGGGAGGAAAAAAAAAGAGAAAAAGTAAAAGAAAAAAGAACAACTGCTCAATAAAACATGGCCAGTATTAATAAAACATTCTTAATTGTCACTCATGTCCTTGTGTGCCACGGCGGGTTCTGAGCGCAGGAAAATTCCCGAGGGAGACGGAGAGCTGTGAAATCGTGGATCAAACTGGGAGAAAGGTGTTGTTCCGAGAAGGAAAGTTGAGTTTATAAGGAAAGGGGCCTGCCTGCAGCCAGGAGCCTCCTCCTGGGTTTCCCAGCTCCCCTCGTGGCTCGTGGCTTCTCAAGTGCGACAGAGCCCTGTGTGGATCAGGAAAAATCATGGATTTGTCCTTTTCCAGCCTGGGCTGGGACTGTTTGGATCCAGGCCTTTCCCAGCGGGATGGATCCTGGAGGCTCTTCCAGCCCTGATCCTGCTCCTGGCCCCTCTGGCTGTCCTGGGAATCACAACCTTCCCTGGCTCAGGGATTCACTGCCCGTGAGAGCTGGGGGTGTCCCAGCCCTGGGATGAGATCCCTGAGATCCCAAGATCCCGATAATATCCCAAGGGAAAAGCTCTGTGCCAGCCCACACATCTCTGCTGCAGCCCCAGATGGGGCCAGGATGGGAATTTTCCCTCTGGAGCTCGTCCCTGTGGATCCATCCCTGGGCAGGTGCTGCTGGCAGCCTCTTCCACGCTCCAACCTTTCCAGGCTGTGTGAGAGCCACGGGTCTGAGTTCTCCAACCCCAGCCTGCCTCAGGAGTCACCCATTCCAGCTGGGACACAGGAGGGGGCTTGGGAAAACACAGGAAGGATGTGGATGTGTTGGAATGAATCCAGAGGAATCCACGGAGATGCTCCAAGGACTGAAGCCCCTCTGCTCTGGAGCCAGGCTGGGAGAGCTGGGAATGTTCAGCTGGAGAAGGGAAGGATCCAGGGAGAGCTCAGAGCCCCTTGCAGGGCCTGAAGGGGCTCCAGGAGAGCTGAAGAGGGACTGGGGACAAGGCCTGGAGGGACAGGACGCAGGGAATGGCTTCAAATGGGAAAAGGGGAGATTTGGGTGGGATCTTGGGAAGGAATTGCTGTGTGTGAGGGTGGAGAGGGGCTGGGCTGGAATTGCCAGAGCAGCTGTGGCTGCCCCTGGATCCCTGGCAGTGCCCAAGGCCAGGCTGGACATTGGGGCTTGGAGCAGCCTGGGACAGTGGGAGGTGTCCCTGGGTTGAACTGGATGGGCTTCAAGGTCCCTTCAAACCAAACCAAACCAAACCATTCTGGGATTCTGGCACTGAAACAGGGAAAGGATCCAAATAAACCGCGGAGATTTTTCCCAGATATCCAGAAGGTTCTTCTGCTTGAAGGAACTCCTTCACTGAGCTCACCATGGGAGGAGAGGACAAACAAATTCTGTGTGGCCAGGAGCTGCACTGCTCATCCCATCCAGGGACACCTCCCACTGTCCCAGGCTGCTCCAAGCCCTGTCCGACCCCGCCTTGGACACTTTCTACACTCAAAGCTTGAATCCTACCCTGAAAAAAAGCAGGAAAGAGCCCACCCAGCTTCCCATGGGGACTTCTGGAGGTGTCTGAGAGGAAGGAGAGGGAATTGCACAGCACGTCCAACTCTGAGGGGGAAAAAAAGCAGATCCTGGACAAAAATCCCCTGTGCAAATCCACCAATTCCCCCTCTTTTTCCATCAGTTTTTCCCTGAAAAACCCGAGATGACAACGCAGCAAAAGCTGCACCTCGCTGAGATAAGGAGCAGAGCCCACGAGGGTGGTGACAGCTGATAAGAGAGGCTCTGTCAGTGTCCCAGATGGAGAGATCCCTTCAAAGCCCCGGCTCCTCATCTCCCGCGGCGTTTGGCAGCGCCTGTCACCGCCAGGCAGCCAACGGCTCGTTACGGTTCCCTGGATTTATTCACGTCCTTCCTGGGAACAGCAGAGGGGACAGGAGGGACAAGGCCATCCGTTAAGATGAAGAATTCCGAGGCCGATGCCATAAATCCGAAGCCCGGCCGCAGCTCGGGGTCACCGTTGAGTAACGACGAGGTCCCACCGGGAATTTCTCTGTCCCCACCCCATTTATGGCTCCAGCTCCCCCTAAATTGAGACCCTGATTCTCCACTCGTTAATGAGGGGGAGGAAAAGCCCCAAACTTTCCCTCGGGGAGGGGTTTTTGGCAGGGTTTCCCCTTTTCAGCCCAGCTGCTTTTTGTCACACCCTCACAGGTGCTTAATTATCCCTGAGCTGTCTGTTCTGCTGGCAAATGCACCTGGAATTAGCAACAGGCTGGAAAAACAGATCCCAGGTTTTTGGGAACGGTGACACAGCAGGCACTGGCAGCCTGGGCACGTCGGATTTGTCTCCATGAGTGATCCAGCTCGAAAGGATTGAGGAGAAAAGAAGAGTTCCGTCGTTTTCTACCCAAAAATGTAGGGAGACCCCAGGAGCGGGGAATGGTGAGTCTGGTTAAGGAAGGTTAGAAACACGGAGTCATGGAATTGTTCAGCTTGGAAAATCCTCTGAGATCATCGGGTCCAACTGTTCCAAGGCCACCACTGCCCCGTGTCCCCAAGTGCCACACTCACAGGGATTTGAAATCCCTCCAGGAATGGGGACTCCACCCCTGCCCTGGGCTGGACAACCCTTCCCAGGCAGGAATTCTCCCAGATATCCAACCAAAACCTCTCCTGGCACAACTTGAGGCCGTTTCCTCTTTTCCCACCTCTGGTGCAAAGATGAGTGGGCAAAGGTGGGTTCAGAGGCTCAAATCCGTGAGGGAAGGAGCAGGGATCAACCAAGGATGAGCCAGTGGGATGAGCAGGGAGGGTGCCAGGCAGGCGGGGAGGGTGTCACCAGCTGTGCCAGGCTGTCACCAGCTGTGCCAGTCACCCTCTCCCAGCAGGTGCTGCTGTGGCACAAGGAGAGCCCTGGAGGGCTCAGCCTCTTCCCGAGGCCTCCCAGGGCTCCCACAGCTCCAGAGGCTGCTCCCGGGAAAGGGCAGCGCTGTCCCGGCTTTGCAGAATGAGAAGTTACCCAAATCCTGGATGGAAACAACGAATGTTCCCTTGTTCCCACAGTCACAGCCAGGAGCAGATCCACCGCCCAGGCTGGAAAAGGACAAATCCACGATTTTTCCTGATCCTAACTGGAAACAACAAATGTTGCCTTTCTCCTGCAACAAGTGGCTTTAAAACGAGTTCACACTCTCAGCAGTTTCCTGAAGTGGAGGGTGACACCTGGAGAACAAAAAGCTTTGGTGACACACAGAGGACAGAAAATTTTGGGGACACTCAGAGGATAAAAAGCTTTGGTGACACCTGGAGACACAAAAAACTTTGGTGACACTCAGAGGACAAAAAGCTTTGGTGACACTTGGAGGAGAAAAAGCTTTGGTGACATTTGAGACACAAAAAGCTTTGGTCACACTTGGTAAAGTGAGACTTGGAGAACAAAAACCTTTGGTGACACTCGGAGGAGAAAAAGCTTTGGTGACACCTGGAGAACAAAAACCTTTGGTGACACTCGGAGGACAAAAAGCTCTGGTGACACCTGGAGAACAAAAAGCTTTGGTGACACCTGGAGAACAAAATTCCTGAGCCTAATGTTTATTCCTTGTGTATTCTGGGTGTTTTTAGCTCCACTCGAGCTTTCTGAAGTCCTGATGGATCAAATTCCAGCTTAATTAACGGATCAGACAGATTAATTAACTGCCAGAGAGCCGCTGGCAGAGGCAAGAAGCTGCAGACAGAGAAATCCTTCAGAGGAGCTCTGAGCCGCTGATCCCGTTAAAATGTCCCCGCCCATGGATGGGCTTCAACATTCCCTTCCCAAACCATTCCATGATTCCAAGACAATCAGTGGAGCTGGACAAGGAACCCCTACAAGGGGTGGGCTCACAACTGCTGAGCTCTTCCCTGGGGCATTTCAGGGGCTGCTGGGAGCCTTCAGGAAAACATTTCCTTGGAGCAACCTCTGTCAGCGACAGGGAAAAATCCCGGGATAGCGCGGCCGGGTGCTCCGCGTGGATTAGTCCCAGTAATTAGGATCGAGCATAGCAAAGAGAGGTTTGAGCAGCACGTCAAGAAATCATCCAAACTGGAGATTACCCAGAAAGAATCTCCCCAAGAAACTGCTGGAATTCACATTATCCGAGGAATTCAAACCCAGCTTGGCTCGGGAATGTTGAGGAATCCACGCTGTGCTGGCTGGAAGGGAGAAGTGAAGTTCTCTGCGTGTCCTACTTGGGGAATATTTATGAATTTGAAGGTTTGACCGGCCAGGATTAATCATCCTCTGCCCGAGAGCTGCAGTTTGGGCCCGGCTCATGATTCATGCCCTGATGTGATGCCGGAGTTAAGACAGGGCTGAGCCGTGGCACAAAATAGATTTGAGCGAGATCGTTCCGCCCGGGAAGGGCAGCGAGGGATAATTATTCATGAAGGATAATTATGCTGCTTCTGTCTGTAAACAGAAGCTGGAACTGCTCAGCCTGCTTGGGGTTTTTTTTTGGGAGAAATGTTGGGGAAAAGCAAGGAGCTGCTGCTGGAAGGGACCCGGAGGTGAGAGAAGAGCCCGGGGGGAGATTTGTTGATCCAAACGCTTGGAAAAGCAGCTGAAGTCAAGAGAAGGAAAACTCCGGGGAATTTCCTTTACCCTTTCCGTGGCCTTTCATCCCCATGGAAGAGGGTCCATCGAGGCGCTGGTGTGGAAGGGAAATGGAGGGGCCTGTCAGGAATTCCCGGCTGGATTTCACGGGTGCTTTCCCATCGTTCCAGTTCCTGTGTCCCTCCCCCCCAGGCAAGGGACACAAGTTCCAATTCCAAAGGGGAAAATCCATGTTTTCTGGGGCACAAACCACTCCTAACTGCACGTGAGGACACAATGTCCACCGTGGATTTTATGGAATCACACAACCCTATAAATTGGAAAAGCCCTCCAAGAACATCAAGTCCAACCATCAGCCAGCACCACCCTGGTCACCACCAACCCATGTCCCCGAGTGCCACATCCACACATATTTTTAACACTTCCAAGGGCAGAGACTCCCCTGGACAGCCTTTCCCACCCTTTCTGAGAAGGAATTTCCCCTAGGATCCAATTTAAACCACCTCTGAGAAATTTCCCCTAGAATCCAATTTAAACCACCTCCGAGACCGTTTCCTCTCACCCTTAGGTGATGGTGAGGCCTTGGACAAAGGGCCCAGTCCTGAGGGTTGGGATGATCCTGATTTTTGGACAAAAATTCTGCTCAGGCAGGAGAATAATTCCAGGATCAGTGCCTGGAACACAACACTAAAGCCCCAAAGCAGCACCTTGCTCTGCAGCCAGAGGGAAGAGGAACATTTGGAACCCAGAGCCAGCAGCAAATTAAGGAAGTTCATTCCAGTGCCGAGGAGCATCCGTGGATGAGGAGAACCACGGGATGAGGAGTCCGCGCACAGCCCTCTGGAGAAGAACTGAGAGACTCCTCCACACAGAGGGCGTCTGCTCCCAGAAATCCTGCTGGAATCAGCCCACGGAGGGTGGGTTCATCCCACAGAAATCAGATTTCCCAAGGGAATGGGGCGCGGAGCAGGACGAGGCCCGGCCTGGCCCTTTCCCAGCTGTGTGACAGGAAAGGGATCCGAAGGATGGAATTAAGAAAAATCTCTGCACATTAACCAAGAAATCAGAACTAGAAAAGACGAATTTAACAAAACCCAGCATTTTTCTGTCCCTTCAGCTCCCTGCTCCTTCCCAAGATAAACTCCAAGGATAACGGCTCCCCAAACCCATCCATAACCAAAGACCTCTCTCTGTTTCCTGGGGCCGCCGTGAACGATCGCTCTGGCCGGTGCTTAAGGTTTACAAATACCTTAATTAGCCGCTAATTACCTCCCAAACCCCACATCCTCGTTATGCAACGAGGCTCTGATTCCAATAAACATTTCGAGCTGGAATCGAGGTCTCTTTCATGTCTCATCAAAGCAGGAACGGGATGACCAGAGGACTCCTGTGGCACAACCAGATCAAGGCTGCGGGTCCTGGAACGGCAGCCTGGAGCTTTAATTAATTCATTATTTAATGGGGAGCTGATTAGCTTGACGGGGAAGCTCTTTTCGTACTGCACAGCCTCACACGGAGCACTTCTCCAAGAATTTCTCCGCCTGGATGTGGCAGAAGTTGTGGAAAGCCAAATTTATCCCTGGAAGTTTTGGGGCAATCTGGGATCGTGGAAGGTGGCGCTTCCAACTCAAAGATCCCTTCCAACGCAAACAGCTCCGTAATTCCATGACTCCAGGAGATCTGGGAGACGCCAGGCTGCCCTGTGCTCATCCAAAATCCGTGTCCTGCTCCGGGATGTTCCCATCCTAAGCTCAGCACATCTTCAGGCTCATCCCGAGGGCGGGAATTTGTTCGGGGAATTTTCCATGTAGGACATCTGGCTGTGCCCACATGGGGTGGGAATGAGCCACTGGAAGGGCTCCCTTGGGAAAAGAGGGATCAACGCTTCCTCCAGGCCTTCCCGTGGCGATTCAGAGCAGCAAAACCAGAAAAGAAAGGAAAATATCCCAAAATAACAACTCTCTTCCCTGCTCAATAACGTCTCCAAGGGAAAAGTGGAAAGGAAATGAGCCAGAAGGGAGAAATGCTGATTTTTTGGGAATAAAAACAGTGTCCTGAACAGAGCAAACCATCCCAATCCCAAAGTTTATTCTTCCTGCTTAAATCCAATATTTAAGGCACAGAAAAAATCCCTTGCGTAGATCGACACTCTCTGATCCACCTCGGTTTTTTTTGCTTACCACAAACCCACTTTCATTGAGGTTTTCGTTGCTTTTTTAACATCTCGTTGCTTTTTTAGCATCTTCTGCCTCCAGGTTTCCACGGCACGATCCCACATATCCCGAAAAACCCAGCCTGGCTCTCGGGAACGTTTGCCCAGGGTGGGTTTTAGGGATGACAGGGCTTTTCTAGGGCAGATATTCCACATCCGAGTCTCGATTCTCACTCTTGGGTGACCTATTTTTGTGGAGATATGGGGGGGAGCAGCGAGGGGATTACTTCAGGTCCATTTATGTAAGATACTCAGGACACAAATCCGTGCTTTTCCCGCTGAAAATGTCAAGGGAAAAAAAATATTCCCGCTAAACAAGGGCAATTCCAACCTGCTGGAGGGGAGAATTCATGGATTTCCTCCTTTCTCAGGGTTTGACACAGCCCCTCCTGCCCCTCTCGGTGACTCCAGGAGGAGCCTTGTAAACATCAGGAAGAGGAAATTCCCCCCCCTCCCTCCATCCCAGACATCCAGAGGGATGTTCATAAATCCCTGCGAGTCCTGGCGTTTGGGAAATGTGTTTGTGCCTGGGCCTTCTGTTGCTAATTAGCAGAGCAGTAATGAATCCTGAAGAATCAGTAATGACCTTCAAAGCACTGCAACTATTTCAGCTTCCACTTGGCTGGGTAATGAAGTCATTCCAAGAGCAGAATTCCTTTCAGGATGGTAAAAGAGGTCGAGGCCAAATTCCACGTTTTCTTCCCTCTTTCCTGATTTTCTGGAGTGTTCCAGGACAGGAAATTTAAGGGGTGACAGAATTCATCCCCCTCCTGCAGGGATTGTGGTGAGCTGATGGGAATGGCCAACTAATGGATGTTTCCAGGAAATCCCATCGGTTTTCCAAAGGATTCCCCAGGAAGTACAGGGAATTCAGTGGTTTTTGGATGCACACACAGCACTGTTTGCTCCACCTGGGCAGGGAGGCTACAAAGTTTGCATGGAATGTTCATCCACCATTCCAAAGGTGGCTCTTCCTCCGTAAGAATCCTCACAATTCTTTTCTCGATGGTGAAATTATGGAATCATGGAATGGTTTGGGTTGGAAGAGGCCTCAAAGCCCATCCAGTGCCACCCCTGCCATGGGCAGGGACACCTCCCACTGTCCCAGGCTGCTCCAAGCCCCAATGTCCAGCCTGGCCTGGGACCCTGCCAGGGATCCAGGGGCAGCCACAGCTGCTCTGGCAATTCCAGCCCAGCCCCTCCCCACCCTCCCAGCCAGGAATTCCTTCCCAAGATCCCACCCCAATCTCCCCTTTTCCCATTTGAAGCCATTCCCTGGGTCCTGTCCCTCCAGGCCTTGTCCCCAGTCCCTCTCCAGCTCTCCTGGAGCCTCTTTAGGCCCTGCAAGGGGCTCTGAGGTCTCCCTGGATCCTTCTCTTTTCCAGGTGAACATTCCCAGCTCTCCCAGCCTGGCTCCAGAGCAGCTCCTGTCTTTGGAGCACCTCCATGATCAGAAAAGATCCAATGGGGAATTTCCTCAAGTTTCTGTAGTTTGATCGAAACAACTCATCCCCTGTTCAAGGATCAGGGAATCTCAGGATGGTTTGGGATTAAAACTCATCCCATTCCACCCCTGCCATGGGCAGGGACACCTCCCACGATCCCAGGTTGCTCCAAGCTCCACCCAGCCTGGCCTGCCTGGAAATCCTCCCGGTGGGAAGCGTTCCGCGTATCCAATTTTTCCATGAGCAAAGGAAAACCACGGGATGGCCCCACCCCGACAAAACCGACCCCAAGGAGCCTCTCCTCACCTGTGCTGCTGGAGATGTTGACATCGATGCTGATGTCGGAGATGCCACCTCCCTTGAGGGACGCCACGCACGTGTAGGTCCCGAAATCCGTGAACTTCAGGTCGATGATGTCCAGGTTGGTGGTGCCGGGGGACACGTCGGGGTCGGTCTGGGTGATCACCATCCTCTCCGAGCTCCGCAGGGGCCGCCCGTTCTTGAACCAGCTGAAGGTGAGCTCCTCCGAGGGGATGGCCTCCACCTGGCACGAGATCTTCACCTCCCGCCCGATCTGGATGTTGTCGTCTTTGTGATACGGGTCGGGGGTGATCCAGAATCGTCCTTTTTTTAAGGCTGAAACACAAAAAAAAAGAACAGTTGGCTGTAAAAATTGACAAATTTGGCTCTGCTGGAGGCCTAAAAAGGATTTTTAAAGAGGCCGCAGCCACAGGATTTTAGTTTTAATTAAAAAATGAGATCTCAGGTAGAAATTTTATGGATTTTATAGGATTTTATGATTTTTATGATGGAACGCTGGCACAGGTTGCCCAGAGAGACAACGGATGTTCCATCCCTGGAAAAACTCAAGGCCAGGTTGGACAGGGCTTGGAGCATCCTGGGATGGTGGAAGAAATCCCTGCCCACGGGATGGAATGAGATGAACTTGAAGGTTTCTTCCCACCCAAATAATTCTGGGATTTTTCATGCTTGGACCTTCCAAAGCGTGCATTGAACACGTGGTTAATTTTTCCAAGGATCCTGAATCCTGATCCAATCCCATCATGGATAACACAGCTCTGAAGTGCCGTCACCTCCACAATGAAAATTGGGAAGTCCCAGCACCTAAATTGGGCTGAGCTGCTGCCACCTGAGGGGGGAACCAAAATAATTCCTGAGATTTCAGGGATTGTTCTCCATCTCTGGAGGGATTTCCAGGCTTTTCCTCATCCCGGTCCTGTCAGAGCCCTGGGAAAAGGGAAATATCATCCTAAAATCACTGATACAACCAGTGGGTTCACCTCCGATCCATCTGGAATCTCTCCTGCATCCAAGACTGTCCAAGCCTCCAGTACAAATCCAATTAATTCTCTACCTCCCGCCAGAGATAAGGAAATCCCAGGATTTTGGATGGGAATGAAGCATTTTTTGGGGGAAAACCTACAGAGGGACACAGCAACTCTGGAAAACTTCGTTTCCCACCATCTTCCTCTTATCCTGGCATTCCCTCCTCAATTTCCAAGAGCAAAATATTCCCGCACCTCGCTTCCCTGAATTTTCTTTAAATGAGCCTAAAACTTTCCAAACCCCATCCCCATTGACATCAAGAACCTGAGGGTTGGGATGATCCTGATTTTTGGGAGAGTGCTTCAGGATCAGCCATTAAACCTTTCAAGTGCACAGATTTTTTGATGAACGGAATGTAAAACGCTCCTGACACAATCCCAAAATCCTTTTTCCCCCCTGTATAGGTGTCCATAGGTTTATATCAGTTTTTCTCCATCTGGATGGAAATGAATCCAAAATGAATCCAAACCAAAATGAAAATATTCAATATTTCATTTTTGAACCGAAATGAAGATATTGGTTAGAAATTGTACAAAAACCCAACTCAGACGGAAGGACTGAAGAGAAATATTTAAATCCACCGTTTATGGTGATTTCTACTGAGAGGTTTCCCAATTCCCGGGGTTCCTTTCCCATTCCCTCTGCCCCACATCCATGCACATGTGGAGCATTTCAGTGAAGGGTCCATTTCACAGAATTCCAGACTGGGTTGGGTTGGAAGAGACCTTAAATCCCATCTCATTCCCATGGAAGGGACACCTCCCACTGTCCCCGGCTGCTCCAAGCCCCAATGTCCAACCTGGCCTTGGGCACTGCCAGGGATCCAGGGGCAGCCACAGCTGCTCTGGCAATTCCAGCCCAGCCCCTCCCCACCCTCACACACAGCAATTCCTTCCCAAGATCCCACCCAAATCTCCCCTTTTCCCATTTGAAGCCATTCCCTGTGTCCTGTCCCTCCAGGCCTTGTCCCCAGTCCCTCTCTGGCTCTCCTGGAGCTCGTTTAGGCCCTGGAAGGTTCGGTAGATCCCGTACTTTGGCCACACTAAAAAATCTCAGTCCACTCCTTCCACAAGTGGTGAAAATGTGAATTCAGACTCAATTTTGATAATTCCCACTCAATTTTGGTAATTCCGACTCAAGTTTGATAATTCCAACTCAGTTTTGATAATTCAGACTCAATTTTGACAATTCCAACTCAGTTTTGATAATTCAGGAACCCCTCGAACAACACAACTCTTTGGGACTTGCCAATTCCACGCTGAACGAGCACTTCCAGAACCCGGGAGAGAATCATCGCTTCCAGAACTTGGAGAAGAATTCCTGTGTATTTATTTAATAATTAGGTTGTCTTTTTAAAGTGGAGGAAAAACCCCTAAATTTGAGCTGTTTACCCTCAGTCGGGGGTACCCACAGGGTGGGAGAGGCTTCTTCCATGGAGGAAGGCGACATTTCCAAGGAGAGAACGGAAAATTTGGTGTTTTTTCAGGGAAATCATCGCTTTGGATGCTGCTCCTTAGTTCTAACCACATCTCAAAGTATCCAACTGGATGATTTTTTTTTTTTATTTACTCATTTATTATTTAATTTATTTACATTATTCATTTATCTCTATTTACTTAAGGAGGTTTCGCTTCTTTAATCAAGACGGGATTTTTTTGCACTTCTCTTCACTGAGCATCTCTCCTCCTTCCCTTGGGAAAACCTCAGCCAATTCCCAGGAATCAGCACGAACACCGGCTTGGAATCACGAGGACGAACCAGTTGGAAACTGCCACAGAATTAAACTCCGAGGCACGAGCCGAGCTTTTTTTTTCCTTTGTGTGTGGAAATAACAGCACAAACAATGCTTACACGCACAAAAACCCCTCAATATTTGATGCAGATCCTTTTTCAGGCAGGGGAAAACCAAAAAAGAACTCGATGGGCACGACCGGAGTGATGTTTCAGCCCAAATTAGTTGCTCATAACCTCAATAAACTATTTTTATTTCTGAATTTTCAGCAGTTTTCCCTGCCTAGAACCGAACAAAGTCTGGCAGGGAAGTCAGGGTAACTTTCCTTTGTTAGGAAGAGTGGTAAAGGAACAACTCCGAGGTAAGAAAAGGGGGCAGAACCTCAAAATTTGGGTCAAAGCTGTTTCTTGCAGGGAGAAGGGGGTTGGAACTGGAGGATCTTTAAGGTCCTTCCAACCCAAACCATTCCATGACTCTGGATGAGGTCTCCAAAATCCCTTTCGGACCTTCCTGATTTCCACCACGTTGGGAAAACCCGACCTGAGTGTGGTGAAAACCCACCAGGTAAAAGAGAAGGGATTTTTGTATCGTTCTCTCCCCTCAGCAATCCCGTAAATTTGGATTTTCCTCATCTGTAGATTCCTGGACCTCCATTTCCAGGAGGAAATTTCCAGGAGGGCGTTCCAAAATGCCAAGAAAATTGAGCCATGCCATGGATTTTGTGTGATCAGTTGCACTTTAGGCATCACTGAAAGGTTTCCGTGGGGTGAGACATGGAAATATAAGAGAAATTAAAGGTTGAGGGGTTTTTACACGGGCAGAGGATGATGGGATGGAGGGGAATGGTTTTAATCCAAAAGAGAAGAGAGATTTAATGGGATATTGGGAAGGAATTGCTGTGTGTGAGGGTGGGGAGGGGCTGGGCTGGAATTGCCAGAGCAGCTGTGGCTGCCCCTGGATCCCTGGCAGTGCCCAAGGCCAGGTTGGACCTTGGGGCTTGGAGCAGCCTGGGACAGTGGGAGGTGTCCCTGCCATGGCAGGGATGGGAATGGAATCATCTTTAAAGCCCCTTCCCACCCAAACCATTCCAGACTCTCCGATCAACCAGCAAAATGTGGGAGACGGTGCTGCAGCCCCTTCCCGGCAGGGATTTGGGAACGTCGCCGGCATGCGGAGCTCCAAAGGAGCCTCAAACGCGCAAATAAACCTGCAACCGTTGTTTGAGACTCAGCAAAGTGCCAGCCCGGCTCCAAAGAGGCCCCGAAGAACGAGGACGTGATCAAACGACCCGAGATGAAACGACTTTTGTCCTCAAACTCCTCACAAACACTCCCTGCCCTCCCTCCCTCCCTCATTAATTGTGTTTTCAAAGTAACAAAATGCGTTTCGGGATCTCGAGCGGGGCTGATTTGCATTCAGCAGGTTGGGTCGTTTTTTTCCCGGCCCCTCCTTGATCAACCTCGAATTTTCCTTTAAAGCTTCACGACGTTCCGGCCTCACGGATTTCCGATGGCTCAAAAGCCACCGCTAAACGCATCGAGTTCCGCATCGTCTGCAGGCTTTGGCACGAGAGTTACGGACCCCCGGCTGCTTCCCGAGTGGATGAGGGACACGGGGAATGCTCAGATTTGTGCTCTCTGATGGTTCTGTCCGTGTTCAACCTGTGACCACGGGGCCACGGAGCAGCCAAACGCCAAATTTCTGATTTTAACCTTCGGTGAGCAGCCAGAGGCCCCCCCCCAAGGAACCCTCTGGGCCCTCCTCAGAGGAGGTTTTGGGTAATTTTGGTTGTTCCCCTTTGCCTTTTGTCAGCGGTTTTGTTTGGACCCGTTCGCAGTGAACGGGGTGAGAACTTCACCCAAGTGGATGTGGAGCCCTGCGTGGTCTCGGAGCAGATGTTGGAGGTTTGGAGAGCTCAGAATCCAGCCTGGCCCTCATTCCTGAGCACCCAGAACAGGAATTTTCCCATATTCCAAGAATTTCACGCCCAGCCCCATCTCGCTTCCAGGATCCTCCAAGATCCCTGGGAATTCTGAGCTTCAGCTGCATCCCCTGGGTCAGACAAGGCAGGAAAACCTTCCCGGTGCCCAGATTTTCCCGATCCCTTCCTGTTCCCTCCTCACATGTGGGAAAAAGACTTTGTGATCCTGGGAAAGGTTCTCCACTCAATTTTTAGGGATAATGGACTGCAGAGATACAGCAAGGAAATGGCCAAAGATCAGAGAATTCCAGGATGGATTGGAAAGGATCTTAAGGATCATCCAGCCCCACCCCTGCCATGGGCAGGGACACCTCCCACTATCCAAGGGTGCTCCAAGCCCCATCCAACCTGGCCAAACCATCCTGGAATTAGGTGATAATAGATGAAACAAGAAAATCTGCTCCAGGACCACGCATGGGAAGAGCCCTGCGATCCGTATTTATTTTTATGTGGAATTCCAGCTGAAATGGATCCAGTTACTGCCCCAAAACCTCATTCCCGCTGAATAAAAACTGATGGAAATCCTTCTCTGATGTTTCAGCAGGAACTTGTCCACCGCTATCAAATCAAGAGAAGGAAATTCAAAGTTTTTATCCCAAGCTCCAAAGAGACGCCAAATCTTTGTTTATTTTGGCTGTGGGCAACGAAGTTGGGTCTGTCTTCAACATTCTCCAGGATTCCCTTAAATTTTATTTTATCGGAGGAGAAATCAATTTAACAATTGTCCAAAAGCTCTTTTTTTGCTGGTGATTATCCCAGTGTGGTCATTAAACTTCATTCTCTTCCACGAAAATGAATTTTGATGCAGTTCTGTGGATAAAGAACGGGGAAAACCTGGATTTCTTATTGCCAAAAACTTCTCGTTTGCTGTCGTGGACCAGGAAAATATTGGAGAGGAGAATGACAGAGAGGAAATTAAAATTTTCTGGCTTGATTGTCAAAGTTAATTATGAATAGAGGAGCAAAACCACACCCCAAATAATGGAGTTTGTGGATATCAGCTCTGCAGAGTGAAAGGGCAGCACAAAATCACGGAGTGGTTTGGGCTGGAAGAGACCTTAAATCCATCCCATCCCGTGGGCAGGGACACCTCCCACTGTCCCAGGCTGCTCCAAGCCCCAATGTCCAACCTGGCCTTGGGCACTGCCAGGGATCCAGGGGCAGCCACAGCTGCTCTGGCAATTCCAGCCCAGCCCCTCCCCACCCTCACACACAGCAATTCCTTCCCAAGATCCCACCCAAATCTCCCCTTTTCCCATTTGAAGCCATTCCCTGGGTCCTGTCCCTCCAGGCCTTGTCCCCAGTCCCTCTCCAGCTCTCCTGGAGCCCCTTCAGGCCCTGCAAGGGGTTCTGAGCTTTCCCTGGAGCCTTCTCTTCTCCAGGCGAACATTCCCAGCTCTCCCAGCCTGGCTCCCGAGCAGCTCCAGCCCTTGGAGCAGCTCCGTGGTGTCCTCCAACACATCCACACCTTCCTCGTCCTGAGAAGGCCAGACCTGGATGCAGTCTCGGTCCTAAGGACCACTCTGGGTTGGAAGGAAATCTCAAATAATTCAAAAACCATTAAAAAATGAAGTAATGAAATAAATAGTCTGAGTTTTGAGAGAGGACACCCCAACTCAGACCACTCTCAAAATTCAAATTCCTGAAATTGGGCATTTAGAATCATGGAATTGTCCGGGTTGGGAAAGTCCCCTGAGATCAGGAAGTTCAATCATCAACCAGCAGCGCTAAAACCGAGTCCTCAGCTGCCACATCCACTCGTTTGGGGCACAATTCCAGGGATTGTGACTCCATCCCACCCCTGAGCAGCCTCTCCCGACACTTCCCAACCCATGAGGAAAAGACTCTGATAGAACTGAGAAAAAGCCGCTTCCCAAATGTTCCCTCCGCATCCCAAGCCAGGCTTGAAGCAAATTCCTGCTAAAAAAAGCCCCACGTTCCCAACGTTTCCCCACCAGCTCCTTCTGCTCCTGTCAAAACCGTTCGAGCTGGAAGTTTTTTAAACCCTCAACTTCCAGCATCTCTCCGAACAATTAAGATGTCAAAACGTCTTCTCCGAAAGCATCTCCAAACTTTTAAATATCCAGTAATTATTTGGCACTTCCAAAGGCCAGATGCATTCCCCGCTTCCAATTTAAATGCAAATCCCACGGAGAGACTTCAGGTTTTGTCTCCACTTTTAGAAAAACGCTGCTAATTTTGCAAAGAAAGGGATTTATTATTCCATGTGGCAGGTGCCTGTTTTTTTTTCCTCCGTGTGCTCGGCTTAATTAGCTCCCGGCTCCTTCGGCGCTGCTCTTTTGAAGGAGGGGGGAGGTTTGGACTCCTTTGAATGATGAAAATTTCAGTTTACAACTCGCTCCCAAATCTGATCCGTTAAAGAGATGAAGGCGAGATCAAAGGGGGAGAAACACAGCTTGGTTCTTCTTTTAACGGCTCTTAGGAGGGAAAGATTCCGCGGGAATCGGCAGCGCCCGGGGAGAAAAGACGTCGGGGGTTGGGAAGAGAGGATCCTTCAGATCCCTTCCAGCACCAACCATTCCAGAATTCAGAGAAATATCCAGGTGGGATCGAGCTCGGGAGGTTCCTTCTCCGATCTCCAGCTCGCACCAGGTTTTCCAAGGCTCGAAGACTTCCAGGCATGGGAATTTCACAACTTCCCACCCTCGGCTCCCCGCTTGGGAAAACCAGGAGCTGTCCCAGTGGTGTCGCTGGGTTTGGAGACAGAAATTGCTGTGTCCTGCCGTTTTTCCTCATGGAAAGATGTTTCCTCCCTGATTTTAAGGAGATGCAGATGACGGATCGTGGATGAGATCCCAACGCATTCACGTGAGGGCGAAATTCCAAAAGCTGCAGGAGTCTGACCGAGAAGAAACAGGGACAACTCAGCAGCTGGAATTGCGTTGCTTTTAAAACCCCAAGCAGAAAGGAAAAGGGGAAAAAACCCAAATATTTCCTATGCTCCAAATCCCAGCTTGCCAAGACACGGATACGTGGCCGGAGCGGGAGCTCGGGTCTGCCCCATCCCACAGGAAAATGGGAATTCAGGAATCCCGCCACAAGCCAGACAAGAAGTGAGATGGAAATGAAACCCTTCGGAGAAGCTGCCACAACCCCCAGTGGGCTGCGCACTTGCCAAACAAATCCCAAATCCTCGGAATGTCGCAGCTGGGTGTTTTCCAGGGCCTTGACGAAGTTTAATCCTCTTGCCAAAGATGTCCAAAAAAAAAAAAAAAAAAGCCTCGCTGAGTTTTCCTGCCCCGAAGCGATGCGTTGGAAATCTTCCCTCTTTTCTTTGGACGTGAAGCTCAGCCATTCTCCCTATCCCAGAGAAAACCTCTCATTCCCAAGGTTTCCACGTGGGATTTTCCCTATTCCTGATTTTAGGGTGGCTCAGGAGCTTTGTTGGAGTTCAGGGTTCCCTTAGAGACTGGATTTCTTCCAACACGAGAAGAACACTTTTTCTCCCACACTTAAATGCCTCAAAACCACATCAGGATCCTATAAAACTTCCCAAAATTGGCCAGGCTGGGCAGAGAACTAAAAAATCCCGGTCCCAGTTGCTCGATGCACCAGGAAAAGTGTCGTAAAACCCATTTCAAAGGCAGCAAAGCCCCTTGGTAACATCAGAACGAACCACCGGGAACTCATCCTTCTCCTCTCGGTTTCCTCCCCCTTCAAGAGGAGAAAAAACTTGGAAAAATTCAATTTTTAGCTCTGCCAAAAAGAAAATGTTGTTAAAAGCACCCAGATCTTGTCTCGTGTTATCAGCCGGGTTCCAAACCAGTATTAAAGCGCAGTACAAAACCCTGCCAGGAATAATTATCAGGTTTTAGTATTTAATTAATTAATTAATAGTAATTAATAACTTTTAGCCAGACAAAAGTAAGAAAAACCTTTATCCTTCCCCCAACGGAATCCCGGGATCATTGAGGTCGGAAAAGAGCTCCAAAGTCACCGAGTCCCAGCTGTGCCCGATGCCCACCTTGTTGCCAGCCCAGAGCTCTGAGTGCCACCTCCAGCAATTCCTTGGACACCTCCAGGCATGGGCACTCCAAACCTCCCTGGGCAGCCCCTGCCAAGGCCTGAGCACCCTTTCCATGGGCAAATTCCTGCTGCTGTCCCACCTGAGCCTCCCCTGGCCCAGCCTGAGGCCGTTCCCTCTCCTCCTGTCCCTGTTCCCTGCCAGCAGAGCCCGACCCCCCCCGGCTGCCCCCTCCTGTCAGGGACTTGTGCAGAGCCACAAGGTCCCCCCTGAGCCTCCGTTGCTCCAGGCTGAGCCCCTTTCCCAGCTCCCTCCGCCCCTCCTGGGGCTCCAGCCCCTTCCCAGCTCCCTCAGGAATTCTCCAGCCCCTTCCCAGCTCCATTCCCTTCCCTGGACACGCTCCAGCCCCTCCAGGTCTTTCTTCTCATGAGGTGTCTACAACTGGACACAGCCCTGGAAGCCCCTCACCAGTGCCCAGCCCAGGGGACAATCAGGACAATCCCTGCCATGCTCCTGGTCCCACACAATTCCCGATCCAATCCAGGTCTTTTTGGCTACTTTCCCACCTGGCCACCCCTGGGCTCATTCCCAGCCACTGCCCCCAGCACCCCCAGGGCAAAATAGGGAAAAAATGAGTCACAAGGAGAGGGATCCAAGGAATCTCATCTCCTGAAATCCCTTCTGATAAATCCTTCCAGACACGTGGTGCCCAACAGGCTCCTCACGATGGCCTCCAGAGCAGCAAACTGCCTTCAAAATCAAATTCCTGCTCACAAAAATTCTGGGAAGCCCTAATGAAAGGGCAGAAGGATCAATAAACCATCTCCAATTTTATAGGGAAGCCTTTTATGAACTCATCCATGACCCTCCAGCCTGGGAAGAGCTCACACATCAGAGCCTGCTCCAGCAGATAATAAAAATAAATGGATTTATTCAACTCCAAAGCGCCACTTTTTCCCCCATTCATTCCCGGAGCTGTAAACTTTTAGGGAGCGCCCTGGGAACTCCTGGCTGTAGGAACGCTCTGGATTTGCCACAAGATCGGGTTTGCTCGGTTCAACCCTTCTGAAACCCCACCACAGAGGGCATTTCTCCATGGAGAAACGGAGATGGATGGCTGTGGACGTTTGCCAAGGCCTTTGGAATTCTCCAGCCAGGAAATAGGACAGAAAATCAGAATTATTAAGGTTGGAAAAGCCCTTGGAGAGCAGCGAGTTCAGGTGTTATCCCAGCAGTACCGAGGCCACTGTGGACCCACATCCTGAAATTTATTCCATTCTCCCACTTGCTGGGAGTTTTTCCCAGGATTCAGAGAAGAAAAAAAGGATGGGAAAAAAGCTCCTTGAGCCAGTTCCATGGAGAACCCAACATTTCAGGATATTAGAATTCCCAACCAGCCCCAGATGATTCCAAGCACGCCAGACCCACATCCCGAAATCGCTTCAATTCTGCTTCCTGAGAGCCCTTCCCAGGATACAGAGAGGAAAACAAGGATGGAAAAAAGCTCCTTCTGCCAATTCCATGGAAAACCCAACATTTCAGGATATTGGAATTCCCAGCCTATCCCAGATGATTCCAGGTAGTGATCACACGTGCCAGACCCACATCCCGAAATTTATTCCGTTCTCCCACTTGCTGGGAGCCCTTCTCAGGATTCAGAGAAGAAAAAAAGGATGGGAAAAAAGCTCCTTGTGCCAGTTCCATGGAAATCCCAACATTTTAGGATATTAGAATTCCCAACCAGTCCTAGATGATTCCAGGCAGTGACCACATGTGCCAGACCCACATGCCGAAATTTATTCCATTCTCCCACTTGCCAGGAGCCCTTCCCAGAACACAGAGAGGAAAACAAGGATGGAGAAAAAGCTCCTTGTGCCAGTTTCAAGGAAAACCCAACATTTTAGGATTTTATCATTCCCAACCAGTCCCAGATGATTCCAGGCAGTGACCACACACACCAGACCCACATCCTGAAATCTCTTCAATTCTGCTTCCCGAGAGCCCTTCCCAGGATACAGAGAGGAAAACAAGGATGGAGAAAAAGCTCCTTCTGCCAGTTCCATGGAAAACCCAACATTTCAGGATATTGGAATTCCCAACCAGTCCCAGATGATTCCAGGCAGTGACCGCATGTGCCAGACCCACATCCCGAAATTTATTCCATTCTCCCATTTGCTGGGAGCTTTTCCCAGGATTCAGAGAATAAAAAAAGGATGGGAAAAAAGCTCCTTCTGCCAATTCCATGGAAAACCCAACATTTCAGTATTTTAGCATTCCCAACCAGTCCCAGATGATTCCAGGCAGTGACCACATGTGCCAGATGTGCCATTCCAATTGTTGGAGTCTGGGGACACTCCAGAGGTGCTGATGTCCAACCAGCCTTAATTTTATCCTTCACTGCTCAGAACCCCGAGGGAAATTCCTAAAAAAGCTCTGGGATAAAGAGCAGGAAAGAAGGAGGGAAGAAGGTGTAGAGATCAATATCCCGGGATTTTAATTTCATTAAAAAAGCAACAAAAGTTCATTTATTTCCCAATCTGAGCTTCCTCCTCCTATTTCCATTCCTGAATTATTATTTTTTTAGTGACCACTCCTACAGTTCCCGGGCAGTTTTTAAAGCCGTAATCCAGAGGTACTTCCCAAGGCAATCCTGGCCTTGAAAGGGATTTCCCTGGAGCGCTTTTTGTTCGGGAAGAGCTTTTGTGCCGCTGTCGAGCACAGGTCATTATTTTTCTATTGCAACTGACAGGGGATCCCACCCCTCGGAAAAATTAACTCCGAGGATGAGGTTTCGGCTTCCCAGAAGGTGAAAGTCACACAGGCAGAGTCAAATGGAACGGAAAATGTGCTGCCATTAAAACAGGAAGGAAGGAGGGATCGGATAAAAGTGGGAATGGGAGAAGTTGCTCCGGAGGGAATAAATGGAAGGGGATGCCCAGGGATGGGATGGAGGGCCCGTTCCTGCAGGGATTTGAATCCCTGTGGATGTGGCACTTGGGGACGTGGGGCAGTGCTGGGGAAGAGTTGGACCCGATGGTCTTGGAGGACTTTTCCAACCTCAACCATCCCATGATTCCATGATTTTCACGCAGGCTGACACCCTTCCCAGCTCTTTGAATGCTCCCAACTTTAGGCCCTGGAAAAAGTTGCTGTGGTTCTCCTTGTGTCCCAATCTCATGTCCTTCAAGGATGGTATCCAAAATTTTCCTCTCTTACTGGATGGAGGAGCCACCTTGGAGTCGCAGAATCTTGGAATAGTTGGGTTGGGAGGGACCTAAAATCCCATCCCATTCCACCCCTGCCATGGGCAGGGACACCTCCCACTGTCCCAGGCTGCTCCAAGCCCCAAGGTCCAACCTGGCCTTGGGCACTGCCCGGGATCCAGGGGCAGCCACAGCTGCTCTGGCAATTCCAGCCCAGCCCCTCCCCACCCTCCCAGATAGGAATTCCTAATTCCCAATATCCCATCCAGCCCTGCCCTCTGGCACTGGGAAGCCATTCCCTGTGTCCTGTCCCTCCAGGCCTTGTCCCCAGTCCCTCTCCCCTTTGAAGTCAGGGTGGCCATCAGCCACAAAAACAGGAAAACATCCAGAAAAAAATCATGGAGATGCTTCACGCATGGAATGAAGCCTGGACAGCAAAGGCACACTCGGATAAAGACACTGAAATTTAGAGGAATTTAAAGGGAAAAAGTTTCCTCTGAGCCCGATGCTTTGAGGGATCCGAACATTTCTGGGTCAGATTACGGGATTTTTGTCCAATCCTGGGATTTGGGGTGCACCTGACACGAGACGTGAGCTCCATTTACCAAACGCTTCTCCTGCCTGGCTCAGGAGTTTCTATTTCCAGCCAATTCTCTTCCCTCCTCAGCTGCTGTGTGAAAATCCTGACCCACAACAGCGAAATGAGCCAAAGCGGAGAGGGAAAGGAGGCAAAATGCTGAGGAATAAACACCAAAAGTCAACCCAAATCTCTGCTTTTCTCTCATATTTCACTCCTCAACTCAGCATCACTCCCAGCAAAGAGAAATCCAAGACTGGAATGAAGATTTTTTTTTTTTTCTCCTAAAGGAGAGTTTTTTCCCATTTAACAGAAATAACAAGGGGGAAACAATAAAACTGGGGCTAGAAAGGAGCTGAGCTTCATTTATTTAATGGGTTCTTCTCCTCGTGGTCCCTTCTCAGCATTAACGGGGCCACAGAGCAGAGAGGGAAAGGGGAAGAAAAAAACCACCTCGAGTGCTTTAATGAGGCTTTGTTCAACATCTCGCAGCTCCCAGGCTTCATCTCCTATAAATAAAAATGTGAGGGGATGTTTTTATTATTATTATTTTTATTATTGTGCCGTGACTCATGGAATTCGTGTCCGCAGGGATTTAGGGATGTGGTTTTTCCTCAGGGCTGGCTGGTGCTGTCTGCTGGGTCAATTAAAACGCCGGGGTTTCTTTTCACGCCGGGTTCTGCCTCTCCTTTTCCTTATTCCAAGCTGTTTTCCACTCCCACCTCCCCTTTCCAACCTCATCCCCGTGTAAATCCCAACAAATTAATGTTCCCCAGCCAAAGGGTGACAACAAAACCCCGGAGCCAAATGTCAGAAATTCAAATTCAAACACAATATTCCAAATAAATCCGTTCCCGACTCCTGATCCACTCCTGCAGACCCGGCCTGATCCAATGCTCCCTCCCTGACCCCCAGGACAGAAATAGGTCCTAATTCCTCATCCTGCTGGAGAGCAGGAGATGTTGGGGAATAAGAAGCGAGCAGGGGTTGTGGCTCCCATGAAATATTCACACGTTGGCTCTTTATCCATCAGTTTTTCCCAAGGATGACGGATCCCAGGTTATTATTTCAAGTTCCTGTAGCTTGGAGTTTATGTTTCACCACCATTCCCGGATTAAAATATGGGAAACGAGGTTCAGATGAAGTGTTTGGTTCAGGGAGGTGAACCAAACCTCTCTGATGACGCCAATCAGCCAATCCAGCTCTGTACCCAAACCAACCGCCTGTGTCCCTCGAGTTTTCCAGAAGGGAATAAACGAGAGGGGAGGGATTCCCTCCACCTGGCAGCAATTGTTGTGTGAGCCCTCTCCTCTTATCGTCACCTCAGACAGACACTTTTCCTGATATTTCCTGGAATTAAAGCACAGGGATCGATCCAAAGCTCCCCCCAGGGAGCGCATTCCCAGCCTTAATTTCAGTAACAGCTTCGGGTGATGAGGAGGAAGGAGGAGATGAAGGAGGCAATGACTTCTCCAGGAGCTCGGGATGCATCCAAGGCCTTTGGTGATCATTTCATAGAATTATGGAATATCCTGAGTGGGAAGGGACCCGCAGGGATCACTGATCCAACACCTGTCCCTGCCCAGACACCCCAACAACCCCACCCTGGGCATCCCTTGCAGAGCTGTCCCAACGCTCCTGGAGCTCTGGCAGCCTTGGGGCCGTGCCCATTCCCTGGGGAGCCTGGGCAGTGCCAGCACCCTCTGGGGGCAGAACCTTTCCCTGATCTCCAGCCTGAGCCTGCCCTGGCACAGCTCCAGCCCTTCCCTGGGTCCCGTCCCTGGTCACAGGGACCGTAAATCAGAGCTGCACTTCAGGAGGATGTTGAAGACCACAATGAGGTCTCCCCTCAGTTTCCTCAAGGCTGAACAAACCAAATTCTCTCCACTTTTCATGGAAAAGCTGCTGCATCTCTCAAACACAAAAAGGCACCAACCACCCTTGTTCCACCTCAGGGCTTTGATCTCAGCACAAGAGCTCTGGAAGCCTTGGAAGCCAACACGAATTCATGCCATAACTGAATAGACATGACCAGAAATCCCAGAATGAGAGAATCACCAAGATTGGAAGAGACCTTCAAGATTTAGTCCAACGAGGACCATTTGGAAACACAGGACACCACCATTGTTGAACGTTGAGCATGGAACACTGAACATTGAATGTTCAACATGAGTGTTGAACATGGAATGTTGAACGTTGAACACTGAACATTGAATGTTGAACGTTGAATGTTGAGCAGCAAACCTTGAACGTTGAACATTGAATGTTGAAGGTTGAACATTGACCATTGAATGTTGAATGTTCAACATTGACCATTGAACACTGAATGCTGAACATTGAACATTGAACACTGAACATTGAACGTTGACCACGGAACGTTCAACGTTGACCATTGAATGTTGAACAGTGAACCTTGAACGTTGAACATGGAACATTGAATGTTGAATGCTAAACATCGAATGTTGAACATTGAACGTTGAATGCTGAACATTGAATGTCGAACGTTNCTCTCCACTTTTCATGGAAAAGCTGCTGCATCTCTCAAACACAAAAAGGCACCAACCACCCTTGTTCCACCTCAGGGCTTTGATCTCAGCACAAGAGCTCTGGAAGCCTTGGAAGCCAACACGAATTCATGCCATAACTGAATAGACATGACCAGAAATCCCAGAATGAGAGAATCACCAAGATTGGAAGAGACCTTCAAGATTTAGTCCAACGAGGACCATTTGGAAACACAGGACACCACCATTGTTGAACGTTGAGCATGGAACACTGAACATTGAATGTTCAACATGAGTGTTGAACATGGAATGTTGAACGTTGAACACTGAACATTGAATGTTGAACGTTGAATGTTGAGCAGCAAACCTTGAACGTTGAACATTGAATGTTGAAGGTTGAACATTGACCATTGAATGTTGAATGTTCAACATTGACCATTGAACACTGAATGCTGAACATTGAACATTGAACACTGAACATTGAACGTTGACCACGGAACGTTCAACGTTGACCATTGAATGTTGAACAGTGAACCTTGAACGTTGAACATGGAACATTGAATGTTGAATGCTAAACATCGAATGTTGAACATTGAACGTTGAATGCTGAACATTGAATGTCGAACGTTGAATGTTGAACGTTGAACATTGACCACTGAATGTTGAACGCTGAACATTGAATGTTGACCACCGAATGTTCAACGTTGACCATTGAGTGCTGAACAGTGAACCTTGAACGTTGAACATTGAATGTTGAACATGGAATGTTGAACGTTGAATGCTGAACATTGAATGTTGAACGTTGAACATTGAATGCTGAACATTGAATGTTGAATGTTGAATGTTGAGCAGTGAACCTTGAACGTTGAATGTTGAGCAGTGAACCTTGAACGTTGAATGTTGAAGGTTGAACATTGGCCATCGAACATTGAACATTGAATGCTGAACATTGAATGTTGAACATTGAAAGTTCAAGGTTGACCAATGAATGTTGAACAGTGAACCTTGAACGTTGAACATTGAATGTTGAACATTGACCACTGAATGCTGAGCGTTGAACATTGAACGTTGCCCACTGAATGTTGAAGGTTGAACAGTGAACCTTGAGCATTGAACAATGAACCTTGAACGTTGCCATCCTGCCAGACTAGGATTAGAAAAATCTTCCAAAGGAAAGTCAATGGTTTTCCAACTGAACTCACCTCTTACGATGATGTTGGTGGACTTTTTCGCGGGATTGCCGACGTTATTGTTGGCGATGCAACTGTAGGTGCCGGAATCCTCTGAGGTGATGGCGGGAATGGTCAGAGTGCCCCCGTTCAGGACCGTCTTGTCGGGCAGGACCCCCGCAGACCTCACCCACGTCAGGCTGGGTGCCGGCTCCCCCCCGGTGGTCACACACACCAAGGTGATGGCTTCTCCAGGGTTCACCACAATGGGGTCATCCACGAGGAGCTTGATGGAAGGGGATGCTGCAAAACACAACAGGAATCACAGAATCAGGGAATGGTTGGGATGGAAGAGATCTTAAAGATCGTCTCGTTCCACCCCCTGCCATGGGCAGGGACACCTCCCACTGTCCCAGGCTGCTCCAAGCCCCAAGGTCCAACCTGGCCTTGGGCACTGCCAGCGATTCAAGGGCAGCCACAGCTGCTCTGGCAATTCCAGCCCAGCCCCTCCCCACCCTCCCAGACAGGAATTCCTAATTCCCAATATCCCATCCAGCCCTGCCCTCTGGCAGTGGGAAGCCATTCCCTGTGTCCAGGCATTCACTGGTTTCTTGTCCCAGCTCTGAGTGGTTGTTCCAGCAAGGAAAAGGGAGGGAGACAAAGAAAAGCAGGGACAGCAATAGCCAGGGAATCACAAAATCATGGAACGGTTTGGGTGGGAAGGGACCTTAAAGCCCATCCAGTGCCACCCCTGCCATGGGCAGGGACACCTTCCACTATCCCAGGGTGCTCCAAGCCCCAAGGTCCAACCTGGCCTTGGGCACTGCCAGGGGTCCAGGGGCAGCCACATTCCCTGGGCATGCAGAGTCAGGCAGGGATTAATGGATTGATGGGAGCAGGGGTTGATGGATTGATGGATTGATGGATTGATGGGAGCAGGGGTTGATGGATGGCCAGCACTGCAGCCCTGCTTGGGACAGAACGTGTCCTGTGTGGGACAGGTGCCAGCGCACTGGGGTGGAAACCCCGGAAAGAGGAATCAGTGAAGAACAAGAACTTCGGCATGGTCTGTAACTGCTCTCCTCAAGTCAGATCCTGCCCACTGATCCATCCCTCCTCATCCCCAGTGAACTCCTGGGAACTTGGCTGCCAACTGGGATGAATCCCTGGAGTTTGAATCAGGAGAGGCACCTCCCTTGGGACAACTCCTCTTTGCACGTGGAGAGACTCAACAATCCAGGACAGAGGCGTTTTTCCCCCTCTGGGATGTACAACCTGCAGCTCACACCCAATTCCCATAATTCCCATAAAATATCCCATCAGCAGCTGTGGGTCAGCCAGCACAGCTTGATGGGAAGATGCTGCTGCTCTCGGAAAGAAGCGATTAAATTTAATTCTCTCTTTTTACCTCTCCTTTTCCGTGAAGTATTTCCATGTGATAGAAGAGGAGCAAATGCTCCATACAAAAGGACAGGGCAGCAATTCATTGGGGAATAGGAATATGAATAAAATCGAAATAATATAAATAGAAATAATATAAATAGAAATAAAATAAATAGAAATAATACAAATAGAAATAATACAAATAGAAATAATACAAATAGAAATAATAATAAAAAATAAAAATAAAAATAAAAATAAAAATAAAAATAAAAATAAAAATATAAATATAAATATAAATATAAATATAAATATAAATATAAATATAAATATGAAAGAAATAGAAATAGAAATAGAAATAGAATAAATACAGATAGAAATATAAAATCCCACTCTGAGCTGTGACATCCCGTGTCCCCTGTGGTGAGGGATCCACCCTTGCTGGATCCAGGCTTTGCTCCAAGGCATCCTTTAAACTGCATAAGTGATGAGCCGATGTATAAATATCCATGGCTAGGCCAGGAAAAGCAGCGATCCCAAATAAACCCCGGCATAAAGGTGAAGGATTGACATTCTGGGCAAAGAACGCCAGCAAAGGTGGTAATAAAAAGGGAAAGGCAATAAAAATGTTACATTCCAAAATCACATCCTCATCCTCGTTATTACAGAGAGAAATTCCCGGGTGTTCTGCTTTAGATGGGAATCTTATTTCAATATTAAAGGAATACAAAGCAAGCACTGGAGGCAAAGAGGAGAATCGGCCATAAAAGAGGAGTTTGCTTTGTTTGGGCTTCACCCGCGAGGAATTTGCCTTGGCTGCATTTGGAACAAAAAAAATGGGAAGAGCTTCCTTTGTACCTGTCCTGGCACAGGGAGAACTGGGAACATCGGAATCGTGGAATATCCTGAGTGGGAAGGGACCCACAGGGATCATCCAGTGCAGCTCCAGGCCCTGCCCAGACACCCCAACAATCCCACCCTGGGCATCCCTGGCAGTGGGATCCAAACGCTCCTGGAGCTCTGGCAGCCTCGGGGCCGTGCCCATTCCCTGGGGAGCCTGGGCAGTGCCCAGCACCCTCTGGGGGCAGAACCTTTCCCTGATCTCCATCCCAAAAGTTCCCTGACAGAGCTCCAGCCATTCCCTCAGTCCCTGCTCACCAGAAGGAAATTCCTCAGGAAAGCAGAGATTTCCCAAGCCGAGCCCCCTCTCTTCCAGCTCCTCCCAGTTTGGGACTCCACAAATCCTTCCCAGCATGAATTCCTGGTTCAGGTCGTTTAAAACCAAAGGAATTGGGCTCGTGGCTAAAAATCCAGACCCCAAACCAGTCCTCTCTGCCAACTGTGTCAGGGTCTCTTTGCTCACATCCTCTGAGCTCTTCCATCAGCTGATGGATCCCTGGGTTGGGATTCCACCTGGAAAACTGGGAAGTGTGCCATGTTTTCTGCTTAAAGAGGTTTTTTTTGGGAGAAAGCGGCAAAAGCAGGGATCCAGGTACAACCAGAACCTGTGGGGTCATCACCAACACCCAGCCGGCCCCTATTTCCCTCTCCCCTCCTCTCTCCTGAGTTTAATCGTTTTCCCGGAACAATTCCAGCGAGGAGCTGCTCTTTGCTCTCCCTTCCCATCAAATCTCGAGACAGGGAACGAGCGAACCACGGATAATCCTTCAAACCTTGGAGCAAAAGATAAAAGCACCGACGTCAGCCCAACGTGGTGGGGCTGCTCTCCGTAACGGCCTCCCAATCCTGCAGATGAAAGGGAGCCCTTCGGATCCTTCAGGAACAAAGCGGGATGGGATGAAAAAGGCAGCGACACATCCCTTTCATCCGGGCACTCCAGACAGAAAGAACATGGAAATGATGGTTTGGATACAGCAGCTTCCCTTTGTTTACACCCCACGTTTCACTCTCAGCTCCTCTCCCAAAAAAATCCGGACAGAAATCCCTGGATTTCTGCAGCCATGACCACGGAAAGCCGGATTTAATCCCAAGAATATTAAGAAATTCGGGAAGGTTGTCGAGGTTTTCAGCGAATTCAACTCAGTGGAGCAGATGAAGGGTCAAACCCCTCTTATGAAGGGAATATTCACAATATTCCCGGCAACAATGAGCCTTTACTTTGATATTTCTCTGCTAAAGGAGAAAAGAATGGGGGGTTATAACCCGGGAATCATGGAATCAAGGAATGGTTTGGGTTGGAAGGAGCTTAAAATCAAACCCATCCCACCCCTGCCATGGGCAGGGACACCTCCCACTGTCCCAGGCTGCTCCAAGCCCCAATGTCCAACCTGGCCTTGGGCACTGCCAGGGATCCAGGGGCAGCCACAGCTGCTCTGGCAATTCCAGCCCAGCCCCTCCCCACCCTCACACACAGGAATTCCCAATTCCCAAGATCCCACCCAAATCTCCCCTTTTCCCGTTTGAAGCCATTCCCTGTGTCCTGTCCCTCCAGGCCTTGTCCCCAGTCCCTCTCCAGCTCTCCTGGCGCCCCTTTAGGCCCTGCAAGGGGCTCTGAGGTCTCCCTGGATCCTTCTCTTCTCCAGGTGAACATTCCCAGCTCTCTCAGCCTGGCTCCAGAGCAGCTCCAGCCCTTGGAGCATCTCCATGGATTCCTCCGGACTCTTTCCAGCAGCTCCAGGGATCCCAGAGGTGGACCTGGCCCTGCAGGTGGGGCCTCACCTGAGTAGAGCAGAGGGGCAGAGGACACGTGGGGCTTCTGCAGGTTTCCTTCACAAGGCAGTTCCTCTCCTTGATTCCATCTAGGAATTCTTTCCCTCCCAAACCATGGGAACACCTCTAAGGGCTCCCAGGAAGTTGCACCAATGCAGCTGCAAAGTCTCCCCTCAGACCGGGGACACCAACAAGGGCACAGGGACAAATTCCTTGGAGCAGCAGGGCCAGTTCTTCCCGGGCTGGGCTGCTCTGGGATGCTGCAGAATCCCTCTCTCCCACATTTTCCAAGCAAATATCCATGAGACAGAAATTCGGGATGGTTCGAGGCGGGGAATGGAGCTCGGTGTCCTGTCAGAGCCGTCCCTGCTCCGTTTCAGAGACAAAAGGCAGCTGCTCTCCTGTGCCTCACACGGATCCTCTCGTGTGTTTTCCACCCCTCTGCCAGCTCCAGGGATTACTTTAATCCAGGCAGGTCGGATTTGGATGGCAGGAGGTGAGGGTGACACCAATCCTGCCTTCAGGATGAGGATTTACCCATCCAGCGGGAGCCTGGAGATGGGAACGGGCACCGAGTACCACTTTTAACAGCTCACCTGTGCCAACCTCCCGCTGGTCCTGTTGTCCTGCAAACCTCCTGAGATCCCTGTGCTCGGAGAAAACCGAAATTTGGGCCGAATCCTCCGCCTAAAATGGATTTCTTCTCCCTTTTATCGAGCTGTTTGTAAACTTTCGGGGCTCGACACCGCACGCAGCACAACTCTGAACCCCGCGATTCACCAGCAGGGAGGTTTTAAAAAAAAAATTAAAAAATGGAATGGGCATTTATAAAGCTGACAGGACCATCCAGAGCAATTATCAGAGTTGATGATTATCCCCAAATATTGTTGAAGGATTATTAAATCTCCCGCTCCAGGGCAGAAAATGGATCTTTCCCCGGCTATCGCAGCTCTGTCTCTGCAGCCGCGTTCCGCATTCTGCTGGAACGGCTCCTGCTGGCTCCTGCTAGGGACGGGCAGGAGATGGGATCCCAAAGGACGATCCACGTGTTCATCCATCATTTGCATTTCTAAACCATGGAGCAGAACTGAATTCTGACCAGGAGACCCAGCATGTGATCCCAGCAGCGCCAGCTGGGATCTGAAATTCCGGAATGGTTTGGGATGGAAGGGACCTAAAATCCCACCCAGTGCCACCCCTGCCATGGCAGGGACACCTCCCACTGTCCCAGGCTGCTCCAAGCCCCAATGTCCAACCTGGCCTTGGGCACTGCCAGGGATCCAGGGGCAGCCACAGCTGCTCTGGCAATTCCAGCCCAGCCCCTCCCCACCCTCACACACAGCAATTCCTTCCCAAGATCCCACCCAAATCTCCCCTTTTCCCATTTGAAGCCATTCCCTGTGTCCTGTCCCTCCAGGCCTTGTCCCCAGTCCCTCTCCAGCTCTCCTGGAGCCCCTTTAGGCCCTGCAAGGGGCTCTGAGCTCTCCCTGGATCGTTCCCTTCTCCAGGTGAACATTCCCAGCTCTCCCAGCCTGGCTCCAGAGCGGCTCCAGCCCTTGGAGCCGCTCCATGGATTCCTCTGGACTCTTTCCAGCAGCTCCACATCCTGCTCTGTCCCGAGGGCTGGAGCAGCTCTGCAGGTGGGGTCTCACCTGAGTGGGGCAGAGGGGCAGAATTCCCCCTTTCCTGCTGCCCATGCTGGGATCAGCTCAGGGCTTTGAGGGGGTTCTGGGATGGACACGTCCAGCTCTCACCCACCAACATTCCCAAATCTTTCTTCCAGGGCTGATCTCAATCCCTTCATCCCCCAGCCTGGACTGATCCCAGGTCCGTGTGGAGTTGAAGAGTGATGGAAGTTTTTTAAGTTAGGTTCAGTCCTAGTTTGGGAATTTCAGCCTCGGAGCCAGCACAGCCACCCAACACCAAACGTCGTGGAGACACGAGAGAGGCTCCCGTAGGAAATCCCCCAAATTCCAAGAATTCCAAATGCCACCAAACCATCCCTGCCAGAAGGAGTCGGGACTAAATGGGGTCTGTTATCACCCTAAAAGCCCCTTCCCAAGCCGAGGTCTGTCCTAGGTGACATCCAGGATTAATGAGGGGGACACTGCGCCGTGGAGCTTTGGCCAGCAAAGCTTCTCCCAACCACAACCTCCACCCTGGCAGAGCCTCAGCCAGGCAACATTCCCAGGGGAAACTTTCCTTGAACTCCGCTAGGAATATTACAAATTATTATCAAACAAACAGCAAGCTCTGGGAAATGTTCCCAAAACTTGCCTGGAAGGAGCTTTCCCAACGCCACATTTGGACACCACGAGAATGGCTCCGCGTCCCGAGGGCTCTGCGTCTTCGCTGCCCTTTGGAAGCGGGGGTTTCCGAGCGCCAATCCCACATTTCGGAGTCAGGCTTGGCTTGGCAGGGGACAAAGAGAGCGGCAGAGCCCCCGGGAGCTCCTCCCCCTCGCAGAACAAGGCCCTACTGATCCGAGGGAATCCGCCCCGCTCCCATTCACGCCGCAGCTGCAGCCTTGGGAAAGGGGCTCCCATTCAGAGGCTTCCGTGTGGGAGCGGTGCTGCCGCATCCCGGGATTTCAGAGCCGCCTGGGAAGCCAACGGCGTGGGTGACAAAGTGCTCTCGGAATTACAGCGGGTCACAACGCCCGGCCCTGCTGCTCCAGGCACCGCCGGGAATCTAAATGGGAATTACATCCATTTTTTTGGCCTTGCGTTAAAGGCGAGTCAGGCACCGGTGGCAGATGGATGGAGATTGATTAGAAAATTAATAATTAATGGCTGCAACATTGCCCAGTGCTCGCAGGGTGCTAAAGCAGCAGGAAACACGCCCTGGTCTTGATTAATGACTGGGGCAAGACTTACTCAGACAGAGCACGAAGCAAGCGCTCATTAAGTCATCGTTAACACTCTTAATTAGACCAGGCTGCCAAGCTCTTGGACCAGAGAAGCTGCGGCTGCTCCATCCTTGGAATGTTCCAGGCTGGATGGGGTTTGGAGCAACCTGGGGCAGTGGAAGGTGCGCCTGCCCCACAGGGAGTGGAACGGGATAATCCTGAAGGTCCCATCCCACCCCAAACCATTTTGGAGATTTCTTCAAGGATCCGATAGAGACATTCAGGGAATTTGAAAGTTTGGAGTCTCTGCCGCTGCCTGGGATGAGGAGCCGAGGCTGGAATGACACCGGGAGGAAAAATCCATCCGTCATTCTCGGAGCAGCCGGGAAAAAAAATCCGCCGCCGCCGTGTCATAATTACAGTGAGACAAATGGAGGTATTTAGGCTGGATATATGGAATTGAGGAAATGTCACAATTGGCTTTAGGGATTACTGGAAATGCAAAAAGAAACCCAATAATTTAATAGCAATATCAAAGTACAGGCAGCAAGTCATGTCCTTGACGAGGCTCTCAGCTGTGATGAATAGAAATGAAAGGACATTATTTCCTCCAGTCCGGGGCGTGATTTGAAAGGCAGAATTGAAATGCTGGGACATAATTGAATTATGTTTTTATATACATTGCTGCGTGTGCATCCGGTTAATTTACAGCCGGGATTTCTTGCAGGAACACCGAGCCAATATTCCCTAACGAGGCACGCTGTGCACAGGCCCTTTGCAGGCGGAGCAGAAAGGCTTTGAGGTTCCTGCCAGACTGGGAGCAGCGTTCCTGGGTCTATTTATTCCAGGAAGTTCAAACCAGAGCGGGTTGGAATTCCCAGATTTTGAATTAGAATCGGGTAAATCCCAAAATGGGATTGGGAGGGATCTTAAAACTCATCCCTTGGATGAGGTGGACAAGAGGTCATTTGAGATTAATGTTTCCAAATCACTCCGTGATTCCAGGAGCTGTGATGTCATCACCTGCCGGTGCAATCTGCTCTCCTGGAACAGGTCCATGCTGGATCATGGAATCAGGGAATGGTTTGGGTTGGAAGGGACCTTAAATCCCATCCCATTCCCACCCCATTCCATGGGCAGGGACACCTCCCACTGTCCCAGGCTGCTCCAAGCCCCAGTGTCCAACCTGGCCTTGGGCACTGCCAGGGATCCAGGGGCAGCCACAGCTGCTCTGGCAATTCCAGCCCAGCCCCTCCTCACCCTCCCAGCCAGGAATTCCTTCCACAAATCCAACTTAAATCTCTCCTCCTTCAGCTCCATTCCCCCCTCAACTTTTTTTTTTCCTTTTTTTCTTTTTCACCCTTATTTTACGGGGCAAAAAAGAAACTTTTTATTGCCCTCCCTGCAATCGGGCAGCTCCTTTCTTTTCATCACCAGCCCTTCAAAAAACCCGAATTACCCCTAAAAAAAATCTAAACCCAGGGAAAAATAAAATTTAAAAAAATCCTAAAACTGAATGATGAAAATCTCTTTTATGGGTTTTTTTATGTTCATCCTCTGCTGCTACTGAGAGATCCCAGCGGAAGCTGCACACCACATGAAAGGAGGAGAAAATACTCCAGCTGAACAGTTCTAGAGTTCTGGACCAGTTCTAGTTCTAAAAACTTGGTGTTTAGGCAAATTAAACTTCTTTATCTTCCATCTCATCTTTCTTTTTGTCCTACTCATTTTTTTTCCCCCATCTCCTTTTCGCTTCCTCGAAATTCCCAGCACTTCCAGGGCAAGAAGAAACAAAGAGAAGCTTCTCAAATCCCAAATCTTTCGGGTTTGTGTCCTCTTTTTTTTGATTTAACACATGGAATTACGAAGGTAAAATATTCCCGGAGGAGCTTTAAGCATTGCGAGTGCTTTAGGATCATCATGGAATGGTTCCTCGTGGAATGGTTTAGGTCAGAATGGTTCCTCATGGAATGGTTTGGGTTGGAATGGTTTGGGTTGGAATGGTTTGGGTTGGAATGGTTCCTTGTGGAATGGTTTGGGTTGGAATGGTTCCTCATGGAATGGTTTGGGTTGGAATGGAGCTGGGAGATGATCTAATTCCAACCCCTCCTGCTATGGGCAGGATTTAGGGTTTTCCCTGGCACATAGGAGGAATTTCCAGCTGGTAAAAGTTCCTGGATCTGTCCTGGGACAAAGGGGTGGCTCCCCCCACCCAGGGCAGGTGTCCCTTGATGGCCAGAGCCACCCTTGTTCGTGTCCCTGAAGCTCCCACTGGGCTCCCTGAGCAGTCGCTGCTCCTGTCAGGGATTAAAAAGAACAAAATCCTATTTTTCAGTCTCCCCTGAGCCCGTCCCTGAAATAAAGAGGCTTAAAGTTGAGGCCGGAGCAAGATCATTCTGTCTGGACATCCTGTCAAAAATGGCAAATCATGAGGTTCGGGCAGCGGAGAGGGGAGTTACAGGATGGAAATAAAGAATGGAATTATCAGAGAATTGTAAAATCGTGGAATATCCCGAGTGGGAGGATCCACAAGGATCATGGATTCCAACTCCTTCCCTGCCCAGACACCCCAACAACCCCACCCTGGGCATCCCTGGCAGCGCTGCCCAAACGCTCCTGGAGCTCTGGCAGCCTCGGGGCCGTGCCCATTCCCTGGGGAGCCTGGGCAGTGCCCAGCACCCTCTGGGGGAAAAACCTTTCCCTAAAACCTAAAACTATGAATAAATCTAAATCTAAATCTTATTTTTGAAGGTTTTCCAGCTGAGCTCAGTGTTTGTATATTCCCAAGTAGGCACAAGAGCCAGTCCAGTTATCCCTATCCCATTCCCTGCACTCCTTTCTATCCTCAACACCCTTTTTTATCCCCCCCCCCCTCCAACTTTTCCAGAATCCCTCTATTTTCTGAGCCGTGGGGCTTTGCAGACTCGTGTCTTTCTGCCCCTCTTTTCCTGGGTGCTTTCCCTCTCCCTTTTCCAGCACTTTGATGCCTCCGTGGGCTCGTGCTGCCGTTCACGCACAGATGTGGCATTGAGAATTCCAGCGGGAGGAAGGGAGGCGGATCTTGGCTTTTCAAGGCACTTCCTCGCTGGTTTCGCTCGGGAGAGGCCACAAAAGCTCCCGGCTCCCACACTGGAGGGATTCATTCCGTGGGGATTTGATCGGGCGACGCCGAGGGGAGCGGGACCCTCCCTTCGGCAGCGGGGTTAAACCGGCTTAAACCCGTCGTGGAATCGTCCCTTCCTTGCTAAATTTAGATCCACGCGGGATTAAATCCATCCCAGACACGCCAAAGTCAGGCCTGCAAGCCGAGGTCACGGATCCCAGCGCCCCTACAGCGCAATTCCCGCTTTCCAGAAATAGCAGGGATGAGTTGTTCCTCAATTCCCCGAGTGCAGCTCGGCCCCAACAGCTCCAGACACCTCAGCCCAGCCCTGCTGCAACAGCAACATCCTAATTAGTGGATTAGGGATGAGTGGTTAACGAGGAGCTGCCAAAGAGGGACCCTCAGGCTTCTGGAGGACACAATCCGGGCAGGAACGAACACGAGCAACGTGCTGAGGAAGAGGGAGCTGGGATCCAGGGATGCATTAAAGGAAATTTGTTGGGAATGCAGGGAAGCAGCTCTGGTTGAACGCAGTGTTTGTGGGGCTGGGAATGTGGGGGGCTCTGCATTCCCTCAGGACTGAGCTGCTCCAAGGAGATCAGCAGGACCTGGGGACACCGAGATGATGAGACCCCCCCAGGAAATGAGGGAAATGTTCGTTATACAATCACGGAATCGTTAGGATTGGAAAACTGCTCCAAGATGGAGTCCAACCATTCCCAGCACTGCCCAGGCCACCGCTGCCCCATGTCCCCAAGTGCCACATCCACAGGGCTTTGAAATCCCTCCGGGCATGGGCACTCCAAACCTCCCTGGGCAGTTCCAAGGCCTGAGCACCCTTTCCATGGGGAAATTCCTGCTGCTGGCCCACCTGAGCCTCCCCTGGCCCAGCCTGAGGCCGTTCCCTCTCCTCCTGTCCCTGTTCCCTGCCAGCAGAGCCCGACCCCCCCCGGCTGCCCCCTCCTGTCAGGGACTTGTGCAGAGCCACAAGGTCCCCCCTGAGCCTCCTTTGCTCCAGGCTGAGCCCCTTTCCCAGCTCCCTCAGTCTCTCCTGGGGTTCCAGACCCTTCCCCAGCTCCCTCAGCCCCTCCTGGGGCTCCAGCCCCTTCCCAGCTCCCTCAGCCATTCCTGAGACGAGACACTCCTATTCCAACACGGAAAACGCTGCTGCAAAGGGGAAGAGGAGAATTCTTCATTCCATGCCAGGACCAGATTCCACTGCAGAGAGTCAAAACCAGCCAGGATAAGTTGGGATTGGCAGGATAAGGTTTAGACCTGATGAAGAACAGGACCAGGGGATCCCTTGGGATCCTTCCCACCTTTGTTTTCCATTATTCCTTTTTGCTCGAGAATTATCCCAGAGCAGCTGTGGCTGCCCCTGGATCCCTGGCAGTGCCCAAGGCCAGGTTGGACATTGGGGCCTGGAGCAGCCTGGGACAGTGGGAGGTGTCCCTGCCCATGGCAGGGAGTGGCACTGGATGGGATTTAAATCCCAAACTCTCCTGGAATTTTATAAACCCATCCACCTGCAGTGCTCATCAGCTCAGAGCATCCTCAGCTGTTCTCCCATCCGAGGATTTCCAGCCCCTTTAATCCCAGTCCCCTCCCCCCCCCCAGGAATGCCAGGAAATGTGCAGAGCAACATTTTTTTTTTCCCACCTTACATAATTCCCTTTCCAGCGCATTGTCTGACTGACGGGAAACAAAACGAGTTTATCATGACAGACTTCAGCCTAATCAAGGGATTAAAAGTGAATTAAGCCTTTTTTAATTTGTCTCCCACCACATGCCCCAGCCAGAGCAGCAGCTTCAGCTGTGATTTCAATGAGCTGTGGCAGGCAGCTGAAAAATCGCGGATTGAAAGACTCATCTCGCTCCGGAAAAAAAAAAAAAAAAAAAAAAAACGCAATTAAAAACTCCAACTCCCCACAAAAAAAAAAAAAAAAAAAAAAAATCCTGGGCTGGTTTATTTTATCCCGGAGCCTGCCAAAACTCAGCCTTAATTTATGTATTAATGATCACCTGCACTAAACTGGCTGCTAATAGGCAAATATAATTTTCAAATGAATCGGTGCCACCCGAGCCGCTTTGTGGAGCGAGATAAAAGCCTGATTTGCTTTTCCTCAATCATATTACAAGAACTATTCTAAGGAGCCCAGAATTCCCGTGGTTTTCTGGGTAAATATCCTGCTTTTTCTCCGGCACTTTGAAACAATGAACGCTCTTGAAAGGCTCCATTCAGGTTATTCTTAGCTCGGAGTGTTCCATGTGCCATTCAGCAGGAGCTGGGGCTAAAATTACCTTTTTTAGTGCCTCCCATGGAAACTGGTGGCACCATCATCTGTCAATAATCCCTCTTTGACACTCGGAGGAGGTTTGGAATGGCAGATCCAGGGATTTCTACAGCAGGGAGGGATTTGTCCCTGCTCAGAGAAACGTGAGCGGAGCGTGGCCCGGGCGAAGGCAGAGAGGTGGGGCTTGGAATTACAGGAGGGTGGAATGGTTTGGGATGGACGGGGCCTTAAATCCCATCCCATTCCACCCCCTGCCATGGGAGTGCTTCCCTTCAAACCTCTTATCTATCGAGATAAGGAATTTAGGGAGTAATCGCTGCCTTCAGGCACAAAATGGATCTCAACCAGCGCCTCTACCCCGCTCTACAACATCGCTGCTGTCACCTTGTCACGGTGACACCTCTGGGGTGATCTCAGCTGCTCCATTTCCAGCGTCCACTTTAGGTTTTGGGGCTGGTTTGGAGTTTTAAACTGGTCCGTGCTGGAATAAAGGAATCTTTTTGTCTGGAAAGTGAGGTCAAAGCACCGGGCGGGGGGTGGAGGATGAGGGGTGGCGTGGAGCAGGTGGAGGGAGGGGATTGTCCCCCTCTGTTCTGTCCTTGGGAGGCTCCACCTGGGAAATTGGGTCCAGATCTGGAGTTCTCAGCACAAAAGAGTTGTGGAGTGATCCACAGGAATCCATGGAGCTGCTCCGAGGGCTGGAGCCCCTCTGCTCTGGAGCCAGGCTGGGAGAGCTGAGAATGTTCACTGGGAAAAGAGAAGGATCCAGGGAGAGCTCAGAGCCCCTTGCAGGGGCTCCAGGAGAGCTGGAGAGGGACTGGGGACAAGGCCTGGAGGGACAGGACCCAGGGAATGACTTCAAATGGGAAAAGGGGAGATTTGGGTGGGATCTTGGGAAGGAATTGCTGTGTGGGAGGGTGGGGAGGGGCTGGGCTGGAATTGCCAGAGCAGCTGTGGCTGCCCCTGGATCCCTGGAAGTGCCCAAGGCCAGGTTGGACCTTGGGGCTTGGAGCAGCCTGGGACAGTGGGAGGTGTCCCTGCCCATGGCAGGGGTGGCACTGGATGGGATTTAAGATCCAATAGAAACAATTCCACAATTCCATCAAATGCAGAACAGCCAAATTCCCACATCCTGATCCCACAACGAATGAAATACACTCAGAGCCACAACAGTGACAATAAATGTGGGACACCTTCACTCCTCGCAGATATTCCCAGCTCTCCATTCCCATCCCTCCAGCTTCCAATTAAAACAGACGGACAGGGCAGGACTGAAACAGCTCCAACTTTGGGCTCTGATTTTCATTACTTTGGATTTATCCTGGATCCCTCCGGATTTACAATTTCCGTGATTTCTCTGCGGTTGCACCAGGTGAAGTTCGACCAAAGAACTTCCGCGAGGTGAAGTTTTATTAAATGAGCGAAGTTTTGTCTCGGAGTCACCCCCACCTCAATCCCTGCCCTTAACGAGCTCCTGCATTAATCACTTTTCCCATCTGATCCTGCCCTTGGTGCTTGTGACCGAATTCCTCACGGAAAAGTGGAATCCCTGTGATTTTCCAGGCTGGTTTCTTTGGGAAATGGCTCCACAAGGGACAATCTTCTCCCCAAAGAAATACGGCATGGGCGAGGTGGGAATAATTCCTTCTTTTGGCAAAGTTGCCCCAGGATCGCCCGTCCTGGGCTCAGAAAATGAGAGTTTGGTGTTCCCCCAGTGCCGTAACATCGATTTCTGCTGCAGAGGAGGCTCAGCACGGACTGAGGCTGTGCCGGCTCCAGCAGCAAAGTTATTCCAAGGAAAAACGGGAGAGGGATCAACTCCCACACTCTGTTCCCATGGATGAAGGTGGATGAGTTGCTCCCAACTCCCAACCACACCTCCCATGGCTGAAAGGCTTCTCCTGCCAGGAAACCAGAGCTGCTCAGGAGGGACAAACCTCACTCTGGGATATTTTTTTCCCCTGGAAAAAATGAATGAAAGTGTAAATTAAGGCCTTCCAAATTATTTTGCTGGATATGTTTGGAGCAGATCGTAATTACTGGTGGAGCTGCCTTCAACGTGCAGCAGTGGGAAACCACGGGTCTGCTGTCCAATCACAATCCCAAAAAAGCCGGAGGCAACTCCTTGGAATAAAGCTCTGAGGACAGGAATGGTGGGAAACGGGGAAGTGCAAATAAAATTCCTCGTTCATCCCAGCCACGCTCAGAATTTTAATGCTGTGTCCGTTTGCTCTCTGTTTTCAGGGCCCTCAGGCACAAACTGTTGAGGCCCAACCCAACCAAATCTAACCTGAGGTCTCCAAACGTCCCAACGCTTCCTGTGGAATCATTTTCCAAAGCACATTCCACCGAAATTCCTGATTATGCAGAAATCCAAGCTCAGAATGAGGCTCTATGGTGGGAGGTTCAGAAACCGTTTCAGACTCATCCTGTGCTCATCCTGGACATGGAGCCATTAGGGGAGGTAAAATCTGGGATTTCCATCCTCCTCCAGCATTCCCAAGTGCTGGGAATCGGGATTGACCCCCGGTGTTACAACCACAGTAAGAGGGAGCGACGCAACTGACTCTTCCAAAAGGGATGAGCCCAAAAACCAGAGGAAATTCCCAAGAAATTCCACAAAATGGAAACAACTGATCCAAAAGGGATGAGGCCAAAAACCAGAGGGAATTCCCAAGAAATCCCACAAAATGGAAACAACTGATCCAAAAGGGATGAGCCCAAAAACCAGAGGGAATTCCCAAGAAATCCCACAAAATGGAAACAACTGATCCAAAAGGGATGAGGCCAAAAACCAGAGGAAATTCCCAAGAAATCCAACAAAATGGGAACAGCTTTTCCAGGGATTCTACCTAAAGGCTCAGAGATCCTCCCTCAAAGGATTTCAACACAACCCCTTGGACGTTTCCATTTGGAACAATTAAATCCGAAAGGAAACATTTTTGGTAGGAATCAATGAAGGAATTGATGTTTGGCTCGATGCAAGGAAAGGTCAAATCAATCCCTGAAATCAATGCCAGAGCAGGAAAAGGTTGGGTTTTTCCCATGAAATGTTTTGTGGAATAAAAATTCTGAATTTTCAACACAGCAGAGGAAAGACAGGGAACTATTGGAGGGATTCCAGAGGAATCCACAGAGCTGCTCCCAGGGCTGGAGCCCCTCTGCTCCGGAGCCAGGCTGGGAGAGCTGGGAATGCTCACCTGGAGAAGAGAAGGATCCAGGGAGAGCTCAGAGCCCTTTCCAGGGCCTAAAGGGGCTCCAGGAGAGCTGGAGAGGGACTGGAGACAAGGGATGGAGGGACAGGACACAGGGAATGGCTTTCCACTGCCAGAGGGCAGGGCTGGATGGGATATTGGGAAGGAATTCTTGGCTGGAGTGAACAGGACAAGAGGGAATGGTTTTAAGCTGGAAAAGGGTAGATTTAGATGGGATATTGGGAAAGGAATTCTTGGCTATTTCCATTTGAAATGGGAATGTCAGGGAGGTGAGGGGCTGGGATGGAATTCCCAGAGAAGCTGTGGCTGCCTCTGGATCCCTGCAAGTGCCCAAGGCCAGGATGGATGGGGCTTGGATCCCTCTGGGATAATGGAAGGGTTCCCTTCCCACAGCAGGGGCTGGAATGAGACAGACTTCACGCTTCTTCCCACCCAAACTATTCCAGGATTCCACGAAAGAGTCCCAAATCCAAGAGCCGAGTGCAGCCAGGGCGGGAAGCGCCGCCGGAGCCTCACCTGTTTTGTTGGAGAGGCGGAAGGACACCATTTTATCCGGGATGCTGCAGACATTCCGCACCGAGGCGATGCAGCTGTAGTTGGCGTAGTCCTGAGGTCGCAGATTCTTCAGCTTCAGGATCTTTGTTTCTCCCTGGGAACGGAGGAGAGAATGTTAGGAAGGGACAGAGGCAGAGGAGCGGCGGACACAGGAACTGGGATTTCCATCCTCCTCCAGCATTCCCAAGTGCTGGGAATTGGGATTGACCCCTGGTTTTAGAGCCACAGGACGGAGAGACACAACCAACTGATCCAAAAGGGATGAGCCCAAAAAACAGAGGGAATTCCCAAGAAATCCCACAAAATGGAAACAACTGATCCGAAAGGGATGAGCCCAAAAACCAGGGGAAATTCCCAAGAAATCCCACAAAATGGAAACAACTGATCCATAAGGGATGAGCAAAAAAAAAGAGGGAATTCCCAAGAAATCCCACAACATGGAAACAACTGATCCAAAAGGGATGAGGCCAAAAACCAGAGGGAATTCCCAAGAAATCCAACAAAATGGAAGCAACTGATCCAAAAGGGATGAGCCCAAAAAAACAGAGGAAATTCCCAAGAAATCCCACAACATGGAAACAACTGATCCAAAAGGGATGAGGCCAAAAACCAGAGGAAATTCCCAAGAAATCCCACAAAATGGGAACAGCTTTTCCAGGGATTCTACCTAAAGGCTTAGAGCTCCTCCCCCAAAGGATTTCCAGAGGATACAGGGAATATCGACGCTGGAAAAACCAAAGGCAAATTGGTTTGCCAGAGTACTTGAAGGCGGAAAATTTTTCAGGATAATTTATCCAAGGTACGATTTCCGTGATGCAAAAAAATCCCAAGGTACAAAATTCCTCCTGTTTTCCTTCAAAAAGGAGGCGTTGCTGGATTCCACTTCTAGCCAGGGAGCAGGGATGGAGCAGGGATGGAGCAGGGGTGGAGCAGGGACGGAGCAGGGATGGAGCAGGGATGGAGTAGGGATGGAGTAGGGATGGAGAAGGGATGGAGTAGGGATGGAGTAGGGATGGAGCAGGGATGGAGCAGGGATGGAGCAGGGATGGAGCTGAACGGGACACGGAATTTCGGATTCCTTCAAACGTGGCCAACAGAAAACAGGGAAATGGGGGATGTGGGAATGTGGGATTCCACCTGCAAAGCTCCAAAAGAGCAACGTGGAAAATGTTCATTATCCGGTGTCCCGATAAATCTGAACAACTTTGATATCGGCACAGCCTTAGGAAAGCATGGAATTGTTTTTAAAGATATCACCTGGATAAACTGCCCAGGAATAAATAGGAAAAAATATGGAAGTTTGAGAAAATGAATGTACAAAAGTGGAAAAAAAAAAGAAATCCATAAAAAAAGATACAGCGGAGCGGGGAGGAAAAGAAACAGTCCTCAAAATCTTGGAGAGACTTTGGGAATATTGGGATTTAAGCGGTTTCTTTGTACAACCCATCCCACGGTAACAATGGGATCAAAATTAAGGCCAAGCCTTGGAAAGGCTGCTCCTAAAGATCGAATTCCTGCTTTAGGAGGTTTCTCTGGAAGAGGGAAGGGCCTGATCCAGGCTGCCAAAGGCTCTGAGTTCTGGAAGCACGGAGCAGCCACATCCCAGCAATTCCCTCCTTAGCTCCAAGTTGAACTTGGGCTGAACTCACAATGGAATTCTGGATCACGTCCCCAGCTCGCAGAGATTTATAAAAATGTATATATTTTCCTCATTGGTTGGGATAATTAGTCTAATTACGTCTAATTGCATAATTATTGTAAATACAGCAAATTTAATCTCGCGCTCAGGCTGTGCCATTCCAATGAGCGACGGGGAGGATCCAAACTCTCCGGGAAAAAAACATCTCCATCGAGATCTGGGATTTGGAAAGTTCCTTTTCCCAACATTTCCACATATAAAGAAGGGCAGGTTTGCTCCGTTTCTCTCCAGCTGATGTTTCCTGATGGGCTGAAAAAATGGGATCATATTTAAGGAATTTCTTTGGACGTGCCCAGTTTTCCGGGTGCCTCCCATGATTTAATTGCTGAGCAGATTTTGGGATCATCCCAGAGTATGGGCAGAAGGGGAAAGGGGGAATTCTGCCCCTCTGCCCCACTCAGGTGAGATCCCACCCCCAGAGCTGCTCCAGCCCTCTGGACAGAGCAGGATGTGGAGCTGCTGGAGTGATCCAGAAGAATCCACGGAGCTGCTCCCAGGGCTGGAGCCCCTCTGCTCTGGAGCCAGGCTGGGAGAGCTGGGAATGTTCACCTGGAGAAGGGAAGCATCCAGGGAAACCTCAGAGCCCCTTGCAGGGCCCAAAGGGGCTCCAGGAGAGCTGGAGAGGGACTGGGGACAAGGCCTGGAGGGACAGGACACGGGGAATGGCTTCAAACTGGAAAAGGGGAGATTTAGGTGGGATCTTGGGAAGGAATTCCTGTCTGGGAGGGTGGGGAGGGGCTGGGCTGGAATTCCCAGAGCAGCTGTGGCTGCCCCTGGATCCCTGGCAGTGTCCAAGGCCAGGTTGGACATTGGGGCTTGGAGCAGCCTGGGACAGTGGGAGGTGTCCCTGGGTTGGAATGGGATGGGATTTAAGGTCCCTTCCCACCCAAACCATTCCAGGATTTTGTGATTACCAAAATAAGAAAACCATCAGAAATAACAATCAACCTCTTTTTTTTGGGTAAAATACCTGAGAAATTGTGTTTCCCTTTCCATTCCATTTCACTTCCAAACCAAAATCCACCTTCAAATCCCTCAACAAAAAAAAATTCCCTCTCAAAATTCCCACCTCTTGATCCTCTGAAGCCAAATCCCCTCCATCCCTCTTCACATCAGCTCCCCCTATTTGCATCCCTATCAGGAGAGGAACTAATTAAGCACAAGATGTTGATGACTCTTGAACCTTTAATTACATCTTTCCCTCTCATAAACACAGAGCGGATCTCCCCCTCACGGATCCAGGCCACGCTAATTCCAGCTGCCCTCCAATAAACAGGGAAAGGTTATGGAGAAGATTTGAATATCACCAGGACAATCTGATTTATTCATTAATTAAATCCACTCCGAGATTTTAGGAAGGGCCATCTTAATAACCTAAAATAAAGAAAATCTAATTTCATGTGACACATCTTAGTAGAGGAATCCTTAGATTTTAGGGAAGGCAATCCTCAGCATTCCCACGCTGGAAATGGAAAAGAAAAAATCCACTCTCCCTTTTTAATTAAAACGTTTCCAAATTCTGGTTTACACTCGAGCCCAAGCAAAGCCCCAGATTTGCTAAACCGGCTCCATTCATGTTAAATTCAAAATAATCTCATTGCATTTAGGACACCAGTGGCTCTGCTCCGTGATTTAATTCCCATCTCTGCAAGGTTCCAGGCTCCGCGTTTCTCCGGAGAACGCGGAGCTGTCGGAGCAATACAAAGCTGTCAAGTACAATAAAAAGCCACAAACGAAGGTGCTCTCAAATCATTAAGTGAAAATTATTTATGAAAGTCGCAGTTGCTTTGTGCTCCCAACACCAAATTACCGGGCAGTTTTCACCTCTGTCTTTCCTTGTTATTGCTTGGGATTTTCCAAAACAATTTTCTCCTTTTTTTTTTCCTTTCATTCTTTTTTTTTATATTTTCCCCCCAAACACCATCCCACACTTTTGGCCGCAGACAATGGGATTCGCCACCTTTTTTTCCCCCCTGCCACAGTGCAAATGCGTTCGCGATAAATTAATCTCAGCTTATCTGACAGAGCCAGGCTTCCTTTGGGGCTGGGAGTGGGAGCAGGAAGACTTTGGAAAAGGTTTTATTTCCTTTTTCGCCACCTCATCTTTGGAGTGGGGAATTGCAAAAGGAAACCTTGTATTTAAAGGTAAAAGAGGCAGAAAAAAAAGGAGTATAAAAACCAAAGTGGGGAGTTGCCACAGAGTCTGGAATCATGGGATTTTTAAGGTTGGGAAAGCCCTCCAAGATCATCAAATCCAACCATCAACCATGTTCTCCATTAATCCATGTCCTCAAGCGCCACATCCACACGTTTTGGGAACACCTCCAAGGATGGTAACTCTACCCCATCCCCATTCCTACGCTTTCCAACCCTTCTCATGAAGGAAATTTCCCTCAAATTTAATCTAAACCTCCCCAGGCCTACATGAAGAGCTTTTAAGGCTGTAATTTAGGCCGTGTGCGGAATCGCAGCGTTGTGTCGGAAAGGATGAGGAAACAGGAGTCAAATCAGAGGTATGGGACTGTGGCACCCAATAAAAATCACTTGAAAGGACCTCCTGTAGATATCACTCCCTCATCATTTAATAATTTAGATTTTCACAAAAATTTCAACCTATTTTATGTTCGGAAATCTTTTAAACAACACCCAGCAGCGTTTGGACGAAGTGTTGTTATCCAGAGGCCATCCCCCATCCCCACCCCACAAACGCAACGGGCAGATCCCGTTGGAAAGCCTCCAGATGGGAAAAAATTCCCAATTTTCAGGCCTACCTGGGTAAAGAAGGGCTCGTAGATCTCCACTCCCTTGTCGGAGCCCTGCAGCAGCACCTCCTGGCCGCGGCGCCAGCTGTAGCGCACGGGCGGGTTGGAGTTGGCCACGCACCTGAGGAACACGGTCTTCTCATAGTAAAACTGCTCCTTGGCTTCCCCGATGCTCTGGTGGACCGTGACTATGGGATCATCCAAATCTGGGGAGGGGGAAAAAAAGGCAGGGAAAAGCAAGATGAAGCCCAGCTTTCGCCGACTCGACACCGCCGCGGCGCCGGGAATTTCCTGCGACGCCTCGTATAACGAGTCAAGAGTAAAACAGAGGCAAAACAGCTCTAAAAGCACCGAATTTTAGGAATTTTGCAGCAAAAGTCAGGTTTAGGATTTATTTCTTTCTCCCCAACTGGGAGAAGGAAAACTCCCCTAAAAACTCCCATTTTTAGGCAGAACAGCAGAGCCAATCTCATGCTAATGTCAATCATATTTCTATTATAGTTCGGTGATTACCGCGGTTTCGTCTGGTTCGCAGCTTTACTCCTTGTTGCTTCTAACTCTTTTCCACAAAATTATAAAGCTTTGGAAATAAATAGACAGCCTGATTTGCATCCAAATGGCAGGATCCAGGAGTCCATGGATCATGTGCACGCAGCTGTTTGCTTTTAAAGCTGCAATTTAATACAGCAATTTAATGCAGATTCCCTGCTTTTAGTTACAGGCATTTAACTTCCAGCAGGTAAATTCATCCCGGGCTTCGGAACACATTTCTCTTGATTAAAATACAGATATCGGATAATTACTCCCACTGCAGCAGCTCCAAGAAAATGAGATGCCCACAACCAGGAATTCGCTTCTCTAGGGGGAAAAAAAAAAATATAATAGCCCTTTGAATATGAGGAGAGAAAAGTAATTAATTTTGGGCTTTATCCCACCAGGAGCAAGGAGATTCCTGGTCTGGGGGTTTTTCTGAGCTTTGTTTGGAGGGACAATTCGATTGAGGAAGGAAAGAAATGGAACAAGGGAAAAACAAGGAAAGCAAAGGGTGTTTTTTCCCTAAGTACTGATCAAAACCACCCAACTCCCAAATGACCGCCCTAAAAGCCAGGAATTCCTTCCCAATGTCCCACCTAACCCAGCCCTCTGGCAGTGGGAAGTTATTCCCCCTTGTCCAGTCCCTTCATGTCTGGAAACCAATGGTTTGGGTTGGGAGGGATCTTAAATCCTACCCAGTGCCACCCCTTCCATGGGCAGGGACACCTCCCACTGTCCCAGGCTGCTCCAAGCCCCAAGGTCCAACCTGGCCTGGAACATTTCCAGGGATCCAGGGGCAGCCACAGCTGCTCTGGCAATTCCAGCCCAGCCCCTCCCCACCCTCCCACACAGGAATTCCCAATTCCCAAGATCCCATCCAGCCCTGCCCTCTGGCAGTGGGAAGCCATTCCCTGTGTCCTGTCCCTCCATGCTTTGTCCCCAGTCCCTCTCCAGCTCTCCTGGAGCCCCTTTAGGCACCCTCAGCTCTCCCTGGATCCTTCCCTTCTCCAGATGAACATTCCCAGCTCTCCCAGCCTGGCTCCAGAGCGGCTCCAGCCCTCGGAGCAGCTCCATGATCTCCTCTCCAACAATTCCATGTTTTCCTTGTGCCAGGGCCCTGCACTCAGCATTCCAGGAGGGGCCTCCAAGCACCCAGGAACTCAACATTCCATGTGCAACTCAGCCTTGGCTGCAACCATTCCAGAGCCTTATCAGCACTGTTTGTTCCTTAAAATTCCTTAAAAACCCTTTGGACAGTGGTTATTTATTCCCTTATCCCAAAATTTAACCCGATTTTCACAAAGTCTGGTGTGAGTAATTATCAAAATGTCGATAATTTCAGGTTTATTTGAGGCCAAAATTTGGTGAAATGGAGAACGAGGTTCTCAAATCTTCACGTGACCGAAAGGAACCAGTCAAAGGCACCCCCAAATCCCTCGGCAAAGGTGGAGAATCCTGGAATTGTTGAGGTCGGAAAAGCCCCCTGAGCTCACCAAACCCAACCATCGACCACCACCACATTCATGGCTAAACCACAGCCCCGAGAGCCACATCCACAACTGGTTGAACTTTTCCAGCGGTGCTGACTCCACTCCTCCCCTGGGCAAATCTTGACAATCCATGGAATTGTTAAGGGGAAGAACACTGTTAATCAAATTAATGGATTACAACGTATCAAAATTCCACGTGGAAACGCAAATTCCGGAAAAAAAGACCCAAAGACTAAAAATTCCTCTAAAGACTAAAAACGCCTCTTTAGCTGCCTCATTTCTATTTGCATAAAAAGAGCGAAGCTGGAGAGTCTCTTGATTAATTAGAAACAAAACCTCTTCCAAAATTCCCGACAATTCCAGCGATAAAACCTCACAACGGGGCACGGATTTTAAGGAAATGTTATCTTCCTCCCCTCCCCTCCAAAACATTCCATTTAAGATCACAGAAGCAAATTACGGATCTGCTGCTCCAAATTAGGATGGCATTTCCTAACGAGATTCCAGTTTTGTTCGAAAGGTTATTTGAAATCACGGCGGCGTTTGGAAAGGGTTGAGGGTGCTCAGAAATTCTGGCTTCTCCTCACGAAGCGGAAAACAAGAAGGAGAAAATGAACTCGCTGCAATTTTTAGGGCAAAAAGCACCTGTTCCCTGAGTTCTGATGGAGAAGGGAACGTTTCCCACCTTGGTTTCCGGGTTATCCCTATTAAAGCACATCCTTGGATGGCAAACAAAGAGCCACGAGCTCCATCACCGAGTCCAGGGATGTTCCTCCGATCTCTGACCCTTGGATGAAGGTGAATCCTTGGATGAAAGACGAATCCTCGGATCCTTTGGACCCGAAAGGTCCAAATCTGGACTCAGCTTCATTTTCATGAAGTTACTCAAGACAAGGCACAGGAAATCCCTGAAAACCTGGAACCAGGGCTGGAACCAGGACTGGAACCACCTCCATCCCTGGGTGCAACAGCGGCAAGGGAAAAATTCCTTCTCTGCCAACCCATCCCATGAGGAACCTTCCTGAGCGCCCTGTCCAGCTCCAGACATGGATAAACCGGAGCAATGCAGAGGAGGCCACCAAGGTGACTGGAGGCCATCCAGATTCCGGGGGAGATGGGTTTGGCCAACCTGGAGATAGTTGGATGAAGGGAAAATCCAATTTATGCCTTCAACTTCCAACCAGGAAGTTCTGGAGAAGATGAAGACAAAGGAGAAGCCAGGATGAAGAACAGATGGAATTTCTGTGTTCAACTTCCAACCAGGAAGTTCTGGAGATGATGAAGACAAAGGAGAAGCTGAGATAAAGAGCAGATGGAATTTCTGTATTCAACTTCCAACCAGGAAGTTCTGGAGAAGATGAAAAACTCTTCTTGGAGGTGCAGAGGAAAGGACCATGAGCCAAGAGGTCTTAGCTGCACCAAGGGAAAATCCTCCTGGTTGTAAGGAAAGAAAATTCCCTGTGCAATCGGACAAGTGTCCAGAGGGGCCGTGGAATACTTGGAGACATCCAAAACTTGGCTGGACACAGTCCTGAGCAATCTGACCTTGAAGGTGGCCCTGGTTTGAGCCAGGGATTGGAAAAGAGGTCGTTTGAGATTAATGTTTCCAAATTACTCCGTGATTCCAGGAGCTGTGATGTCATCATCTGCTGGTGCAATCTGCTCTCTTGGAACAGGTCCATGCTGGATCATGGAATCAGGGAATGGTTTGGGTTGGGAGGGATCTTAAATCCCATCCCATCCCACCCCATTCCATGGGCAGGGACACCTCCCACTGTCCCAGGCTGCTCCAAGCCCCAATGTCCAACCTGGCCTTGGGCACTGCCAGGGATCCAGGGGCAGCCACAGCTGCTCTGGCAATTCCAGCCCAGCCCCTCCCCACCCTCCCAGACAGCAATTCCTTCCCAACATCCCACCCAAATCTCTCCTTTTCCAATTTGAAGCCATTCCCTGTGTCCTGTCCCTCCATGCCTTGTCCCCAGTCCCTCTCCAGCTAATCCCCTCCAATCAGGCACTGAACCATGGCAGGGACTGGATTTTGTTAGGAATACCGGGAAAGCTCCAAGAAATCCAAGTCGGGAATGGAGCTGCAGCAAATCCTCTGCCAAAGCATTTCATAATGGTCAATTAATGGAAAATTCGCACTGCAGAACCTGATGGAATTTTTTTCCACCGGCAGTGCTGGAAAGATCCCGGCAGCTGCAGCAAAGCAAAAGCAGCAGCATCACCAGGAGAGCAGAGAATGCTCCCAATTGTTGGGAGATTTCCCTGAACATTCCCGCTGTCGGGAAGGGCCGCACAAACGTGTGACTGGGGGTGGTTACATAAGGCTGGGTTTCGCTCAGACCCTATGAGAGCTGGAAAATAGAAAGAGCAGGAAAAAATATGGATTTTGGACAACGGATTCTGCAGGGATGTTCCAGGGGATGATGAAACTCCAAAATTCCCTGCCTTTAGCCAGGTTGTTGAAAGCCACCTGATCCCGGTGCTCATGGAAGCTCTCCAGGATTCCGGCTTCAATTCCGATTGCATCGGCACTGATTGATATTCCGTTTTCTCCACAGATTTTAAAAACCCCCTACTGAAAGCTCTGTGCCTGTGGGTGGCTGGGGGTGGCTGTTCTTTCCCGGCAGCATGGGAATATTCCGGGGCTTGGAAATCTGGGAGGGACGGGAAGGGTTTGGAATGGTCATCGGTGGTTTAAGGAGCAAGGGGCGCTGATAAGGCTCTGGAATGGTTGCAGCCAAGGCTGAGTTGCATGTGGAATGTTGAGTTCCTGTGTGCTTGGAGGGCCCAGCTGGAATGCTGAGTCCAGGCCCCCAGCACAAGGAAAACATGGAATTGT
>VZTA01021363.1:16379-48297 GCA_013398855.1 Mohoua ochrocephala | reverse complement strand
TTGAGGCCATTTCCTTTTGTTCTGTTGCTGGTTGCCCGGGAAAAGAAGTAGATCCCCACCTGGCTACAACTCTCTTTCTGGTGGTTGTGGAGAGCGATAAGGTCGTTCCTGAGCATCTTTTTTCTTCAGGCTAAACAACCCCAGTTCCCACAGGTACTTATCATAAGAATTGTGCTCCAGACCTTTCACCAGCTCCACTGCCCTTCTCTGGACTCGCTTCAGCACCTCAATGTCCTTCTTGTAGTCGGGGGCCCAAAACTGAACACAGGATTTGAAGTGCTTTGTGTCCCAATTGGACGCGGTCTTCTGACCTTAACCAAATAGCATGGGGCTGTTCTGTTGTCCCTTGAAGGTTTCTCTTATCATTTTTATCCATGCAAACATATTTTAATTTGGATGCATTCCAGGGAGGCAATTAAAGAACTGCATAACTTTTGGTGTATTTTAATTTGTTCTTCAAAGCAGCACTTGCTGATGTGGACTAATCAGCTTTTATGTGCCAGTGAAAGCACAGAACATGATGACAGATGGTAAGCCAGAAAAATTCATGTAGCTAAATACCCACTGTCATTGTTAACCTAGAGAGTGACAACTTTGGTGTCATTTTGTACAGGATACGGGAGTTTTCCTTTAGCTATAGACAAGTGCTCGAGATATTATGGACTGCCTGTAGCATAGCGTATTTGAACGTGAAACATCCAACTGACATATCAATGAGATAGCCCTGATGAATGCTGCGAGTTCAGTTAGACGAGACATAAGGTTTGTGGCAATGTCACTGTGGAATCTCTAATTTCTTAATCAGTGCATCTGTCTTTCCTTATCCTCTCATAATGTCCATCAGTAGCCATTTATTCACATTAAACTTGTGGGGAGATATTTCAGGTGTCTAATTAATAGCGTAGGGGGGGAAGAGAATCAAGGAAGTTATGCCAGTATTTCTGCTCAATATTTTAAGGGACCTACAAAAGACACAATATGGTTTTTTTTTCAACTAAGAAATATGTGCCTAAGAATTCTTTCAAACAATTGTGCTCTTGGTATCAGGAACATCAAAGGAGAAATGCACTTCAAATTAACGTTCCTCCATAAAACCAGAATTTAATGCAACTGCACAGGTTTTAAACTTTTTTTTATACAAAGAGAATTCTACTCTGAGAATTAAAATACCTTCAATTTTATTTTTAAAATACTGCTTCTTTTATTGTGATGTTTTAATTATGTTTTAGTTTATGGATTATAAAACTTACCACGTCAGAAATAGGGAAACACTGACTTGTCAATCTTTTCTAGAAAGAAAACATTAAGATTTAGGGTAGGAGGGTGGGAAAGAGGAGGGTGGTATAATTTCAAAACAAATCCAGTCTGAACACCCATCCTCTACTCAAATTACCAGTTATGCTCCAGATATGTGGTTCCTAAACACAGGCGACCACATTTGGCACACTGAAATTAACAACAGTTTTTGATAACTGATAGTAAAGTTTATTTTGAGGTGAAGTTTCTTATCTTGCATAGGTAAACATTTCATAGGGCATTGTAGAGAACTCCTTATCTCCACTGAATATGTTGAGATTCTTTTATTATTAGTGAACATTTGATCTCTTTGGTGCTTTTTGACCAACTCTTTCTCTCAGATACTGTTTTCCCAAATGCTTTCTTGCTTCAACCCACAAGTGACAAAAGGTTTTTCGAAGAAATCACACATGTATGAAAGCCAGTTAAATAAATGAACTGCTTGCCATTGTTACTAGCTAAAAAATTTTCAATGAAAAATATTTGTATATATTCTAATATCTTTGAAAGCCCAAAAAAATTTAAGCCAAAATTGGTACATAAATTATTAAGTCCATATTGAGGTAAACAGAATGCAGGCAACAGTTTGATCTTTTATCCTTATTCTGAGCAGCTGATGAAAATACAAGCAAGAACAACATCAACCAAAGTCCCCTCCCATTAATCCCAAATGGTTCTCTGATTTTCATATTGACTGATTTTTGTGCAGGAGTCTAGGGGAAATATTTTTTTTTTTTATGCTACTTCATTGCAGAATTGATTCCACATGAGAAAAAAGGAACAGAAAAGGAGCATTTTTCAGACTTTGCTTATAAACTGTGCCCTTCCAGCTTAAGTCTCCACAATAAGGCGTCCCTCATCTTCATATACAAAATGTCTTCATGCATTCTTCATAGAGATATTCTTGACTTTTCTTTAAATATGGCTTGGATTGTCTCATCCCTTTCATAGGGCTCAGATGGCAATCCTGTATTGAACCATTTCATGTCAGAAAATTTCCTGGCTGGAAGATTTCCATCACTTGTGTGCTGACCTAAGAACAGCTGACTTGTCCCCCACCACCTAGTTTGCACTCTGCCTTTTTATTAAGCTCCAGCTGACTGTTGTACTTGAACTGCATGTTCAGCTATATCTGAAAAATATATAGCAGCTCTAATTCTCACACTCAGGACTGGATGCCTATATTGTCCTATTCCCTAGACACTACTGGATTGCCACAGCACTTTTTATGCTTTCCTTAATGCATGTTTTGTTTGTATTTAAATATGTGCAATTGTCTGGAGGGTTCTTTTTTACAGTTCACAGTAGAGTTCACTCACAGTTCACACACACAAACCCAATGTAGCCAGTCAACAGTAAAAAGAGAAAAGCTACATGGAACTAGGTAATTGCGAAGTAAAATACAACAAGGGATTCCGAAATATTTCAAACAGATTGTCTGAATGTATGAAACATTGTCTTCTCCCTCGTCTTCATTCTGTGAAGTATTACAGGTCTATCAAAAATACTACATTGGACAGGAAAGAGAAGCCATCCAAAAATTTGTATAAATGTCATACTTAGAAATTGCATTCTACCCCTTTAAAGGTCTTCATGTTTTCCTGATAAAATGATTTAAAAAGTCCCAAATAATGCCCTACTTTTACTATGAGGAACATTTTTTTTCTCCAAAATGACAGGGCTCGCATGAAGGAGGACGCTACAGAAATCTCAGCGAAAAAGAGGAAGAATCTGTGATGCGCAGAGCTGGAGGGAGAGGAAATAGAGAACCAATATAGGCTGTGTATTGAAATGAAGACAGATTTGATATTTTAAAGGAGATCTAGAGTTGAACATTTTTTCACATGTTCAGCCTGTTATCGTGCTTACCAGAATGCTGCTTTCTGAGAAAGATCACATCCAGGTTTGCAGCTTGACGGTCTGATACCTCTTTCCTTGGAAATGGCTGTTCGCCTCAGCTGCCAGCCCAGTAACAGTGTCAATAATATCTTAGAGAAGATGGGTAACAATACCTGGGTGAGAATGGATGTTTGACCCTAGCGAGTCTGGGGTTTTATTACATGAGATTATCTTACTGATTATTCTTGCTTCTCAGCAAGATTTTAGGTTCTGCATCAGTTCATTGAGTCCATGTGCCTGATCCTTTCGTCTGTCTCCCTTCCTCCTCATTTAATTAATTTTACCTCCTCCTGATCTTAAATTCTTCTGCATGATCCAGAATTCTTGACCATCAGCCCAACTCCGACTTCTTTTTTGCTTTGATTTTGCAGCTGGCACAATTACTAACTTCTTTTCTTTCATCTCAAACTGAGTGCAATTGTAAACCATTTTTACCCTCCAGGTTTCTCCCTCTGAATTTACTTTCTACAGTCATATAATATAAAATACAGCTTTGAAAAACTGATCTGCTGACTTCAGAGAGCTTTATAATGTGTTAATCATTCCAAGATTTGAAAATTGCAACAAGGTTTCAACAAAATCTTGAAAGCAATGTAAGCTTTTATATAAGAAATATCCTTTGTTTTCCTTTCAAATTATTTTGGAATGCCATAACTATAAGAAGCAAAGAGGGCATCAGATAAAACTAGGAATTATATACATCAAAATTTCATTCTACTATTACTGTCAAAATTATTGAGCAGTGATATGTCAGTTTGGAGGATTAATCAAAGACTTTTTTTTGAAGCTCATCATAAAGCTGGAGAAAAAGGTTTTTCCTTCATTCTGATGGTAATTGCCTTCTGGATAGTTCTAAATCATCTCTGCTCAAGACTGGCCTTTAAATTCACATGTCACAAGACAATCATCCTGGGCCCCATTTGCCTGCTATTGCAAGCCAACAGAAAACATTTTTTATGAAAGTGCAAGAACAATGTCAAAATATCATTGTCCTTATGATTACTGAGAATTCAGTTTTCCCTCTGTTTTGGAAAGAATAAGGGAGGAGTGATAATACCTAAGGAATATCAGAAACACCAGACATAAGGATTTTTCTCAAGAATCACTTTTTTAATAACAAATTAGATTTTGTGTTGAATATGTGGGTACTATTTTCCACAAAACCAAACAGGTGGCAGGAAGTTTCCTGTCCTTATATAGAAACAGTTGACTTTAGCTTTAGATTCAGTGGGTTTTTTGGTACGTGTTTGCTACAGTGCAGAAAAAGCTGTGTTATCAACCACTAGCACTCCAGCTTTTAAAGAAAGGCAATAAATACATAGCCTTTTGAAGAAATAGAAATGTTTTCCCCTTAATCATCCAAAAATAACAATTCAGATTGAAGACATGAGGGCACTTGACCTGAACCTTTTTTGTTCATGATGAATTTTGGGTTTTACAGGTTACTTAATCTGCTACAACCTGAAAAATCAATATCTTCATATTTTACCGTAGCTCTCCAGTGCTTGCTTCTATACATCTTCCTGTCAGATAGAAGGCTGTGAAGGTGATAAGGAATCTTGAACTTGGATTAGTACATTTCACAATGTAGATGTGTGATAAAAAATATGTCACACCAGGTCAATCAGTCTCCTACAGAGAAATGAACTGCATTTAATTTTGGATTTGGCAAGATCTTGAGCTGACCGGTGTGGTGGGAGAACCTAGCCCATTTTCACGTTTTTGTACTTGAATGAAAAAGGATGACAGAAATAAGAAGACGGTGTTTACTGAACTTCATTGCAGCTAGACTTTTATTTCAGCTGTCTGAGTAGACTCAAAAGTAATGAAAAAATAATGACCACAGCATGTGAACTAGCCTGTATGATTGAGTAAGCTTCCTGCATCTTTCTCTCTATCCTGCTACATTACAAAAGCAGTAGCAATGGCCATTAAAGAGAAAATATGCCCAAACAACTTCTCAGACTACTCCGTGCTATTTATACAGCTGTACTTTCGTGTACAGTTTTTATCTGCATCTGGTAAACTAACAATAATCTGTGTAACATTTTGAAAAGATGAATATTGTGTTTCAGGAAATGTATATGACTGCCACAAACTCAGGATGGTAAAATGAGATCTAAATGTTTTAACTTACCTAATCTCAAAAGTCTATCAGTTTAAAGAAATGAAGGAACTTGTGTCCAATGCTAGCACACGAAATGACAGGAAACGATAGCCAATATGGGTATCTGAGGAATATCATAGAATATATTAATAGAGATGTATAACTATAGCTATGTTGCTACAAAGTGTGTTAAGGGCCATAAAATGCTAATAATTCTTTTTAGAGATAATTATTTAACTCAGCATTACTTGAGGTAGAGGTTTGATATAAATCCAAATTATTTGCTTTTGCCTTACTTTGCCGGTTTGAATAGAATATGCCAAAAGGACTGTTATTTCCCAAAAGTATTTTCCTTCTACATAACTTTATTTTTTTTTTCATCACTGCAGTAAATACTGCCTTATTTTGAATAGTAATCAGCAATCTTATCCAAACCATTCTTCATTAAATGTGAGAGCCTTTTCATATCTCCACTATAGCTTTCTCAGCCTCTGTGATTTAGCAAATACAGATATCTTAGTCAATTAGGCACCTCTGAATAGTCAGTTTCAATCATAGGAATCACCACTTCTTTGTGGATATGTAAATCATATACCCAGTTCTCACAGTAGAAGCTTGAAGTAGAGGTGAGATATAATGCGGTGTTTAAGATACTCGTGCTTGGTTATCTTAAGCTCAATATTCACTGAAAGATTTGTTCATGTTCAGCCCTTCAGTCATTTTATTAATTGCCTGACTAGTGATTTAGTTTACAATAGATTTAGATAGATTTTAGCTGAACAAACACACCTCCCCTTCAGTGGTTACTCATACCAGCTGGCTTAAAGGTGACACGCTACCTGTGGTGTTCTCATCAGATTTTGCATTGACTGAAACTGCCTACAGCTGTAAATTTAAATCTGTAAATGTAGAGGTACTCATGTAAAAGGCAGTTATTCGCAGTGCTAATTTGGGAAATAGTTGCTGCTAGTTTTCCTTCTCAGCTACTAAGAAAAACTAGATTTTTCTTTAGTTTTCAAAATAGTGAGAATTTAAATTTTTTCAGTGAGTATTCCAGGTAAATGATTGACATCTCTTTTTCCTGTATTAATATACAGTGGTTGATAATTAGTTTCCAGAACTTATAAAGCAGTTTTATGGAAGGAAGGGGAGGGAGAATCTGTTCCTTTGTTGCATAATGAGAGATTTGTTATTGATAGATGAACTCTATGCATATGGTGCTATTTAAAATATTGTGTTAAATCATCCAGCTCCCACACATAGTCTCATTCCCACAAATAGTCAGAAACTAGATCTCAGCTGTAGTATTGTTTTGTTCATTATCATAGTTACAAATAATTTGTCCAATCTGGAGTATATACACAGATTGATAGTATATTTCATGATGAAAATATGTTTCTTGTATTAATCTTGAAAAAGTGTCTCTTGGGAGGTTTCATTGAATATTAACAACTGCTGATCTCTCAAAAAAATCTGTTATTATGTTTATTTTTATGTCTGTATTGGTAGAAATCTTTAAAAAGCCTATAAGAATTTAACGATAAATTTTAGAAGCGATGGGAAATTTTACTCCTGTGAATCACACAACTATAATTACTAAGACTAAAGTATTTCTTGTTCAAAACTTCTTTCTCAAAGAAAGTTCAAGTATTTATCTTAAATTTCTGATAAATTTTCCATCTCTACTCTTTATATTCAAATATTGTATTTATAATTGACTTTTTTCTAAATCCCAGAACTAAAATTAGAATTACCTTTGTGCTCAGGCCAAGTGGCTTAGAGCTTTACAGAGTCATCCACCACCTGAAAGCCTTGAAAGATATTTTAAAAACCATTCAGGTTGTATCATAAACCTGCTCTAACAGCATGTTGCTTTGTTAATACTTTTGCAAGAGATTGTTTTTCTTATCTAATTTTAGATGCGGTTCCACATTATACAGATGTTGCACTTTTGTTTTCCTCTGAAATGCACATTTGAGGGCTTTTTATTTTTTAGCTGGGTTTTTTTTTAAGGAAAAATATCTTTCTCCTACCAAGCCACCAACAGGTATTACTGTGGAAATGCAGCCAAATGAGGTTCCTGCTGTTTTAAAAATATTTTTACAAGCATATTGTGCCTTTTCATGACTCAATCGATTCTTCTAAATGACATTTTTATAGCTGTTTATCTGTATTCCATGTTTATATTTTCATGCATTTAAGTTTTGTCCATATTTGGTTTTTTCCTGTTTCAATTATAAATGATTACCATTTTAATATAATTTAGGACAGAAAAATATCAAAATATCAGCACATTTTATCTAATAATCTCAAATTATTTTGTAACATTAATGAATGCTAGTTTACAGCATTTTGTTCTGATATAGATAATCCTTGTTATTTCAAACCAATTAGCAGACTGGAAAGGAGATGTACAGTAGGATTAAGTAACTTCCCCAGGATTAAACAATGAGCTGCACAGCTATTTTCTTTCAAGCAGGAGTAGCACAGCCAGATATACTTCCTCTGTGTATTTGAAGGGAGCAATTTATGTCTCATGTGAGTACAGGCTTGACAGATTGTGCTTTTTTTTTGTCTGCAGTCTTTAATGGGTATCTGTAAGCCACAGGTGGTTGGTAGACTGCAGCCTGGGATCCGTGACTTGGGGGTATGTTTACACCACAGGTAGTGGAACAACTGAAGGTTGCATTTGCTGATAGAAATTTGCATCCCCTGTCTGTGACACTGAACAACAGTACAGCCATGGCAACAGGTCTGGCTGGCATGTGTTGAGCAGGTTTATAGAGGGTGCTGAGCTCTGTCCTGTGGTGTGTACACAAGTGGGAATGTGAGGATTTGGCAAAAACTACTCCATGTGTGTCTACACTGGGCACAGTCGTTCCTTGGACTGAAGAGAAGAGGGAACTCTGGGGACTCTGCTCCCTCTCTGAGACCTCTTGCTCTGAGAAGACTCAGACCCCTTATGAAACTCTAACCAAGCTCCAGTGAAATGCAGCAAAACTACAACAAAGTCTTGTGGTATTTTAGTACAATTTACCCCTCTCCCTGATTTAGACATCACCATGGGCAGCCTTGTAAAGATGCTCCAGTGACCAAGTCCTCAATATACTGGTACAAAAAAACCCCAACCACCCCCCAAACCCACAAACAAACAAAAGCTACAAGTTATTTTTTAGATCCTTTTGTTGTCTTTCCTTCTATATTTAATTTTTTTTCATTGACATACTCATTGTGATGTTTAAAGATATTCTTTTTTTGTTTGTTTCAAAAGTATTTGAATCAAGGCAGAAGCTAAGTGAGAATATTATTGCAGTTTCTACTAGAAATGCACAATAAATAGAAAATAGAAGCACATGGATGGATGGATAGATGGACATTATGATTTTCTTTAACTCTTATTATGACATCTGATGCTTGGCAAACTGTAATTATGGAAGACATGATAATTATTTTGATAGGAGGAATTATCTAGTTTCTATTTTTACTAATCTTTCCAAAGATTCATGGGCCAGAATTCTCTTATGGACTGAAATCAAGATCCAACTTACTTCATCTTTGAAATCTAACCTCATGGGGGTTTTCTATCCATTTTTGCCATTGTTCTGAAAAAAGGAACGTCAAAAGTAACAAATGTGTCAATATAGAAAGACTTTAATGAGGGTACAGGTCATTAAGAAATACCATCTTGTGCTTCAGGAAATTATTGTGATGTTATCTTTCAGAAATGGAATGGTGATGGAAGCAAAAAAAAAGGAATTTGCTAATGGCTGTAGGACAGGGAATTCATGCACCGAAATGGAGATTTCTGTCTTCCAATCACCTGCACTTATTGTCTGGCAGAACTGGCCGAGCTGCAGCACCCTTTGCCTAGGATAGGTACACAGTCAGGTGGATGTGTGTGCTACCTTCCCAAGCTCCTCATTTTGTACCACCTTGCAGCCTCTAAAACGTGTGCCTGCTGTTAAAGAAAAAAAAAGAAACAAACACAACTTTTTGCACAAGTATCTTTCCTCTTAGCAATATTTGCATACTAATTCTGACTTCTACTCTTTACTTTCTTGTAAAAAGCAAGCTGGTATGTGTCTCAGTACTTGATCAAAAGCATCTGGAGTAGCTATCAACAGATGGAAAACATATGTAAGGGTAATTCTTCTGACAGGTTTTCATCATTACCTCTGTCTTAATTTTTGTGGTTTAAGAGAATTGTAAGCATATTTATCTGTGAGAGACTGCAAGTCAAGTCAAAAAAAGAGGTTGTACACGAGTGCAAAAGCCAGAGGTTTTCTTGAAAGAGAAGTTCAATTATTTCTGCCTTCTGGTGCTCAGTCAGGGGATGCCTAGGACTGAAAAGATGGATGACTAGACACAGGCGTTGCAATGGACAGAATCCATTATGCAAACCAGGAAGACTTTGCTCCAGAAAGGGAAGAATTCTTGGTGTATTGCCTCCAGCATTATGAATTGATGGTGCAGGGAGAGAAGATCTGTGAAAATAAGTTGGTTTTTAATCTATGAATCATCAGAATATTCTAATGCTAGTCAAAAGGACTGCATAAATGTTGCACATTTCTTAAATATACAGTGTATATTATATGAGTTGCTCAGTGAATTAAATCAGACCAAGATGCTTCAGGCTTTATATAAATTCTGTTTAAAACATAACCCTCAGATACAGTCAGTCTAACCTCAAGTATGAAGTACTTCAGAGGACCCTCAGCACCCTAAGATATCCCTCTAATCAGTGCACTTCCACATTATGGGAGTGATGGCCTGAATTACCTAGAGGAAATACTTTCTCCTCTCCACTGATAGAGAGAGCCTGTGGAAGCCAGGCATCTCAATTAAATGCCTACAGTTAGATGAAAGCAACTTACATTTGAATGCACCAAAAATTTGCACACGTGTAATGATGCTCAGTGTATGGATGACTCTAATCCTGTTCAGACATATTTTTAAGATGGGAACAAGGTAGGTTTTCCATACCTTTATATACAGCAAAATAAGATGCCCTCTCAAATTTCACAATGATAATCTATATTTGCCTCTGAGTCAGCCCGTATCAGATAATGAAATTGTAAATGATGGAGACAGATGCTTTTTCTACTTTCATGGTGTGGTTTAGTACTGTTTAAAACTGTGTTACACATGCCCTTGGATTAAGACCTTCACATGGCAATATTTCCCCATTTGGTGTTTCTCAAACTTTGCAGTTCCAACATTTTTATTCCAATACTTGCATTTCCTTGAGGGGACGATTTGTAATCTACTCCTACTACCAGTCTCTTCCACTCTACAAAGTAATTTCTCCCTTTGTCTTCAAGATGTCAAAGAACAGCTCAAGCTATGTCTTATTTTTGGAGAGCTTGTTCCATTTTAGTTTCTTGATGAATTGTTAGCCAGTTTCTGTGGTACTGGCCAGAAGTAAACAGGATTTTTTATGATTACCTTACTTCAGCACTTTGAGCTCCAGTTCAGCTCTAAAATTAGAAATTTGACAAAGCTTCAGGTTTCTTTCTGTTTTAGCTGAAATCACTTAGTCTTTTCTGTATTCTACTGCTACAACCTAAGGCAAAATGAAGCCATGATCTTTTGGTCCTGTAAGTTGTCACTTCTGCCCTCCTGTTTTGGAAAAAGGTGGAGGTAGAGGATGATAGCGAGAAGGGAGACAGAGTAAGAAAATCTATGGGAGCTACTATTAGACTGTTTTTCAGATGCATGTAAATTGTTTCAAGAGCTACCTCAAGCATGTTAAACTAGAATAGAAGTAGTTAAATCCTAACAATGAATGATTCTTAATATAGGAGAAAAGAGAGACATATCCTAACTAAATTACATTCTAAGTAGATCCTTAATTGTCGTATTTCTTGAAATGACTTGAAAATGTGTCAACTTAAAAGGACCAAGAGGAGACACATCAATAACTACAACTGTATTGAGAGTGGTCTTGTTTTGCTATGAAAAACTCACTTGTTTTGAGTGAAAGAAGAGCAGGAAAAAAAGAAGAAAAAAGAATGAAAAATGATCCCTCCAATTTTATGTTTTCTAATAATTAAAATTATTTTTTCATAATATATTAATATTATTATTAATATTGTTATTTTATACTATTTATAATATAGTATAACATAATTTAATATAATAACATTACATATTAGTATATAACAGTACAATGGTATTAATACAATATCTTATTATGGTATAATAGTATATAATAATAATAAAGAAAATAACAAATAAATTTTGATAATTTTAAAAATAAAGATATTCTTAAACTTAATTTTTAAATAAAAATTAAAAGATTTTCCAGAATATCAAACTGTTTTCTGAGATAAAACTCCAAATTTGTAAAAGGCAGTTTCAGTTTTGCAGCAGAGAGCAATAAAGATTCTTGACTTTCTGTGTGAACATCACTCAAAGCTTGTTCCCAATCACATAATTGGGTAGTTGCCATGAAATTGTGCTGACCCTTTTTTGCATTACCAAGGGAACATCAGCCCTTAAGACTTATTTAGCTTCATATTGAAATTTATGTGTTTGCACTTAAATCAATTAGTTGGATTACTGCAAGATTTCCTAATTAGAAAAAAGACCTTGGAATCTTTTCTTTTTAAGCTGGTTTCATAGATATTGCTTGGATACCTTTTAAAAGAAGAACCTTTTAGACTTAAAAAAAAATAAATAAAACTGGGAAAATAAGACCTCTGAAAGTGTTTATTCATAGCAATAATTTAACTCCTGGATCAATTCAGGACACTGACAGTGAGAATATCATGAAACACATTGGGGAGCGCTGCTGTTAATTGTCTGCTTATCCAGTATCACAATGAAAAAGGACTGCTTGTGAAAATAACTGAACCATTGGTCATGTAACAGGAGAAAAGAAAACTACATGATCCATAAAACTGAAGGTGGCATTTCCTAATGTTGGTTTACCAATATTTCAGAAAGGAGAGAAAAAGAAGTCTCCGGAAATCCAATATTTTTGCTGCATAGTATAATTTGATTCCCCTGCAAATTTCCCTCACAGAGGTTTTTTTTTCCAGATGAGTTAGTTCACTGTTCTGCTCTGTTGACTCAAATGTCACTTTCATTTGGCCTTCTTTAGACCATGCAGTAATTATATACAGATCTTTAGGAACGTTGGCATATTACAGTTGTATTCGAAATATGTAATTAAAACACTTAATAAGATCATAATTTTATTACAGTAATAGTAACATGTTGTATCAATTACTAGAAAAATCTGTAATTTTTGACATATTTATTATCTGCTGTGTTCATAAAAAGTAAAGAAAATGTTTGAATTTATTAAAATAAATATTTTAAGAATACTTCTCTTTTTGAAAGTATTATTGAAAACTTCACCTTGCCAAAATATGGGTTTTGTCAATCTTTTTCTGACAAAAAAAAGAATATATTTTACCATTTTAAATCCTCTCACGAGTTGCTTTTTTTGATGGTCCTCATGTGTTTCAGTATATCATAAGGCCTGATTTGCAGATGCTGCAGCCTGCTAAAATGAATGCTTTCTGTCTCAGCAAAGCAGTAAAAAAGGTACTGAAGAGCAATGGGAACTCTAGCATGACAAAATGTTTGAGTCAGAAAGGCATGGATTAGACATGGTCTTTTACAAGAGTGGCTTGACTACATCACTATCTGGGAGATACCTAAGACATGCATCATCAATTTCTATTAAGTTATTAAATCTACAGGCAATTGATCTCAGACACTTTCCTGTGGCTACTTTCAGAATTATTCATTGACAGTAGTTTAATTAGTGGTATGGTAAGCTTCTAGGACTGTCTGAGTTCAGGGCAATATCATATGTTTCATCTGTGAACTTCACTGTCAGTACAGAATGAAATATGTGAGTCAAGACTTTTTTTTTTTTCTGACAGTGATATAATATTGCAACTGAATGAAAACTTACAGAAGAAAGCATGTAGAGACGTTTACCTTTAGTTAAAGTAATTACAGTGTTCATTGATAAAACATTAGAAACATTACAGCTATTTGACTATATTAAATAAACATATATCTTTTGTTTATCAGTTTGTGCTTCCTGGTAAGAACATGGTGTCCATGGCTAGGATCAGGCCAGAAAGAAACAGAAAAGTATTAGGACAGCAGCTGTAATTTAGATATTGCATTTTCAAGCTTTGAAAAGACAACATTATGAACCTTGTTGGTGTACCTTAAAAACGGCAAACTGCAGACAAAAACATAGCACTAATTCTACTAATCCAGTCTTCCAGCAACAGATTTTCATATTCATCTGTAAATGGGTATGGAAATCTTGAGTAGGATAATGAGAAGTAAAATAAAACTTTAAAAACACCTTCTCCTCCACCCTCCCTTCTTCTCTGCTCTGCCTCCTCCCCCAGCAGTGCAGGGAGACAAGGAATGGGTCAGTTCCTCACAGGTTGTTTCTCCCACTGCTCAGGGAGAGGAGTCATTCCCCTGCTCCACTGCAGGGCCCAGTCCATGGGAGACAATTCTCCATGAACTTCTCCTACTTGAGTCCATCTGATGGGCAATAGTCCCCCACAAACTGCTGTAATGTGGATCACTCTTTCATGGAGTTCAGTCCTTCAAGGACAGGCTGCTACAGCGGGTGCCCTTCTCTCCACAGGCCTCTAGTGGGGTCACAGCCTCCTCTCAGGCATCCACCTGCTCCAGCATGGATGTCTTCTATGAGCTGTGGGTAGATTTCTGCATCTCCGTCAATCTCCAAGGGCTGCAGGGGCACAGCTGCCTCACTATGGCCTTTATCACGGGCTGCAGGGGAATTCCAGCTCAGGCGCCTGGACCACCTCCTCTCACTCCTTCTCCACTGACCTTGGTGTCTGCAGAGTTGTTCCTTTCACAAGTTCTCTCCCAACTCTTCTCTGGCCACAATTACAACTCTGCAATAACTTTGTTTTTTCTTTCTTCTTGACTGTGTTATCACAGAGGCCTTGCCACCATTTCTAATTTGCCCTGCCTTGACCAGTGGCACATCCGTCTTCGGCGCTGCCACAGATTGGCTCTGTCAGACATGGGGGAAGCTTCTGGCAGCTTCTCACAGAAGCCACCCCTGGAGCCCCCACTACCGAAACCCGGGCCATGGAAACCCAATACCCAATCCAAACTTAATTTAACCTTGGATGAAACAACCTTTTCAGTTCTAAGATTTTTTCATAATCAATATTGTGCATGGGAAATATGTCATCTATTAATAGAACGTGAAATGCAGCAATGCTTATGAAATTCATGCACAGTCTGATTAATGCATTTGCCATGTTTACAAAAAGGTGACAAAAGGAAGGGAAGATAATAAATGTGTGACAAAAATGTTCAGCTCCAAAAATCAGTGTGATTCTTTCAACTTCATTAGGTTTTTGGGTTTCGTTCTATATGTAATACCCAAATACCCAAATAAGTGCAAATTATGTTCCTGATAAATAAGGGAAATATTTAAAACAGCTTAAGATATATCCTTTCCTTGCCTTTTCTGAAAAGAAGGAAGAATGAAAAAAAGGACATCTGAAAGAACAATTTTTTTCCTTTTAGGGAAACTTGCAATGTGGTGAAACACTTGAATTTTGAGAGAAGAGAAAACTACTGGGATAAATAAAAAAGTCCTGCACTGTGTGAACTGTAAAAAATTAATATGTGTATTCAATGTCTGTCATTAACAGTGCAGCTCTAGAGGCAGATAAATCTCTTGGCTAAATTTCGCCTAATAAATTCTGCTGTGTTGAGAAAGCTGCAGAAAATAACGTGCATTTGACCCATGCTGAATATTCTTGTGTTTTATTAGCTAAACAAAGTTAAGGCCCTCAAGGTTTGCTTTGCAGCAGTTGGTACCTATATTAGTATTCACAGTCTCATTAGAGTCACAGCATAATTTAGCTTCAGAAAAGCCGCTGCAATGGATGATGTTACACCTTAAATTGTTGTGATTGCAGTCTAATATAAACTCACAGAAAACAACAGGGATTATAGCTTTCATTCTCTAATCAAAGGCATTTGACACATCTGGTGCTGATTATTATATCAGCAAATATAATTATATTTTCTTAAAGTTAAGAGAAAAACTGTACCAGAATTACAATGCCACAGTCATAAAAATGTACTTTTCCATTTTCTTAATGGAAGTCACCTTGTACTGGGTAAGAATAGGAGTAAACTACCAATTGATATTTTGAGTTGTTTCTACAAAAAAGAAACTCATCCTGTAAAATCATCTGTTGGGAGCTGCATAATACACTGGCAGTACTTACAATGTTGTTTCTGAAATGAAAGATTTTACACTTTTGAGAAATATTTCCTTAATTCTCTCAACTTGCCGAGACCCAAATGTGGAGCAGAATGTGTAATAAAAAATGAAAATTAGAGCTATAAAACAATTACAAGCACAAAAACCATAAAGCACTGAGAATTGTTAGTTTTGTACAAATAACTCCATACTTATCACCTCGGTTTCATGAACATTTATTTCTTCCGTGAAGAATTCTCTGCAGTGAATGCTAAGAGACAACAAATTGGCCAAGACCAGAATAATTTTACGAATGCAATGAGGAATGTGATATATATGGGAATTGTTTAAGTGGGGAAAAAAAAAATAGATATAACTCTTCCGACCAGAGAAATAAAGAACTTGTCAAGATATGCCCACTTTGGAAAAAAAAAACCTCTTGTTTCCCTCAGATTCCTTCTAAACACATGACAGTTCACCCTCCTTTCATGGATAAATAAGATAAATTCTGGACAGCTATTAAAAAGCTCTACTGTTTGAGGACAAAGCCCAGTCTAAATAATGTTCTACCCTGTATCAGCTACAGAAAATTCTTTGATGTGACAGCATCATTTTAAAGATTAAGATTATTCAGAGCTTCTGTCTCTGCCCACATTCTTGGCTCTGAAGGGTGAGTGCAGAGCTACAAATAAAAGACATCTGTCTAAAAAGTACAACATTAATGCAGTTTAATAAAAACTTATCTAGAAAGTTATCAAGGAAGCATTAGTAGGAGGCTGTGAAAAATATGTATCTAAATAGATTAACTTGAACAGTTTAAAAGTATTGTCAAATGCCCAGGCTAGACGGTAACACAGAGCAGTGAAAGGCGGGATAGGCAGCATCAAACAGCTGCAACATGGCTTAAGTGCAAGCAGGAGGCTTAGATCTCCTAACAGGATTGGACCACCAGGCTGGGTTGCTTTTCATTTCCATGCCAATCTAGGGAGAAGGCACATGTGGTGTACTGAAGGGACCTACTAATTTTTCAGGAGACAGTTTTTCCACATCAGCAGTTCATCCAATAATACGTTGTAGGGCAGGACTAACGTGTTTGCATTTCAGTCCAGGTTAACTGGTAAATCTAACTTTGCCAGATTTGGGGAGAGTTTGATGTTCTCAAGAGGCCCCTGGAACACCAATAGTGATTCTAGTTTATAAGTATGTCATCATAGTTCCAAAAGCAGGCTGATTGTTATAAAGTTTACTTTGACTTTGAAATGGCATTGAAGGAACAGGGAAATGAACTCTCTCTTGTAGGAAATGAAGCTCACACTTATCGATTGTTGATCATTCCATTATGGGAAAGGGAATTTTTTTACTCAGGGAAATAAAAATTTTTGGTTTTGATAACCATTTCATTTGTCTAAAAGGAGAGCACTAGGTCATGCACCCTGAGCTACTCTGTCCATTTTGTGAAGTAAATGCATCCTCATTGGATGTAATTATGCAAATGTATGAAAGAATAGAAACAGAAGAAAATATCTTCAACTTTACAAGCATGAGAGATCCCAATTTGGACATTCAAGATAAGGGTTTATGAAGCCTAAAAAGCTAATTGAGTAAGAAAATAATGTGGCATGGCTGTATGAACACCTCAAATAACTTGCAGGAAATGTCCTTATTTTCCAGTGCTGAAGAAAGATGGTTATGACCCAAATATTCTGGCATTGTTTCATTTTAATGTAAAAGAATTTTGACTGTTGGAGTTTTTTGGCCTTGACTTTAAATGTGTAATGATTAATGGCAACAGATTTCTTTTTCTTGATGTAGTCATAGTAAGATCTGTTTCAGCTGTCCAAAATACTTCTCAACATTTCTGTTTACTTCACTTTATGAAGATCATGAAATCACAGAATCATAGAATGGTTTGGGTTGGAAGGGACCTTAGAGACTACCTAATTCCTACCCCCAATATGGGCCAGGATGCCTTCCACTACACCAGGTTGCTCGAAGTCCCATCCAACTTTGCCTTGAGCACTTCCAGGGATGGGACATTCACAGCTTCTCTGGGAAACATTTTTCAGTGCCTAATCACAATAAAAAATTTATTTCTGATATCTAATCTAAGCCTACCCATGTTCATTTTCAAACAATTCCCCCTTGTTCTATCACTATATGCCCCTGTAAAAAGTCCCTCTCCAGCTCTCTTGTAGGCCCCTCTTCAGATACTGGAAGGCTGCTATAATGTCTTCCTTGAGCCTTCTCTTCTCCAGGCTGAATAACCCCAAGTTCTCTCAGCCTGTTTTCATAGGAGAGGTGCTCCAGCCCTCTCTGATCATTGACACTGTCCCTATGTGTGTATGTGTCTGGATACAGAAATATATGCCCAAATAAAAACACTGTAGTTTTTTTACTGGAACACAGATGTCATATAAAACTTGGAAAGTGTTTGTATTATGACAAAGAAAAAAGCTTCAAAGTTGATTGATGCCTAAGATAAAGAGAAAATAGCAGAACATGCTGTGAGTAGGCAGAATGTATCCTTACACATATGTTTAGGCAAACAGTAAATACCAGAACAGCTTGCAATAACAAAAAAACCCTCAGTACTTCAGTGCTTAATCTTCCTTCACATGTGGCCTTTTACTGTGGTCTGTACATGCTGTGTGGTAACTTTAACGTCCAGTAATTTATTGTTCAACCTACACCACGTGAAGGTTCCAATACTGGACTTCCTCACAGAGTGCCTCCACTCTTCCTGATTTCTGATTTTCTCGTGAGCCATAACATGTATATGATGCTCCTTCAGAGATGCCAGTCATGTAGGTATGGGACTTCTTTCAGTAATAACAACTTTTTCATCCCTCCACAAAATGTAGTTTCTGGATCTTCTGAATTCGTTGCCTAAATATGTGAAAGTGTCAATCAGCTAAGAAACCCAAAGGAATACATTCTCTTTTTTCATAGACTTTCGTGCCATTAGGAAAGTGTGTGGTGTGTATTTTCTGACCGTTGCAGATTTCAGAAGATTGTCGATAACCATACCAATAAGGATTTCCCTGTATGTTAGACAGCATTAATGATGTGATTTGAGGACACCTTCTAGTGCCTTCTCTGACATTCATTTGGTTTCCTATCAGAACCTCAAATGATCAGAACATCAAGAGTAAACTCTGCCTACTGGAACAAAGGTTATGCTGCTATGCAAAATCTATCTGCGTGCATCTCGGGGCATGTGTCACTATCTCAGTATGAGATCCGTGTGTGTCTCACCCTGCCTATGTACCTCAGAGCATATACCTCTCTTTGTCCTTCTGCAGGCATTATCTACTTGGAAAAAAATTATTGGGAAAGTTTACACTAGGGATCAAAAAATCAGTAAGAGGCAACCCTTAATTTTGTTGGTATACTTTGTTGCATATTCATAGTTGCTATTTATTCACTAATTAGAGACCATTTTCAGTTGCTAAAGAATTCTAGAGAACTACAATACTGCTGATGATGGAGTTTGCTGATGCCTTGATCCTCATGTTGATGTTTAGTCAATGAAGTCTTGTAAGCCTTTCATGCACCAAATGCTGTTCATGCTCTTCAGGCTTCTTATGACATCTTACCATTTCACTGATTTACAGAAAATCATTTCATCAAGCCCTCCATCCACATGCAGTTAGCATCCAATATATCTTAAGTTTTCTGGGTGAGAATGCATCATTCCACATCTTTATTTTTGGACATCATGTATCATCACATAAATTTCTTACTTGGACTTAAAATATGATCTAAAATAATATTTCATACTGGTCCATCAGAAAGAAATACTGCCATGTAAACATTTTTTCTGATTTGCATCATGCCATGAAAGATAAAAGGATGATGTCCTTATTTCCCTTTCTCTACATCCCCCATTTCAACATCAAAACACTAGTCCAAAGGAGCTGGAATAGGAAAAAGCATAAAAAAGCTTTTAGTTCTTGATACCTTAAAGTGAGAGGATTAAGTGAGTTTTCCCTTGCCACCTCATTATCATCACAACCTCTTTTAGACTCTCTCTGTCAGCTGCTTATGATGTGCATAGGTTGTCCTACGCTGGAGCCAGTCCTTATCTTCTAACATAGCATTAGTTTTAATTTTATCAGATGTTTGGGATTTCAGATCTCTCTTTGATCTCTAAAACAACCTTTTTTTGAAGAGGTGATAAAACTAATGAATTGCAAATCACTTTTCATAGTTCTGAGATTTTAGTACAGGTATTAGGAAGGATAACACAATACTCCACAGGAAGTTGAAACTTTTTGAAAACCACTGCGAAGCTTCTTATTAAGAATAATGTTCTTAGAGAAAATCTAATTGTCCGGGAAACTAGTGCTTACATACAGATGCACTTGAAATGTTATGAAAAGAGTTATTTCTAACATTGCAATGTTTCCATACAGTGAATGTGTACTTATAGGCCACGAGAACACTGTAGGACCCATTGTCCTTGTCCCTTAGGGCTCCCTAATCCTGCCCACAGCCAGGGACCCCATTTCACCCCTCTCAGGAAATGAGCTCTTGCCTCAGTGACACCACAGTAGGGCCAGTCTTCAGCTCCCCGCAGCTCTGCTCTTCCCAGCTGTGGGGAACACTGAGCCAGGACCACTTATGGGCCTGCATCCCATCCCACCATCCTTGAGTGGTTCCCATTCCAGTGACATGCTCGGTGCCTGGGGCTGGGGCTGCCCCAGTGCCCCCTTACTGCCCTGCTCCTGTCTAGGATGGTGTGTTGGGACCTGGCCCTCGTGGCACCCTGACCATACATTTTCATTGGCTTTAAAATTTTTCACTCAGTCAACTTTTCAGATGAGCAGCTGAAAATGTTAGAAGAGAAGAATGAAAAAACAGTGGTATCAAGCACAAGGCGACAGAAGAAAACATTTTTAATTCTTCCACTGTTACCAGACCTACAAAAATATCTTGGAAATATGAATATTAAAAGCTGAGTTTTCAGATGGGAGGGGACATTGTGCAGCACAGATGGAGATCTCTGCAGATATCTTCTGTAAGGAAATGGGCTGTTCTGTCATATAGCACATCTTTCAGACATGTTAATACAACACTTTTCTGATTCACTATGAACCGTCTCCACAGTCACTTTTCTGAATTAGCTCTTCTTTACAGTGCTTCTGGAGTTCATTTGTGCTTTTTCTTCGGTTACTTGAGCATCCTTTGTAAAGCTTGGACTGACTGTATTGACGTTTATCTCAATGAAGCTTAAGTCATAAGCTAAATACTTAGTCCCAGAGTATTTATTTTTATTTGGTGACACAGTAATGCTTTCATGTCTTCATTATTCTCTTTAAATAATATTTCAATCTTCTGAGTACAACACAGAACAATACCATGACAAATTTGGTTTTTCCTTGTTATGGTGTTCAAGATTTCAACTTGATTGTTTGTATTCAGTGTGAATTTCACACCAGATTTTATACTAACCCAAAGAGTCAGTCTCCTGTATTTCTGTTTCCAGTGTTATGTATGTTCTAGAGCAGTCTAAGTAATGTTAAGGTTAAACTTTATAATGCAATTCATATTTTGTTATCACTTTTAGCTTTCAGTTTTCATTATTTTTTCCGCAGAATGAGAGAAGCAGGTCTTGAGTACATAAGCCTGTCATTAAATCCATAGAAAAAAAGATAAAATATTCTTAGAGCCCATCAAAAGCAATAGAGACACAACTATATTTTATAGAGGTCCTTGACTGTAGTCTCGTGTTCCTTTCCCCTTAAATGCATTTTGACTCCCAGCCACAGGTCCCCAAATAGCATTTTGTTCCTGCAGATCAAACATTGCAGTGTTCGGACCAAACTAAAAAAAGGCGAACATCTTATTAAGGTGAGACATATCTGACTGTGCAGACTCAGTCTCTTAATCTCCCTGCCATCACTCGTGTCCCTTGGGCACCCCTCAGGCAGGACTCAAAGGGAGCCTGTGCTGAAGTTTTTTCCACCAACCTGGCTGCTATAATTTAATTTGCTTCTTCTAAATACTTCACATCTCTCAGCAGCAGTTGGCTTTGGAGAAAAGTGGGAAGTGGAAACAGGAGGCGTCATGAGCAGATTGTTCAACTCCATCATCACAATGAGTGCTTTAAAAAAGCACTCAGCACTTTAGTGGTGCTGCAGAGAGCCAGAGAACAGAGCAATGTCTACAAATATCTAATGAGCTCATATGAGGTTGCTCATGATAGAAGGTCATGTTGTTCCTAAGCCACTGAGATTTTGACTCTGCCCAATTTAGAGGTGCAAAAAATAATTCTTCAAACACTCTGATTTGACTCGCAAGACCAAAAGCAAAAGAGATAGACAGGTCCACAGCTGGCACAAATTCAAAAAGAAAGGAAACAATCTCACAGGGAAGCACTGGCCCCTCAGAAAAGACAGCCTCCTCTACATTTTTAATGGCAAGTCCTGTCCAGAAGTCATCATGTTTCCCCTCACTGCAAAGATGTCATGGTCACAGTAGCGAACAGAATCTATTTTATTTTCTGGTTCCTCCATTGTGTGCTGTTTCTAAGAGAAAAACAGGTCAAGTGCACTGCTGTAAACAGAGAGAGATATTGTTTCTCCCATGGGAACCACCAAGCATGCAAAGGGAGAAGAACATTCCACGGATGACCTAGAGGACACACATTCCTTTTATCATGGGACCAGAGGGAGTTTGTGGGTTTGGTGGGGCACAGAAAGCCATTAAGTATACTCAAATTGCTCCTGGAAGCAAAGACATGTCTTCATTGACACAGTGAATTCTTTATATAATATTTGTATATCTATTCCATGTGACATTTTTAATTTCTCTTTTTTAAAAGTTAAATATTCTATTTACATTTCAATCAGTCTGGTCTTTTTTAAGTTTGAAGGCCTCTTGCTCTTTTGGACTGTTTTTGCATGAAAAGTACTAGCAATATCTCTTCAATGCTTTATTGACTTAAAATCCTGTCCAAGTTATCAAGGCAAAAAAGGATCTGTAACCCCAGTGCAAGACTACCGTGAATGAACCCAGTTGATTTTTGCTGTTTCCTTTGAAAGGGTACTGTTACAGGAGGGAAGAGCTTCCACTAGATCAGAAACATAATTCTTGACACATCCTTCTCAACATATGCTTTTCAGAGATTCTTGCAGAGCACAAAGAAACTTTAAGAAATTCAATTTTGCACCATTTCTTCTTCCTGCTGTTTCTACTGTTTTAATAAGTCCCTTGTTTCCTCCTGATATTGCCTACCAGTCTTCAGTTTCAGAAGTCTATGCATAGGTCCCCTCTCACTTTGTCATATGAGCAGCTACTCAGCATCTTCTATCGCTGGTGAGCCTAGTGGGCCAGTGGACTGTTTTTTTTCCCACATATCTGCATCTCATACTCTTAGGAAAGGGATTATTTGAAGTTAGTTACCTTTATTGACCATCCATGTCACAATGGTGGGACAGTCCCAGTCCCAGTGGGACTCTGCCTTCACTAATGTCTGCTACTTCCTCCTGGACCTTTGAGAGTTGTAGATTTTAAGAGAGGTATTTATTTTGGAGATTGCAAAAGTGTAACAGGTTTTCCAGGAGATATTTTAGAGGGATCCTAGACTTCAGGGCTCTGCTACTGGATTTTGAGATTTCTAGAGGCCTGATGTCGTAAAGAAGTCTGACCGAATGTCTCATTTTCAAGTGTCTGGAAGCACTTACCAGAAATGAGGAATGAAAGTGAAAGGAAATTATTGCACTGTTTTGTGAAGACAAAAGAAGAAATGATTTAGAGTTAACATCCAGGAATGCAGAGGAGTCATGTAGGGCAGTGTGTATGTGGAAGAGGACATGTGGGACAGATTTTCTGCTGCATCCAGACAATTTTGAACAGCAGTTGCAAAAGCAGAGGAGTTAGCTGTTGGATTTGTTTAGGCTGAAGTATGAACTGAGACTAAGCTGGTATATGACTTTGGTACATGACTTTGGTGCCTGGAACAGGCCCTGGAAACTTGTTAAAGGTATTGGTGGATCCTAAATTAGTGTCCCAGATGGCCATCAAATTCATGGGATAGACCTTCTGTCACCTGACAACGTACAGTCCCATTAGCTACTCTCAGCCTTCCAGAAATTCTGTCTTTTCAGATGAATTCATGTTTGGTACAGCTCTCAACTTATTGCTCTTTGGGGGAAATGGTGACTATGACTATTCAGTTGCAGATGATATCCCTGAACTTGCACAGGATCTGGTTTGCGTGGACTGGCTGCCCATGCATGGAGTGCAGATAGCAAGTCTTCGAGAGATATGTTTACATGTTTTCATGGTTTCCACACCAATAAAGGCACGCAAAGGTAATCGTATTGTAAACTTTTTGATTTGGGACAGTGTTTCTTGCTTCTGGCTTCATCCATAAAGTTTGGAAGCTGAAGCAATGTCCGAGGAATGTGGGTTTTAGGACAATGTATGCATGCCCCAATGTATGCATGCCCCAGTGACTAAGGTGGGCACTCAAGACACCAGTTTCCAGTCTTCTCTCATTCCTCGAGGTTCATGGCTCCTCCCTGATCTCTAGTCTATGCTCCAGCTTTCTCCTGCATTTCCATAGTTGCGGGACAAATGTCCCCATCCCCCATCAGGATCAGCAAGCCTCATCTTAACACCTGTTGTACTCTTAATAGATATTGGAAAACAAACCAGATCAACTCTCTCAAGGACAAACGCAAGTGACAAGGGACTGAAAGTTTTATGTAGACAATTTAAGTGCTTCTCTATCTGTAAGTCTCAGGTTGGGTTTTACTCAGTGGGAATAGGTTTTGCTGCCTGATTTATTTGGTCGAGGAACTGGACTTGCAACTTGATTCTGATACAGCATTGAAATACAGTTCGGGTGAATTTTCAGAGGGTAAAGATCTGCGCAGGTGAGGGAGAAATATCTTGACCAACTTAACCAGCACAGATTCTGATGAGATGACCAAAGAAAGAGGACCTAGCTCCTAATTTACCTGCCTAGACAAGTAAATTAGGGAAATGAAAGTGAAATGTACTCTTTAAAGTTATATTGGACTGACTAAGTCAAATAATTGATTTAGTCATAACTAGATTATATAGTCTCCTAAGACATTGAGAAAATTTTCTCCAACTGGTCCAGGGTCTCTTGATAATTAATAGAAGTTATGCTTACCAGAAAATTTATGGCACAGTTGAAGATTAGTTTTTTCCTGATACTCTGAAAAAGTCTGACCTCCATGCCTTCCACAAATGGAAAAAATATACAGCCAACTAACTTGTAGTCCAACCAGAAAGATAAAAATAGAGAGTTCTCTTAGGCTGTGTCCCTAGTGTACAACCAAAGTGTGGTTGCTTTTAAATGAATAAATAAATAAATAAATAAAATCAAATTAAATATACAAAAACTAGCAGTTAGACTTAAGGTATCAAGTAGCTTTTTATTTTCTTTAGGTTTCCTTAGCTGAACCAAACTGGTTAAATAATTTCACTTCAGGGAATTGTCTTCTTGCTGAACTGTTACATAATGTTCCTCCTAACTAATGAGTTTGAAATACAAAACTTTGCGGAGTTGAATGGTATAAGCTCACCCTTCCAGCATAGTTTAGGCATTTCCTAAAATGTATGTGAACATCATTTTACACGCAAAAGTTTTACAATATCTTTTGTTTTTGTCTTTCCATCTATTTGTTTACTCCTCCACTATTTTGCCAATTTTTGCCAAATATATTTTGCAGTTATTCGTTAATGGACAATGATTTAAATATCTATAGATATCTGTTTCTTACCTTTAAGAGGAGGATTTACTGAAAGAAGGGAATATCTTATCTAACCAGCTGCCAAATTTTATTTTCTTTATCCAAATCCCATTGGCATTGACTGATCTGAATCTGAATTTCTGCTGGGGTTCACTACTTTACCAGAGAGGTGAGACTGAGACTCCTCAAACATAAGACAGCATTTCAAACCTTTGATGAACAAACTACTTGTTCCTCATCACTCATTTCGGGATGATCCAAATCGTACCTGAATTTATTGTAGATAGAAAACTTGTGTATATATTTGTTCCCTTAAAAGATAGGTGTAGTATTTGTAGTCCATCAGCTGATGATGCTTGAATATGACTGTGTGCTATGCTACCAAAGGCAAAATATGCGGTGCACATACAATTTTTCTGATAGTCTGTAACAAAACAACATTTTTTTTTAGTGAACTTAAAAAATTGCATTGCTAAAAGACATTGTCATTGAAGTGACATTCAGGTCTATCGCACGACTTCAAAGACAAGTCTAACTGGAGGATATATTTGACTGTACAGTAAGGAAAAACAGATATGGTAAAATAAACAAGCCTTGTCACATTACATTTTCCACGAATAAATCACCATAATGAGGGCTTGTCTTTCCTGTTCTCACAGCCAGGAAAGTATTCACTTAGAGATGTAGTCATCAACGGTGAATACATAAATAAATATATAAATGCATAAACACTTTCTTTTTGATCTGTGTAAGATCAAGGAGGATTTTCCATACCTGCTGTAGTCTCTTTCACTGTTAATAAAACTCACTCTGACTCACTGACTTGGTGGAAAGAATAAATGTTCAGGATATGATTTCAGCTAATATGCTTAGAAAGTGTCCTGCTTCTCTGATAAAATAGAGCCAGACGATGCCAACAGTTTTGTACTTATGCAACAGTAGGTAAGCTCTACAAGGGTTGGTAAGACATCTTCTCTGTAAGCTGACAGAGATGAGTTTATGTGCACATGTTTTCCCTCACTTTTAAAATATTGCTCTCAGCAAGTCACTAGACTTACATCGTGTTCCTTCTCTTAACTGCAAATCCACTTGTATATTCTTTTAAAAGCTAATTTTCAGAGTGCAGTTTAGTCACAGATGTACTGCAGTTGACCTAATTCTACTCTCACTCACACCAGTGTTAAACCATTGAAAAAAAATAGTTTCAGTATTTAAAGTTGGTTTTTTTCTTAATTATATTTCCATTCATGAGGACCAGTTAATAAGTCAATGATATTTTATCAAATGGGATACATGAGATAATCTTATTACTTACTTTCTGCATGACCCAATGTAAAAATGCTTCTGTTTTTTGACACATATCTCTCCATTCAGTTGAGATGAGGAAATATCATAGGATTCGCTATCACCGAATCACTGAAAATTCTGAGTTGGAAGGGACCCACGAGGATCATGGAGTGGAACTCTGAAGTGAAATACACAGTAATTAATCTAATGTTCTGTAGATGGCATGGTACCTTTTCCCTGTGGGCATGCACCATACTGATAGAGGTAATTGGTGCTCACCTTCCAGCCACAAACACAGCCAAAGGAGGTGGGAGTTGAAGTTAAGGGAGATATTCTGAACGTGAGGCATAATGGTTTCAGGGATATTAAAATCAGTATGAGGTACTTCCCCACATGAGCACAGTTATATCAGCTGCTTTTTTGGACTTATTCTCTCAGAAATCTCCTTTAGCTCTTAAAAAAAAATTAAAATAATTGAAAAATGTCCTGCTTTTACTTTCTTTTAATGTAGTATTTTCTTCATTTTGTCCTAATCAGGATCAGAATAAGAGGTGTATGTCTCATTTTTCAGGCTGACAAGACAAAGTTGGTGATAGGTTCCAGAAGAGCTGCAGATGTTTGAATTTGCCAAAAATATTAATTTTTATTAGTGATGATGGGTAGTCTCTTTGTTTTTAATTTTGATGTGGATTATGCACTTTGTGGGGTTGTTTAAATGGAATAAAACACAGCTTAATTATTTACTTAATAGAAAGTATAATTTCTTGAGTGGTCAGGTATTATCTCGCCAACATTATTCTCTCCTTGAATAGAGCTCTAGAAACTAGACAACTTGCAAATATTTTCTGATTTCTGTTGCTGTTTATCTGTACTAACTGTCAGCATTCTGGATGACGGTTTAAGAATAGGCATCCTTACAGCTTCTGTAGATTCTAGTTTATTCAATGTTTAAAGAAGGGATTTTAAACGTAAATGGAAGTGATCTACTTCATTGGGAGAGATAAAGAAGGATCAGGACATAACAATGTATTAATATACAAGTCACAGAACTGTACTGCCCAAGAGTAAGACCATTATAGTTAGCAATGAAAAGAGTAGTAAGCTGGATCTGAGTTCCTTTCCTTCCCATGTACTCACTTCAGGGCATATTTACAGTTAGGAATGGTTCCTCTTTCAGCTTTCCTCCAACAAATCTGAACAATCCAAACCCATCTGGTCTTTTCCTGTGTGAGTCGGTTAACAGTACATATAAATTTATAGGTCCTATAGAAATAAGAAGTAGAGATGCCTGAGCTCTCTTCAAGTTTGGAAATTGCTATGAGTTAATTTTACAGTTTCATGCTTTGGAATATGAAAAAAAAGAAGTTTATTATGTTTTCTTTTGACTTTTTTTTTTTTTCAGGAATTCAATATGCCTTTATCCCTGTAATTCAGCTACATTATAAAGCAAATAGAGAAAATGAACCTTTTAAAAAGATTGAAATTTAAACAAACGTACGTGGATGATATCTATTGGAGCAGAGGAAAACAATTTGCTGTGCATGAGTTACCAAGCTAGTAAGGAAGGTCTTTTGCTAGTATTTGTATATATTATGATGTACAAACCGTTCATTTATTTTCTTTTCAAATGGACGCAATAAAAATTATCCTTGAAAGTTGCCTGGGGCTTTCATATTCCTGGCACAGCGCTTGTCCAGCTAGAGCTGTAATAAATAGGAAAGCCTATTAATGTTTTTCTTTCAAATGAAGATCAGTTGCTAATTACTAAAGATTACACTATCATATGCTTTAATTTCTATACTGATTTTTTTGAAAGATACTTAATAAGAATTGTAAATGTATAGGTTATCTAAATAAGGGCATGTATTCCCAAACCAGAAATTCCCAGATGCTGATGTCTACTATTGGTAAACATTAATCTAGATCACATATGAAATCACCATAGTAATAAGATTAATTTTAACCGTCTCAAAAAAGATGAAGGCAATACAACAGTACACTAAAAATTACTCTTATTTCTCACATTTGAAAGCATTCTTATTTTTGGTTCTGCAAATGCATTAACTGTTACTGACTCCTATTTTTAAATATGCACACTGGATTAGAAATAGCTAATACTTGCTGGAAGTAGGACAACACCTGTGTTCTTCCACAGAATTTGATTTACTTATTATCTGCGGAGTAGGACAGCTCAGCCTAACCATCTCAATCTGCTTTCAAATGCAGAATTCAGATGAAAACATTTTTAAGTTCTTAATCTACTTTGATAGAGGAATATTCATGGTTTTGAAGTAACATCTTTCTCTCACATGTCAATAGGGAAGTACTTACACTGGAAAGTGATCCCTTCAAATTTCTGTTAGGAAGGGAGGTAGTTCTCAGGGCCCTAATTTAAACTAGGGCATCGCTAAACTAAATGATGAACAAAATATCTAGCCACAAATGGCACAAATGTCCCAGACAACTCTCACTTTATACAACTTTATAATACAATGCCCCTGCTGTATTTTTGTATGATTAAAAAATTCTGTCTTCAGAGTTTCAATACATTCAAGGGGTGTTCAATAAAACAATGAAGAGCAATAAGAAGAGTATGATGGAGTCCCACTATTTCAGTATTCTTGAATTCAGATGGATAAGATGAGAATTTGGCTCAATTGGTATTTATTGCAAGACTATTTAATAATTAAACTTGAAAATACACTTCAAATTCTAACTAACTTTTTGTCTTGTTCTAAAATTGATATTTTCAATTTTTAAAAATACTTCAGTACTATACTAAGAAAAAAACCCTAAACCACTAGTAACCATAGCACTGATATAATACAAATTTAATGATTCTAAAAATGGCACAATCATGATGGATTTGGAATAACGTGGTTCCAACAAAATATTTTTGTCTTTCAAAAGAAGAAGATCCATTTTCTTAGCTTTTTTTTATTACTATTGCTAGAAAAACATTTGCAAGGATGAATGTATTTCTATTCTCTTTGTGATTTAAGAGGTTTTTTAATATGGATTTAAAGAACTGCCCAAGCAATGTAAGCCTGCAGTATATTCAAAAGCACAGATAAATGTTAAAAACGAAGTAAGAGTCAAGTTTTTTTCCCAGTAACCCTTTGCTAAAAGATAGGTTGTATGACTGTTNAATGACCATATACTATGGAAGTGTTAATAACATAAGCAACATGAAAAATAAAATGTTTGCCCACGCCTTACTAACAAACACCAGTCAGAATGTAGTCTCTCACCAACAATGTGTCTAGGAGTTCAGATGCTCATTAAATCATATGAATGTAGAGTAAGTTGGAAAAAAAAATTCTTGCATAGTAGTCAAAAAAAAAAAGAAATAGATTTTTTTAATGTAAAGATTTCAAACAGTTCTGCAAGTAGTTAGGTTTTTATGTGTCATAATATTCCACAGGGAGCTAGAATTTGTGTTTCTTCCCCCCTATAGACTTGGTTTGCCATTAGCATATTTTCTGTGCTATAGCACCTCTCTTCATGAAAGGAGGCAAAAAATAATTTCAAAAGCCATGTCATGAAGAATAGGGATTTTGTGCAGAGTAAAGATGGCAATATGGTCTGTGTAGTTCCCATAAAATAAATAAATGAGCACTAGAGAATATTTGCAGGTTTATGATTTCAGCATAATGCCAGCATTTTCCATGGAAAGACAGTGACCAATTGTTAGAAAGCCAGCTTTTGTGTGGTGAAACAAAACACCAAGCCAAACCCAAGAAAAACAGAAAAGGCTCATGAAAACCTTCAATCAATCCTAGTAAACAACGATGACACTTGACTTAGCTGTTTCCTAGGTATTTCAGTTCTTAAGCTTATTCCATTCTTACCATGGAATAAAAATGTTAAGCCAAAAGCAGGACAATTAGAGGACTCATACTCTAGGTTGCACTAGGAAAGAAGCTGCTATATTTCTGCATCAATCCCATAACAACTTTGGGGATGGTGGAGGGGAAGCTGCCCAAGAATTTAGTCTTTGTGGTAGACAGGTATATGGATTCACAGGAAGAAAGTCAGTAAAAACAAAGACACTTCTGTCTTTTGTATTTCTTTTTGAAACGTGTGATTTCATTCACACCTTTGTTTAGGTAAGACTACTTTGTTATAAAATTTATGAAACAGATGCAGATAAAATATGCTGAATACACTTGAGTTATAATGCAACATAAAAAGAAAGACTATTACTGAATTCTAGAAATTAAAAGATAAATTATGAAACTTTTTTCTATTATAGAAACATATTCAGCAGATGATCTCTGTGGTGCAGTAGAGGAACTTTGAACATGCTCAAAATGGTAGGTGATGTAAGGTCGTGCTGGTTTGGGCTGGGGTAGAGTCAATTTTCTTCTTAGTAACTGGTATGGGACCATGTTTTGTACTTGTTCTGGAAACAGTGATGATAATACAGAGACATTTTCATTACTGCTGAGCAGCACTTACACACAGTCAAGGTCTTTTCTGCTCTTCACCCCACATTGCCGGTGAAGAGGCTGGGGATGCTCAGGAGGTTGGGAGGAGACACAGACAGGACGGCTGACACCAGCTGACCACAGGGAAATGCCATACCTTATGGACTCATACTCAACTAGGGGGACAAGAAGAAGGATGAGGGTCATGTTCAGAATGACGGTGTTTGTTTTCTGAAGTCACGGTTACATGTGATGGAGTGCCTCTTTCCTGGGAACGGCTGAACACCTGTCTCCCATGGGAAGTGGCGAATTAATTCCTTGTTTTCTTTGGTTGTGGGCATGGCTTTGGCTTTCCTTATTAAGCTGTTTTTATCTCAATCCACAAAGAGTTTTGTGACCTTTCTTTTGCTATTCTCTTCCCAATCCCAGTGAGGTGAAGGAGAGTGCACAGCTGCGTGAGGCTATTACTGGCTGGGGTTAAGCCCCAACACAGACATACCAATAATATTTGGAAAAAAAAAATTACAAATATGCAACTGACAAATTCAATGTATTTGAAACAGAACCAGAGCACGCTGAAGTAAATCTTTTCTGCCAAAAGTTGTGTTTGTTCTTGTTGTGTTTCTTAATTTGCCTTTAAATTGCTGTAGTAAACAAATCCTTTTCAAAAACCTGTTTGAACAGTCTACATAAAACAATGAAAACCAAAACAAATAATTGTAGTTTAAACAATGGAAGAGTATATGTTCATGTTTGTTTCCCTATCTTTATGCGAAGTATATTTTTCTGTCATCACTTATCTGCACACAAAAAAGCCACTCTGAGCTTTATTTATCTGGCTTGACTGGACAGAAGTATACAAACTTTGAAATAAGGATGTTTATAACCTATTCTGTGGCAGTGCCTCAGCCCTCTGGAGGGCTGCAGC
>VZTA01021363.1:0-15785 GCA_013398855.1 Mohoua ochrocephala | reverse complement strand
TTTTTTTTTTTTTTTGTCTTGAATCTTATTTAGCATATCTTATTATGTTAAAAGTAGATTTTGGGGAGTACCTTACACACATATAATGAGTTAGATTAACAACTGCTGTTATAGCCAAAAAGCTGACCAGCTTATTCCTTTGTGTGGAAGACTGATGATATGACCTTAGGCAGGACTTAAAAGAGCTTTAAAAAGTCCTGCGCGTACACAAGGGAATAGAGCACTTTTTATGGGCAGCAGTTTCTTAGAAAAATTCTCTTTAGTCACTATTAACAGAATTCTGGAAAGATATCTAATATCTCTTCAGTGGTATCTGGTAGAAGGTAGGAAAAATGGTAGAGGTTGAAACCCCATGTTCTCTTCCTGCCAGAGATGTTGAAAAGCTGTAGTAGCTCTACACCTTAAGATACCTGGAAAAGCAGAATGAAGGAATAAAGTTGAATCCTGATAAAATCTATGATTGTGAAGAACTAATGGCAGACTTTAAAAAGACATTAGCTTTTTTCTGTCTCTTTTCTCAGAAATGTAAAAGCGTTGCATGTATTGTCCTGGGGTATTCCATCAAATGAATAAGAAAACTTGTTCCTTGATACTGTGCTTGTATTGTTATCAATAGGAAAAGCAAAATTTATTGCAATACTAATTGTTTTCTTACCACATTACTCTGATAGCTTTGGCAGTCAGAGAAAACTTATTTCATGGTGGAACAATTCATCTCTGCTTTGGAACCTGTACGTCCTTCTCAGCCTGGATGTCTAAAGTAAGGTTAATTAAAAGGATACCTTGGACTACTGTCCCTAGTTATGGACTACTACAGTCTTCTTGTGGTAAGTTCTCTCTACAAAACTTGAGTGTAAATAGAAAAAAAGCCACTATTTCTAACGCAGCCCACTCCCCTCTGATACTATTGCTGATTGACTGTTATTGCATGCATAAATACTACCTCCTGTTTCAAATTTTGCCACACAATATCAAAAATAAGATGGTATTTGCACCTTTGTTCTCATCCATCTGTTCATCTCTTATAATAACCAAACATTCTAAATCTTAAAGATGCAGTCTGCTTTCTCTTCAAAAGTCCATCAGGAATCACAGCCAGAAACTTAAATATCCAGGGATTTAAGTGTGAAGCAGAGTGCCAAATGTAGCATTTCTGACCAAAGGCCACCTATGCTTGTGAGAGTGAAGCAGAGAAGCCTTGTTGACAAAGCGTTACCTGTTCAGTATGGGTGACTCATTGGCACAGAATCCAGACTCTTGTGCTGGGTAAGGAGCAGGGACTGTCACTGCCATGGCTGTTCTTTCAGAAGTGTTTACCCAACACTCTCAGCCTTGTGCAGTACCTCTGTTGGCTGTTTTGTTGTTTGACTCTGTCCCTGATATTTTGTGAGTAAAAGCTGCTTGTAATGGGTCTAGGTCCTAGACAATGACAGGAACATAAAGGGTCGGAAAATACTGAAACCAACATCAAATAGTGTCAACACAGAAACTGAAAATTATCTCATGTGTTATGACCAAAAAACAATCTCTAAAAAACCTAAAGTATCAAAACAGTGAGAAACTGTAGTCAATAGTAACTCAGAACACTTTATAATCAGTCATCATTTCAAGTGATACTGCCATGGGGCCTATTAAAACATTATTGAAATAATTTAGAAGCTGAACCAATATAAATTTTTAATGTTTAATTTTAATTTTTAAAAGATGGATTCCAGAACTACCGACTTGAAATGCTTTTTGTGCAACTCCCTCATAAGCTATATAATGACAATGTGAGACAGCACATTTTGTTGCTGATTCCAGGATGGCAATTCAGTATTACTAAATTTCTTCTGGCTTTCCACTCGTTTTATGTGCCTTTGAATTCATTTATGGCTATTGTTGAGAGTGAATTAATCACCTTGATAATATTAAATTTATTTGGACATTCAGTAGAGAAGACGTTTAAAGTTAATACCCCTTGAATAATTTACTAAGGAAGTCTTATATAAAATAACATATCAGGTGTCATAACTAGAAGTATCTTTGCTTTTTCTTTATGATGTGTGCAAACTAGAACTGGGTCAAATTACTTGCAAGAGAGTAGAGTTAATTTCTCCATGAGACTTCCTAAGGACACCTAGGTAGTAAAGTTGTCATATCTCTTATTTATTGATAAATGTAGCAATGCCTCTTGCAAGAATTAAACATACTTTGCAAAATCTTTGTTACCCACATCTTATTCTGATAAAAGAACAGCTCAGACCTCACTGAAAATCATTACTCTTTGAGTCAGCCATCCTATTTTGTAAAGCTCTCCTGAGATCTCCTGCTTTTAGATTTCAGATTTTCCATGTAAAACTCAATGTGATATGATGTCAAACATCTTAGCTCTGTTATATGAGTGTCTAATATTCAACTAGGCAGATACAGACTTGAGCCAAAGAAGGTCTTACCAGGACTTACCAGCACTTGCCACACCAATGCCTGACTTCCAGGCTCCAAAATTAGTATTACACTGGAAACAGCCCCTGTATGGTTGGCCTAAGAAAGTCTTTTTCATTTACTGAGGTGCAGTCTCATCATAGTGCTGCTCTGGGACCTTAGGACCTAGCTTGTGGATTTCCACATTATTTTCCATTTGAAAATAAAAAGCTCTGCTGGGAATGGACTAGCATAAAAGTTGAGCACTGAAAAATCAAAAGACTTTCCCTGGAGAAACAGAGAGGGAGAAGATATCAACCAAAACAGTGGCCAAAAAATCTAATGAATTCCAAATTTCTTTTACTGAATGTCATGTAGTTTTGTCCAACAGCTGAAAATAGAATAGATTTTACATACTAAAAGCATTTGGGATTAATAAAACAGAGAGAAAAATCCATTGTATAATGCATTTCTATCAAAAGTTCCGGATCAAGGGAGTTGCTTTGTGGAAAAAAATGAAAGACATTTTCAATAAGAATGTATTTTATCTGGTCAGTGTGTTCAGTTCACCAAATCATGTTTATAGACCTTTACAAAATCAAGGTGTCTTTTTTCTGTCAGACCAGCCCTACTTCAACTCCCTGTGCAGACTGTTCTTTACATGAATTAAGCCAAGTATGCTCTTATGCCTTGTAACAACAAAAAAGGATGTTATATTAAACATTAAAGGAGGTGTTAACATTTATTTCCCTTCCATTTGTTTCCTGTAGTTTTTCAGCTTATTTTCAATATGTGTCTGTGTCCATGCGGCATCCCACCCTTAATGGGAAGGGAGCGCACAAGATGTATAGACCCTCTTGCTTGAAAAGAACTTCAAAAGTCAGAAGGTGTGCAAAAGTTTACAAAGTTTTATTAGTAAATTACACACTTGACATGCAAATTTGTATAAGTTAGTCCTTGATCTCCTAGCATTGATGCCTGGAAATAGAACACAAACTTTTCCAGACAACAATAGATTGATAATATAAAAGAAAACTTTTACTAGAAAGCCTTGGCACAATATGGCAAAAAACAGTCAGAATTAGAGCCGTACAATTTTATAAGATCAGGCAGTTGGAATATCTATAGAGCCAATATTGTCCAATTAGAGGAGCAGCTGGTTAGGTAATCTCCCCTCTGGGTTCTGCCCCATTGGAACTCTCCCCCCAGTTTCCTACCCGACATTTATTACGTCTATGTTACTTGGTGCAAAATAAAATATCCTTGGTGAACTAACAAGCAAGACTAAACAAAATTTTAAGAATGCGTCAATAAGCATTTGTTCACTATGAGAAGGAAAGCTGGAAAAGTGCTAGATGTCATATCTAGGCATTTAACAGTCTGCAAAGCTGAAAATGCATAAAGAATACATAAAAGGCTAAAAATCTTTTGGCATCAGCATAAGCACATGGAACTGGGTTTTGGATAAAGACATAAGTGAAAGGAAAAAGAGAATGAGAGAGAGTGCAAAAGAGAAAGAAAGGAAAGAAAGGGAGAAAGAGGGAGGTCGCCAGTCCTGGCTCCAGAGGTGATCCAGCTGATGGGATATCCAGGGCCCTGGGGCATACGCATGCCCAGGCCTCGAGGGGGTACCTTTTAATAGAGAAGTTTTCCTCATCCTGGAGATAAGTTTCTCACTTTCTGTGCAAATGAGTTATCATGCTCAGTCCATTCTTCTAGACCTTTCTAGAAATGGGTGAGGGCTTTGAGGGTCTTTGGTGGTCTTGATTTTCCCATGCAGTCTACACCAGCATCTCAACCTCATTTGTGCACTTGCACTGTACTCTGCTATGCTTGTCTCCAGGAGCCAGAACAAGGATGTCTGTCCCACAGAAGGGCTGCCCTGCCTCCATACGGTCCCACTTTCCAGCCACATCCTGTTCTTTCTCACACTCTGTTACTACCAACAGTCTTTGGTTGGCTCCACAGCCATCTGGGTATTGGTGTTTGAGACATACACGTTATCCCCCTTGTATTCTAGACTTCAACAGTCCACAGGGAAATATTGTAAATATTTAACTTTGACACTATCTCCAGAAGAAAAACAAAGCAGAATGAGGCTAATAATAACATGTGTTTTAAATAAAAATGTCTAAATATTGTTTCTGATTTAGGTGACAACTTCAGCCATCATCTACTAGACGTTTCCATTGACCAGATAAATGAGGCAATATTCTCTGTTTTAGGTTGAAGCAGTCTTCAGCAGGCTTAGATGATCTGACAAGACATCTTGCAAGTCAAAATAAAATAAAGAATACCAAAACTGGCAAGAAATTTTCAGCATAGCTTTACATCTGACAATAATTTGTATAGGCAGAATGTGATGGTAAGCAGAACCATCTCAGGCCTCTTTAGAGCTGCTCACTTTAGAGTTTACGGAATAAAAGAACATCATTTTGTAGCAGTTGAGTTGGCGCAAAATTGAATGGGCCAAATTTTTATATCCTTCTTGCATAAAGCAGCTACCTAATGTTTTCATGTCACTGTAACTGCTATTATCCAGAAACTCCAGCAAAATATTTTACATAGTGGACAGAATGGAATCATACTTTAGAATCTAGTGTGTCTTTAAAGTCAAATCATGAATTTTTTCTTCCTGTTAAATGCTATATTTTTGTGTGAGTTCTAACACATGGATGGAGTATGCAATTGATGGAGACTGCAATTATATATAACCATTAAATTTTGACAGATATATATTAAAGGGAAAATCTTAATGTACACATATTTGCCTAAATATAAGACTGGCTGTACAATAGTGGGAGATACTAACCTCATGTCTTGTATAAGAGCTTTCCCCATTTGGTCTTTTCAGATCCTGATCTGTAGTTTGTAGACTTTTACAGCCAGAAGTGTTATCTTTGGATTTGTCTAAACGCAGCCAAAGATGTCCTCAAAAATTTTGGAGCTGCATCACATAATATCTTTTATATATACATTTTTTTTTTCATTTTCCTTTCTTCCTTCTTCCTCCCTGTTTCCCCCCTTCACCTTTTCTCTTTCTTCTTTCTTCCTTCCACTTATTTTATTTTGGTGTTTTCTATAGAGAAATATAAGCAAAAGGGGACAATTATGATGCTTTCTTCCAGTAGCAATGCTTTCACAAAAGTTATCTAGCTCTGTATGACAGGAAATTAGTCTCCATTTTTTTTTTTAAATTCTACCACAATTACTGGATTACTCGTCAGACTGCTATAGACATGAGGACACAGTTCAGTTAAATTGATTTTATAGCCTTTTTTTTTTAGCAATTAAAGACAAAAAAGTTTTGGAAAAGAATAAAAGTTAATGTAAAAATTTCCCTGGAGAAAAAGACACACGGTTATTGTGGCAATGGTTAGCTCCTGGCATTCTGCATTTATTCCGTCTCCCATAGCAGTTGCAGGTATGCTTACACATAGTTTATTTACCTCCTCCTTGCTCTAAAAGGGGCACAGACCTTGATACAAAGTTTTTTATGCTTGTCACTAATCCAGCTGATTCACTCATACCATTCCTGAGCTGCAGCAGTAAGAAGGCACTGTGGTATAATAAATCACAAGGATGACTCCTGGAATAGCTCCAAGTCCAGATGCTATTCAGTTTTTGGCCATTGGAATGATTTTGGTTTTGGGTGAAATTGGGATACCTAGTTATGTAGCAGACAAGTGTGAACAGTGAGTTTCAGCCTAATGGCTGCAATGAAGAGCAGGGCTGAGAACAGGGCAGAACAGCAGAATTAATGACATAAATGCCTTTCTTTTACAGTTGTTCATCTCCACTGTAAAATGAGCAAGAAGAAGCTTAGATATTATTGGAACACGAAGGGGTTTGGCGAAGGAATATTTACGTTAATACCCAAATGTGTTCACTAGCTGACTGGCTGTGCTCTGACAATAGGCTTACGGACACTGAACGATGGTCACCTGCTACCAGAGAATGGATATTTCCCTTTATTTAACCCTGATTTTTTAATTTTTTTTTTACAGTGTTCAGCATTATCATCGCAGTGATATTGTGGTCCCCTTTGGGATAGGTGACAAATTGCCAGACATGGATGCTAAAGTGTTTAGTTTGTCCACATAGAAATACACTCACAAGTAATGATGTGAAGTTATAACTCTGTGACTAAGACCTTTGCTTAAGAACTCTCAAAAACATCTGTTGTCACAGTAGCCCTGCCAACAATCTTGCTTGCTGATTGAAGAAACTGGTGATGCTGCCTGGCTTCTGGTGAGCAGTGCAGGGATGACCTCTTCTGTGTATTACTGACAAAATGATTGATTACTCAAGCAAGATAAATGAAGTTGGATGAAGAGCATCAAGCTGAATACTAGGTCAGTACTGAGTCCAAGAACATGAAGTTCATGAGCATGAAGAGGAACTTCTTAAAGAAGATGGGCCTTAAAAGACAGTAGACTGAGAAAATACAAGAACATACAACCACCAAAAGTTTTGAGGTGCTATCCAAAGCACATTGTTTACTTTTCTGTAAACCTTTAGCATTTTTCATGTTGTTTTTGTGTTTTGGGAGTTTTACCTGTATGAATCTATTATCTAAAAAAATATAAAATATCTTGATCAGAGAAATACAGAGAATGAGAGGGAATCACAATAAGTATTCGCTAAATCACTTAATGAATAACTTAATAGTGATAACATACTGTAGGAAAATTCAATAGAACAGAGGTATGCTGACAGATTATCTTCTATGGTTAAGAACATTTACAGCAATTCAGGCAAAAAAAAAGATTCACCAATGATAATAGGAAGTTTCATGTCTCATTAGTTTCATGTCTCATTTCTTTAAATAGTTTCATCATTATCTAAATGTTTTGTTGGGTTTGTTTTTTGATTTTTCTTTTTTAATTTGAAACTTTTTATTACATTCTGGTTGGTTTATATTTCTCACTTAATACAAATGAAGATTGGTCAAAATCAAGATGCCTCATTTAGACACGCAAAATTCATGAGTCAGTGAACCAGCTAATTGAATCTGAAAATAAAAAAGGTCCTCTGGAATGTTATTGTTGTGCTGAAGATGAGAAAGTTTGTACTAATATTTTCTAAGCTTCTCTGGAGAAATACAAACAAACAAAACATCTTGGTCTGTTTTGTAGTTCTCTTATTTCTACACTTTTTTTTGATGTAAGGCACTGTTTCCTTATAGAAAGAAAACTAATGCAAAGGCAATCATGCCCATATCTAATTATCAGTCTAGGAAGAAGAAGAAGCATGTGTGAATTAGAGGGCACTGATATGCTGCAACATTTGTGAAAACAAAATACTATTAAAGAAAGAATGTGACTCAATTGTAACTTCTGGGATAGATCCCGCCATAAGCGATACCCGCTCTCCAGCCCCACGTGGTTTATGCTGGAACAGGTCGTAGTGGCCAGTCTGGACTCCCAAAAGCCCAGGAAGAGACCCAAAAATGAACTGCAGTGAGAGAAGCTTCCCTCCATTTGGGCATGAGAGGGAAAAAGCCCCAGCTCTGTTGAAGTGAGATGACGCACCGTGCCTACTGATCTCAGTGAAAATTAACGTGCTGAGTCCCTTTCAGGACTGGCTGCATTTGTTGTGATCTGCTTCTTCACACTTTCCTTCTCTTGATAGAGACAGAACACTTTTAATTTTGTATTTGCCTGCCCTCTATCTCCATACATTTTCTCTCAGCTGGGAGCACACTTCATTCATTTGATTGTTCCCACCCATCCCCACGGCTGGGCTCATGCAAGGAGAGGATCAAGCGTCTCACTTCTCACATGTCTCCCTGAAGGCTGTGAAATCACATTCATTTTAAGCTCATACCAGGGGTGAAGCTAGAGAATTTTGTGAAGTTATTTTTTTAATTAGGGATATTTTTTGAAAATACAAAAGCTTCATTTCTTATTGTAAATATACATGTATAAAAATATACATATTTACATGTTTATATACAAATACTTACATATATATATTTACATATAGTTGTTGTGTGGAAAAGTAATGAAATCTCTGCATGATGGCAGAGAGGTCCAAGGAAAAAAAAAAGAGTAAAAAATAGCATCACCTTAGTGCCATTGTATCTTAATAAAGGTTGTTATCTCTCAGAAAAAATGCTATACACGTTAAAAATGAAGAATGTCAAGATGGGGCATGCCTGTTTTAAAAAGTGCAGTTATTTTTAGCTCTGACACCAGCTATTAATTTTACAGCAAGTGTCTGAACTCAGTGGAGCAAAGGAAGTTATAAACATTTTGCTTTCTCGAGTTTCCAAAAGGAACTTAAATAGGCTCGTTTACCTCCAATTGCTGCTGTCAGATTACCCATGGAGCTGATAAGCATGGCCAGAAACAGGCATAAAAACCAGGTGAGGAGGACAGAAAGGTAGGAGTGCAGGGTCCGTCCTCAGAAAAACCAGTGGTGTGATTCCACTGATACAGTTTCTGTGGCGTGTATCCGTGGCCAGTGGAAGGGGAGGAAAGAGGCTGGAAACAGGCAAATGACTTAGTAATGCAGACAAAAAGAAAACAAAAAGAGGGTGTGGGCAGTGAAAAGAAAAGATGTTTCCTTGGTCATAATGGCTTATTTTACACAGCATTTTACATATGCCGAAAAGACCAGAACCTCCTTTGCAGCGAGGTCTGTCAGAAAGTGATGGCCTGATGTAATCGAGATGGATGGCTTCTTTCAAACATCAACAGTGGACACAGATGGAGCCGGTGGGCTCAGCCTGGAGCTCAGGCCACTGGATGTGTTTGGGATGAGGAGGCAAGTCTGAGGTCAGGCCAGGAATATGCGTCAGGGTCAGGTGTTGCCTGCCCAGCCATTGCAATATCTCCCTGAATGAATATTGCAGTATATCCTTTAAGAGCTCTTATTAAAAACCTCATACCTCATTATTTTGATGTCAGAAAACTGAGTTTCAGTGATAGGTTTTAAGATTTTCAGATTTCAGTATTTCGTTCCCCTTGTTAGAATAGGAAATAAGGTAAATGACCAATAAAACCCCTTTGAATTTGAGCATTTGTGTTGGAACTGCACCAAATTGACTCAGACTTTGAAACTCTTTAGGGAAACTAAACTACACAGACAAAATGTATTCATTCCCACATATATAACTGAGTGTTTTTCACTCAAAAAGAAGCCAAAATAACACAGCAAACCTATTTCCTGCTCAACAAACAGTTTAATGGTCAATCTGACTGGCAATTGAACATGACTCCCTCTGTATTATGGTAAAAATGAATGATACCAAAGTTTAAATAACTTTTAAATCATGTCCCAAAATAATACAAATTTAAAAATTGTTTTACACTCTATGTTCCAGAGAGGAAATACCTTGATTTCTTTATTAATATTCACAAATTGCAGGATTTTGTTTATCAGAAACCTGAAAAAAATATTAGCAATTATAAACATGAATTATTTTGTCATTGAACTGCTTTTCTCCCAGAATATATTTTCAGACTTCTCTGAAAGAACAGGAAAAGGGGAACTAAGCTCTCTTCATTTCATTGTGAACCAAATTCTGCAAAACATTTGAGTACATAATTGAGTCCTCAGAGATTATAGCTGCTCGCCTGAAGCTAGGCATTTACTTAAGACCTTGTTCAAGTCAGCACGATCTGATTTCCAGGTACTGATCCCATGGTGTCTTTCTCTGAGTTCACAGCAGACAAGCACATTGCGCAGAGGACAGAATACATCATCAAATGTTCTCCTATTATGCTAGAAGGATATGCAATGGTCCAAAATGCTTCCAAGTTTAGAATCTATCTTGGGATATTGGGATATCCTTGTATTTTTTCTGGGATGTTTTGTTCCCAACACAATGCATTCAAGGAGGGAATAAAGCACAGAAAAATAATTCCTCAAATTTAGTTTAATCTAATAACATTCAATGGCAAAAGAATCCAGGCTTCCAAATATCCTAGTAAAAGAGAGTTTAAGAAGGGAAGAGAGTAAAGAACTGAAGAATTTCACAAAATGTTTGTGTTTCATTGAGCTTTTTGCTTACTGGGAGTCTCAGAAACCAAGACCAGAGCTATTGAAGGGATGCATAGCACTAAAGAATTAATAAAATGGTGTAAGCTACACATTCATCCACCTGCAGTTCCCAGGCATGCAGGAGCAATTGGACCCTGTTGTGTGGAGTTTCCTGCTAGTGGGCAGAGTACACGCGCAGTCTGTGTACTCTACATTTATGATGGATCTGTGGGTTAACTTGATTTCTTCCTTCTCTTATTAGTGTTCTGTGTGTTCTGAAATAATTCTGTAATATGAATGTCCCTAAAGCTTTTTTCTGAAGAGTGGATAAGAGATCTTTAAGAAACATAAGTCGAACATGTGTGATTTTCACTGCAAACAACTACATTAACTCATATATGAGACTTTTTTGCGCACATAACAGACATTTGCTTCTTGCTTCTTCAGATTCACTGACAAAAATATCCACTGTCATTCTTCTTCTTACAATTATAGCACCATTAATTCACAATGTTTTTCAAAAGTTCTCTGGCACAGAAGAGTTAAGGGAAATAATATTGGGGTTTGAACTGGTTGATAATGAAATTATTATATGAGTAAAGCAGTGCCCCCAGACTGCAGGCTATGGAAAAAAATGGAAAACATTGGGAAAAGGGGGATTTTTAAAGCCGTATCATAATCAAATGGGAATTTGAATGCTAGATGTATTTTCCTTGAAATTGGGCAAATAATAGCAAAAGAGATTGAGTGTTTTTTCAACACTCAAGTTTCTTTAAAAAACATACCATTCTATGCATATCAGGACACCAAGAGTTCTGGTTGCTAAACTTCTGAAGCAGATTAAACAAAAAGGATTCAGTAACTTTGTTTCTATGGTCTTTCCCTGATCCTTTTTCATATCTATGCACTAAAGAACTTCGACCAAAAAAGGCCTAACTCTGTATGGTCCAAACATATATGTTGATGACTTGAACTTTTCCAGCTCAAAGGTCACTTTAATATGACCAAAGAGTGTGAGAGATGATGCTTTTAAACTCGACAAGGAATGATATTTTGCAGTGGGGCTGAATAAAAGAATGACATTTTCTTAGGATTTTACAAAGCCCTCTTTCTGATTTCCCGTCACACCCTGAGACTGTGATCTCCTGAAGTATCTTCTTCAATCTCCATTTTAGGAAGTGCAGAAACATCTAATTTCTAAGTTATCTTTAGCAGCACTTTGTGTTTAGACCTCAACAAGCAGGTTTTGTGTCTTCCTGCTGCCAGTCTACAGAGGCCAGACAAATACTTTCCAACTCTTAGCCTCACTCTAACTGTGGATGAGGTTTACAGACATCTGGGACCAGGCAAACACTTGGCCTTCACCTGCTTATGTGGCTGTCCTGATCCCTGATTCTGTCAGAATCAATTTAATAGCCTGACAGCTGGCTGAAATTTTCATTTATTTCAGCAGCTTGGGAACTGATTGCTTCTGTTGTGTGACAAAGACAGCTTGTCCTGGTATTTTTTTTTATGCAACCATGTCAAACATTCATTTTTAGCAACTTAATTCTAAACTTCAGTGATTTGAATGCTGTCAGTTCCTTGTACTTCCCTCTAAGAAAAAAAAATCAATGGTCAAGTAACAAAACAGGTGCCATAAATACATGTTTAAACAAGCCAACAAATTTAGTTATCCAAGATACAGAAGGATGTTCATCAACACAAATGTTCTTGAAAACAAAATGTAATTACTGGTATATTCATGAGAGGCTGTTATTGTGAAATATCTTAGCACTTGTCACTCTCCGTATGTGTATTTTGCTTATTTTTAATTCATTTTTGGTCGCTTGAGTGCCTGACCGGAGGAGCTTTAAGTTGATGCTGAATGTGTCTTTTGCTTTGAGAGCTCTCTGTTCACAAATGCATAGGAAAAGTCTTTGAAACCCAGTGGAAAGAACACATCCTTACCCCCATTAAGCATTATCCTTCATAAATTCTGGTGTTTGCTGACTACCTGCGTGAGCTCCAGCATCTTAACCTCCAAATTATAACAACATTTTTCCCTGCTAGAGTGCAGCTGCACTGTGCTCTGGAGAAAGTCGGCAAGCTTCAGCAGTGCTTTGGGGGAAAACTCTTGCAAAAAGTTAAACTCTAGGTGGAAAGTGTAAGACAATTACTCTTGACAAAGGAATGAAGTTCAGTCTGTCTGGTAACGGTCAAGACAAGTGCAGCAATTATACCTGAAGTTAAAACTGAGGAGTGGCAAACACCTTTGGGAAAAAACTTGAAACACAGAGGGAAAACTGGAAAACAGGGATGCAGAAAAGGTCCCTTCCTTCGATGCAGCTTATCACTTGGCCTGTGAAGGAACTCTCAACTCTCATTGAAACTCCTTCCAGCCCAGCCCTGCTGGTTAAGCATAAAGGACTCCTCTTGCAAGCTGCAAAGCTTCATCCTTGAAGGCTATCAACCACAGGTGCTCTGAATGCCTCTCAGCCCACCTGCCTGTTGGCAATTAATGCTAAGAGAGCATTGATAATGTTGACACTGACACAGTCTATTTGAAATTTATGATACCCGACCATGATAAATTAGAAAGTAATTGTAATCTAGATTTTAGACATAAAAAATCATGGGGGAATATTTTGTCTGAATGTTACCAACCAACTCTAAGGTTTGCATAAACCAGTGTCAAATCAGAAGACTTTAAATTAGTCTTACACTAAATGGACTTGCCTCAGAAGATTACAACTCAATTTAAAGTGATACAAGAAGTAAGTGACGCTAGCCAAGAGTACAGAGATCAAACTGAGATCAAACTCCTCAAATCTGTAGCTCACCTTATGACTGAACACACATTAACTTTGCCCAGATGGACTGACAGTATTTTAATAAGAACATTCTGTTTCCCTTTCCTTTTTTTTTGGTCTTGTTTTAATAGCACATTGCAGATTAATCTCTTAAAAGTTGGTGCTGTGAAGTATAACTGCAGATATTTTAAAATTGTATGTCCTTGTTGTAAGGAAAAATAAAAGAAAAGCAACAAAGTTCGCAAATTTGTATTCAACTGAGGCAAATTTGTGCTATCTGCAGGCATCTTCTTTCAAAGCCGGACCCAGCCCTCAAGTGGGATGCTGAATGGCCATTTATACCAAGAAATTTTCTTTGGAAAACCAAGTGATACTAACTTTTTCTTTGTTTGCTTTGGGGTTTTCACTGTTTTTCATAGTTCAGGATTTAAATTTTGATAATTTGGCCATCCATATTGACACTCTGAGCATTGGCCTGATACTCCTGGAAGGACATAGTTTGAACTCTAGGCTTAAATTCTATGAGAGCTAGAATTTTTAGAGTGAGGAAACATGAGTTATTTTAATGCACCCATTTAAGTTCAAGAGCAGGTTAAATGAGTTGAATCAATTCATATGTCACCATCTAGAGCCATGAGACTGAGATACTGCCATAGTGGATGAGACCAAAGGTTCAGCTAGCTCAGCAACCCATTCCTGGTAGAAGCCGGCGGCAGCTGTTTAGAGAAAGAGTAGAAGACACCAGGCATGTGTAGAATAATCCCTTCTCCGGTTATATATTCCCAGCTTTTGGCAGCCAGTGGTTTAGGGACTTGTGGAGGCAAAGATTAAATGCAGATCAGAAAGTTTATTAGCCAGGAATGGACCTGTTTTTCATTCAGATGTCTAATCCTCATTTACACTTTGGAGCTCTAAAATTGCTCATGCAGTGAGTTCTACCATTAGTGCATTATTAAAAGTACTTCTCTTTTGCTTCAGTTTAAATATTTTGCCTGATAATTTTAATGGCTCCTCATGAGTACTTATGCTGGGAGGAAGGATAAATATTATACCTCTGGATGATAGTTGTTCCCTCTTTACCTCCTGCAAACAAACCCCGATTTTGTAGACCTCTATCATATTTGTCTTCTTTTCTCTTTTTCAAGATAAAAATCTTAGTCTAATGCATATTAATGAATGTTTTTCCATATAATATCCTCTCTTTTTTCTTGACTTGGTTAATTTGTTCTTTTCTAATTAGCAGGAAGGCTGAGAACTACATAGTGAGTAAGTTATGTAGGCTTACCAGGTACTTACCAGACAGAATTATGTTCTCTTTCTGTTCTGCTCCATTCCAAATAATTCCCAATATAATCTGCCATTGCCAATTTGACTTGCACTGATCCAATTAATTCAAAAAAGCTCTCCAAAACCTAAGCTAAGTTTTTTTGGTTTGGTTTTGGGTTTTTTCCTGTGATTCAAGGCATTAAATACATTTCGCTCTGACTCCAGGGGCATATATACTGTTTATTTATATTGACAAATGTAAAACTTCTTTGTAATTTCAGTATCAATAAATGTGTCTTAAATATTTGCTAAAGGTAAAGTTTCTGTAAGGATATGAAATATAAAATAAGTTTATGGAAGAATTGAATTGATAAACTGTAAATTAGATTTATACGTTATAAGTATTTTATTTATAAAGTGCTAGAAGTATATGCCCCAAACAGCACAGAGCATTTGGCACAAAGATCTAACAAAATCTATCTTCTGAAATGAGCTTTCCATTGGCTCCTATTAAGACTCTTTCACTGCTATGAAATAGCTTTTAAAACCTTTTAGTATTGCTCAGTATAATGAAATGCTATCTACATGCTGAATATATTGCTTTGATGTACTTTTCAGTTGAGTCACAGCAACATATTCTTAGACATAAAGTCCAGCTGAGAGGATTTTACAGGGCAAGGAAGAATTAGTTTTGTGTCATCATTATAGGACTTTGCTATATAGTTTTGCAGTTCTCCAAAAATCTGTGATAATTCACACTTACCAAGGTGAAGTACAACAAAATACTAACATCTCCTTTACAAAAAGAAAGAGATAATACAAGATAGAACAGATAAGGAGGCATCATTAAACAGGCTGACCACAAAGGGACCATGATTGGTAAGTTCCCTTCAGCTTCCTGATTCACATCATATTTACCACAGGTGCAGACACGCTCTATGGAAATGAGTGCTGGGAAATCTGGTCAGTTTGGGCCACAGCTTGTCCAGACAGAGTCAGTTCTCAGTCATATTTTGTAGTTTGAAAGTAATGTGCTGGCTTAGTCTAGTGTAAGTACACTGAAGAGATTCAACATGCTTTACTTCAGTTAATTTGTCCAATCAGGTGTGCTACGTGTGTGGGGACATACATTTCACTTTCCCTGCTTTAAAATATACATGGTTTAAGAGAGAACCCACATATTAACAGCTTCAACTTTTCCAACATTGTTGGAAAAAAAAAAAAAGTGGTTGTAAATTAGAGATCTTTGATGTACTAATGTATTTAAGTCTCCATGTTTCCCTTGCTTATTATTTCATCAGGAAATTTAAGAAAAAAATATTTACATTACTGCTA
>VZTA01021362.1:13467-67455 GCA_013398855.1 Mohoua ochrocephala | reverse complement strand
TATATATATATATATACACTTTTCCAATAAGCAGGTGAGAGATGTGTTTTCTATATACTGTGTGCACATGGAGAGCTCACAGGAGCATGGAGCTGGATCTCCAGGAGCTCTCCTTCGGGGAATGCACCTTCCCAGGATGCATTAAAGCCTGGAAACAGTGACAGTGCTAGCAGGGAATCAGTGGTGGGAAGCACCCTTTCTTCTGCCAGCTGAAGTGCCACACACGTCTGCAGTGACCTGAGGTCAGATAAAGTGGAAAACACTGCAGGATTTTCCTTTTCCTTTGTTGCCATCGGGCAGGAGCCTGGCAAACACCAGCAGAATGGGGAACAAGCATCTGCCCCAGTACCTGTTTGTCCGTGGGAGGAATGATTGCAGAAAGGAGGAAGAAAAATGAAGTAACATATATTAATTTGGAAATTACTGAATTGCAAGCAATTATTTTTAATTCAGCTCCGTTAAGCTGCTAGGTATGAGGATCTGAGGTTCACCGTGGATGGACTCCTGTAAATGGATGCAAAGCACGACATTCATCTTTAATCTCTGAGTCTGTATTAAGGCTTTTTTTTTTTCACTGAGTATGTGCTGTGTATATTGGGAGCACTCAAGCTTTGATTAAACTAAATTCAATCCCCAAGTCTTTCTAATGAACTGTAAAAACTCACTCTAATTTACATTCAAACATCACTATGCTCTCCATACTGTAATTATTTTAGTAATGATCTATCTGAAGGCTTCTTAAGGTTCATAGGAATTTACTTGTAATTATAAAAATTCGGAAAAGAGATAAAGGAGAGAAAATCAGGCAATAAGAAAGGAAATAAAGATAAAGAAGGAAACTAGGAGGAGAGAAAAGAGTATGGAAGGACAGCAAGAGCAGAAGAAACTGTACTGGCATGGCAATGTAGTTGTAAAACCTTGTCAGAATCACTTTCTTGCATAAATAAAATATCAGAAGAAAAAATTTTAGCTTTATCAGAGCAGCAGCCTTTCCATTTAAAGTTAAGGTTAATCAGAGAATAAATAATATTTAATATTAATAATATCAATAAATATATTACAATATAATATACAAAAAGAATATTATTATTCTTCTGTGAGCAGTATGAGAGCTGCCTTTTGGAAACTACAAGGAGTTAAATTCTAGCTGGCTATGAAATTACCTCCATTATAAGTCAAACTCTTGGGACAGGTTTAAAATGCTAATCCCTTTTCTCTTTTCTCTCTGCTTTTGATGAACAATTTCTCATGCTCATTTCATTGAGTAATAATGTCAAAGTGTTCAAAACCCAAGCATTTGAATTATAAGCATATCCCCGGAGATAACGCTGATATAAAAGTAATTTTTTATCTGGTTGAGATTTGAATTGTTAACTCTTCATGGTTTTTAAATCAAAATTTGAAAACACATAGTAATAGTTGTGGTATCTTGGCAGGTTAATGTAGTATGTCATGTCGTATTTCTGTCTTGTGGCATGACATACAGTAGACACAGAATTTCATTGTTATTTAAAATGTTCTTTGTGATGTACAGTCCATTGCAAAAATTAAAGCTACACATTAACAAAATTACAAGAATATGAGTCTTTTCCTGACTCATTGTAAAGTAATATAATAAAAATTCAAAGCATAATATTATTTTCTTCTTTCCTTTAAAACTTTGGTTTTGGTGTTTTTTCGCCGTAGAATGTTCTCTCTTAATGTTTATTTAAACACAGACAAATATCGATTAGACCTCTTTTTGAAATGGATTTCCTTCTTCTGTAGCTTCTCTTTCTTGAGTAGGTGTTTGAAAATTCTGGTTTTGAATTAAAATTTGGGGTTTGTTTCCCTCTAACCAGTTTGCAACCATAATGTGCAAGAGGAAAAAAGAGTCATTGAGAAAAAAAAAGCTGCCTTTTTTGGTAACATTCTTTTTTCTGAGGGATTATACAAACCTTTCATTATCATTGATATTATTATGCTCCCAGTGATTTCCTCTGTTGTCTTAATTCCTGTTAAGTTACTAAGAGACAAAGCAGCTCTTGAGGATCAACATAGCATTATTTCTCAAATTATTAGTCTTATTTTCTTCTTTATTGCATTTTCATTCTCCTAAACCTTGCCACTAAAAGGGTTATTATTGTTGTGACAATAAGATGGGATAAGGAAAAATTTATTCAAAGTCACAACAGGGGTTTAAGGAGAGGCTGACACAGCCAAAGGGACTGACAAGGGCAATTAACGCAGTCACAGAGTGCTGGATGTATGGGAAGATGAACACAAGAAATGGGAAGACTACAGTTAAAACTAGGAATAATAACTTGTGTAAATAATGTGTGACTGAAATGCAGGACAGGTCTCTACCTGCAGGCACTGACAAGCTTTTAGACATAGGACAGTAATAATGGCAAATAACTTGCCACTCCAGGAGAATAATTATCACCATGTGATGTCTAATGTGGCATGTTGAAAATACCCTCTGGTTTTTGCTGTATTTAAAAAATAAGAACCAAATAAAAGGTGAATAAATGTACAGGCAAAGATAAGCACATGGCAGTGTTGAAAGGCCAGCCCTAAACGTGAGCAGAGGGATCTGGTGCTAGCCAAGGAAGGTAGTTCCAGCATGGGGAGCTGGTACTAGCTAAGGTTGCCCAGGAATTTTTTTTCAATTTAGGAATTTTTTTAGTTATGTAGACAGTGGACAAATGCAGCATTAGAAGTTAGTAAATAGAAATTTGGGAAGCAGCGACCCTTATTTGGGTCAGCTGTGCAAGTCCAGGCTATCTTCACTGATATAGGGGAGAAAACAATGAGATTAACTAAACATTACACAAAGACTAAGAGATATGATTCAAAATATTTGGACTAGGCTGCTTTCATAAATAATCAAGTGGAAGAAAGAAGAGGAAAAACAATCAGTCCTTCTCTTATGCTGTGAGTACATACTTTGTTTCATGGACAGCTAAAAGGATTTTGAAGTTATATTTAAATTTAAACTATTATGAATTAAAGACCCTAACATGTTTTTCAACCTTCTTTTAACTGATTTTTGGAATTTACCTGTTAAATTGATGTATATAAAAGACTAAAGCAGTAGAAGCTGTCTTCAGTGCTGCCGAAGTTGTTTACAGCTGTTTCAGCAATTGTCTTCATTTCTTTAAGATGACAGAGTGTCCTTTTTATGACGGCTATCAGACATTATTATGCAGATCCACAATGCCATATGGAAGCATAAATGATAAAATGCACTTTCATTTAAGCCAATATAAATGCTAGTTATTGGCAAATTCATTCTTTTCATCCATCCCTGATCTCACCTCTCTGGCAATAAAGAAAAACTGAGACTACTTGTCTGAACAGTTAATACATAATTGAAAAGCAGGGTATCAAGAGCATTATCAAAAAGCCCACATACAAATAGAAATCATATTTGTGTACAAATACAAATTAACTTTGGAGGCACCCATTTCTGTGAACAAATAACAGTAATAGTTTATATTGACATGTAGCGATTTGTAGTTTGAATTATAGGAGCAGATAAATAATTTGAATTGGCAGCAATATATTCTGCTTTAAACTTGGGGGGATTTGGTAAAGCCTCAAAGTTCAGCAATGATTGTCTTGAGAGCTTAGAGGCATTAAGACTCCAAGAACTGACACCAAGATTTAACACACTACTTGGAGGATTGAGAATACCTCAATGGAAAATAAATCAATGCTGGAAGTAAAGTTTTTTTAAAATCCAATACTTAAAAGATGGCATAAGGGAAAGTTTAGATGTCTCACTGAAGTAAGTGCAGGTCAATGGCCAATTGAGAAAAAATAACCAAGTCTTCTGGATCCTTATACCTCAAGAGGAAAAAAACTTGTGGGTCAAATTTAAAGTTTATTACTATTAAAAGGAAGTAAGAGAATGTTGTTAATATTTCAGTAACAAGTTTCATATTCCTTATTCACAGAACTTGCTACCAGACCCATATTTCAAAAATAAAAGCAGCTTCTCTGTCAGCTAGTCTGTCAAACGATGAGAACCTCTTTTATATTTTTTCATGGCTCTGTCATCTTCAGCCAAAGTCAACAGCGAGTTAGAGATCTCAAAGATGTGCAATTCCTTAAATTTCCATGAGAAACGATAGGTACATAGAAGTGAGGGTCCACTGTCTGGAAAAGCCTGCAAGAGAAGCTTGTTTTTTCCAAGTAATGTGCTGGTTCTCCAGACAGCAGGAGCAGTGATATATTAAGGAATGCTGCACTTCACAGAGGAAAGGAATATATATGAGAATTCAGTGCTCAAATTTGGTCATCAAAACCTGAAGGTAATGTCATTTTCTGGTGCTGTGTTCCAAACTGCATGATTGAGGCATGGGAACAAACTACCGAGGGAGAAAGACCACAACAAAAATCATGATTATTTTCCTATAAAAGCATTTGAGTTTGCCAAAAAAACCCCCCCAAAATCGCTGAGGTCAGACAGGTTGATGGGTAGGAGATTTTATGAAGGGTGGATTCCAGACCTCCAGCGTGGTGCATGGCATCACTGAGGATCTGAAGTGCTCTCTCTTCACAAGACGCTGCACAGCGGTACCTGGGATTCTTAAAACTGAACTCTGTATCAAAGGTAAGACTTGTATTTGAAAAGGATAAATAAGAACTTTGGTTGTTCTGTGTTGTAAAAACATTTGCAGAAATAATGAAAGCAGTGCTCTAAGCATGGTAGGTATATCTGTGAATTAATTAAAGATACTAATGTAGTTTTTGATATCATAATCACAATAAACAATACTCTAAATTTGCGTTTTTAATTCTTATCGTATTCTAACATTTCCTTCTCTTTAATGGTGACTGCCTGTGTACTTGAAACTGAGGCTATTCATGTTGAGTAATGGGAAACCTCAGGAAGACTCCTTCCTTTTATTCAGAAACGGAGTTAACAAAAAATGTTCCTTTTGGGCCTTAGGTGGGTACCTTTATGTCAAAATCCAAGCCTGGCCATGCAGCAGAGACAGAAGGACTCATTCCCCAGTAAACTACAGTACCACTGAGGCTGACACTGTGCTTTAGCTGCGTATCTCAGAACGGCTGGTGAGGCAAATGGATTGTAGTGTGGGTTTTTATGCTGTCTTTTGTTGGTTTATGACTTTGTTTTGGAGCGAAGCCACCCATACAGTAAGTCAAATTATCAGTTCAACAGAAAGCTCCAAACAGCTCTGCAAGGCCAGGTTTGAATAAGATTCTCATATAATCTGGTTATAATAGTCCATCTGGAATACATATTGCAAGAATCCTGCCTTTGAGGTCTGATCTTGTAGATTGAAGTTAAAGAAAATTCTGCCTATAATAAAGTCGGTGTATAATAAATAGCGTAATATTTGTGTAAATTAGTTTTTGCTGGATACATTTTAATATCTTCAGCTTCGGATGTCATGTGAATTCTTTGCCCTGGCTTAAAACAAATTACCAAACCTTGCACGAGTGGTAGCAGGAGTAGTTTAAAATCAAAAAGACATTCTATCTGCATCTGTGCGGCAGTGACTGAATAACAACACGGGAAGTATAAAATCAGAAAGACATTACATCTTTGCAGGTTATATGTTACTAACGTCGCTCTGTGACTAATTTGATGTGACTCAAACTCCTCAGGAAAAGATTTGTCATTCTGTCAATCGCATTGGGCTGCGTTAGATGACAGAGCTGGTAAGCTGTCTGTTAATGCTTGGAAAGAACATGTCGTGATCCTGTGATTGAATTCTGGAAATACTGACTAAACAGTTTTTCATATCTTTGTAGCTGGTTAAATGGAGTGATAAATATCTCTAATTTCAAAGCTGCAGTTTCAGGAAGATGAAAACCATAGCAATACTCCATTGGCTATCATATTGCAAAATAAGCCATGTGCAGGATGACTTTGTGACCTGAAACCTGCAAAACTGAAATGCAGAATAATTTTAGATGCTACCTTCTCTAAATAAGAAGGCATGCAAAATGCAAGTAATTACATGACAGCTACTTTGGTTGATGCTAATTTCAGATTTTTAACCGATTTGTCACTGAAATTTTTCAAAGTAGAAATGATCTTTAAAGCCAAAGCCTTGTCACTTTTACACATGTCATTCAATTAATTTTAAAAGTAACATAATGAAACTATGGTTTTCTACAGCGATTGCTGATTAAAAATTATTTTCATAACGTTTAGGTGGAATGACTGGAGTTTAACTTCTGTGGCTGTATAAAAAACCAGGTTTACAGTATGGAGAGGGATAGGCTGGAGCCATCTAACCTAAGATGAAAAACGCTACCGTGGCTTCATAATGTATGTGTTAGGTACTTCTTTAGAACTATGGTAACTCTACAATACCTATAAAAAATATCCAAGTGAAAGGTGCCATAAAACTGAAAATAAGGGTATGATCACACAAAAATTAGGAAGTGACTGCACTCTCACAAGTAACATCCCTGTGTCTTATTTAAAAAAAAAAGAATATGATCATATGCAAAATTGCTTATTAACAGTGAAAACAGATGAATTAAGAAAAAATAGGGATCTTTTGTGCAATAGAGGAGAGGAACATTTCTCCTCTTGCTCAGCTTCTATCTATTTGTAGGGATTTTGCCATGGATATCCACGCTTATGGTAGGATGGGGCCTTGAGTGGTAATACTATATTGCTTCACTGTAATATGAGGGCTAGGAAAGTTTCTGTATTGTTAAATGCAAGATTTTCCTGGCTTCTCTGATGGTTAGTATGGCTTTTTTGCCATCACTCCTGTCTCTAGCAATGTTATATATATTCTCTAATTGTACAGGGTTTTTTTATATCTAGGAGTTGAGCTATTATTCAAGACTTCTGCTTGGTCTCACTTACTAATTGCAGTAGCCATAAAAAGCTCTTACTGACTGCAAATTGCCTGTCATTATAGTCAGTTGTTTGAAATCACTGAAGCATTTCTAAATTTATGACATCTTCAAGGATATAAACTCAAATACTTTAAAGAAGTTATAACTAGTCCAATAGGGTTCATCATCACTTGCTCATCAGGTAGCTTATTTCACCACCTGTTACATTTATTTTACTTTTATAAATCTACATAAATAATTGTTGTGTCTTCATGCCATGGTATTTCACAGCAGCTCATTTTTACTGAAAAATCAAATAGCATCAGGTTCCTTGAACATTCAGACACTTCTAAGAGCATAAGGGCTATAGATATGGATTTATGATTTATAACTTCAGTCCTCCCAAACTCTGTCAACAATGGCATTATGGTTCAATTAAAAGTCACCTATCAAAACAAAAGCTGGCATGTACCATATGACAAAAGCTTGTCCTGATAACACAAGCTGCAAGGCAAAATGATGAATTGCTGCCCTGTGAGGAGCAGAGTTATAGCCTAGGATTCACTGCCCACAGTTTAATTAGGCAGGCAGAGATCCATCAGTGAACTGGGACTCAGATTCTGCTGAGGGTTTCTTATCTCAGGTCACAGGTAGGTGTCAGGGTTTGGGAGGGAGGAAGGGGTTGGCTCATTCCCACTTCCCCAGGTAAAGGAACAATACAGAAAATTTGAAAGATTTTATTATAAAGCAAAGGAGAGAAATAGATAAAAAGGACTGGGAGAAATTTCCCTTTACTGCTTGAATGATTATATAAGAAAGATGAAAGCTTCCCTACTCTAAGACTTTGCATTAAGGGGGCTAAGGTGCTTGAGTCTGTGAGAAACATGAAAACCAGTGAGTCAACAAATAAATCACACAGAGGCATTGAGACTGGACTGCTGGGTTGGTATATGATTAGTTTTAATTACAAGGGGATTATATGTCATAAGATGGGGTTAACACAGGCTCCTAATGAGTAATTTAAGTGATTTCTAATTTAAATATATACTTGGATATAAAACAAGTAGCTTCTAGATACTACTCTTCCACCTTTAAGATACTTCAAAGCTTTTTTTGGAGAAATGGTTGAAGAAGACAGCAGTCTAGATGTTAACAACACTGAATTCCGCATTTCATCTAAAGGCCTTTTGGGTTTTTTTGCCACTGCAGTGTGTAGTGCAGGCAGAGAAAGAAAAAAAATATAACTGAAAGTTGTGAAACCTGAACTAAGATACTCCATGCAGGGTGTAAAGTAAGAATTTAAAATAAGAATTGCAAATGAATGTGTTGTTGCTGAGATCACAGGGCCTTCTCATATGGTAACGATGTAATACTTTCACTCAGCATGAGTTTGTGAATGCTCAGCTCCTTTTCATGGGAATTGTGTGGCTAACACCTTCTTGGAAGAGCAGAGATTAAAAGCCAGCATCAGGCTGAATCGATGCATTTATGTTCTTTTACAACAGATTTAAATGTAGTCCTAAGATTTAATGAGTTTGAAATTGAATAGGCTTCTTTCTTCCACTTACCTCTGCGTAGAACGTGCAGGATTACATTCTCTTCTGGGACATCACAGTCTGTTGGTATCTGTTCTGGGTGTTTCTGTAGTCCTTCTGAGAATTTTTTTCAGATATTTTTATTAGATATTGCAACAGTTTGCAGTTGTTTCTGATTTATACTTGCTTTTGAAAGTGGTCCATGTGGAGAGTTCCTCCCTGCTTGACAGCTCAGTTGTTAGGATAGCCGATGTCTCAGCAGGACAAGCCCCATTCCAGGGAAAGCTTTTTAGTGGTGTCGAATCTTTAGAAATACAGAGACACTTCTCCCTGCCAACCCCTCGTCTGACTGCCTCATCTGCTGTTCATCTTGAGACTCTTCCAGGGCCTTATTTTTGGGCAGCAAAGGGAGGGGGCACTGAAATGGCAGGTGAGGAGTAGAAGACAGACAGTGGATGGGCTCAGCTGCGGTACTGCTGGCTGCTTGATGGGGCACACTACCCTGATTTGATTTGATGGCAATCCCCCTTAAGTAGTTAAAAGATTTTCTCATTTTGAGTAGAGCTGGACAGAATCTTTCTGAGGGAATAATTCTCAGTTAGAAAATGCTGATACATTTAAAGTGAAATCTTTTGGGGAAATGTGCCAATCTGAAGAGAAATTTCATTAAAAAGTTAGACTGCTCCACTTTGACTTTTCAGAATGAGCAGTAGAATTTTCAATTAAAAACAAAACAAAAAACCTTTATGAAATTTAAAAAAAAAAAGATTTCATTGCCTGCAAATACAAAAACTTAAGCTGATATGAAATATTTTGCTTACAAAAATGAATTATTTTGAATTATTTTTGCACCTGCAGGCCTCACAGCCTACTGAACTTCTTCTAACAGTGTCCAACAAAATAGTTTAGGTCAAGGGATGCTTTCATGACTCATTTTGTATTTTTCCCCTTTGATGGTGATCTGCAAAAAGGTTTCAAGCTGTTTTTATTATCTCCAGGGTTCAGCTTCTTAATTGAAATGAGTTCCTAGTATTTTCACACCAGAAGTTTCTTTCAGGTTTATTTTCATCCCTATGAGGCAGGGAGTCTCCTCACAGGAGTTCTCCTGTTGAGAAGCTCTAGTGTGTCTCACCCCACACCCTGTTGTTCTTGGGGAGATGCTTGTGGAGGTGAGAATCTCTAACAGACTTCGTGTGGCTGTATGTTAAAAGTAGTTTTTCCACAAATAGCAAAATTAGGGACATGTCTAGTGAAAACAGAAGGGAATGTTCAGCTTATTGAGCACATACTATGGGCTTGACTACAGTGCTAACGCAGAAGTCATTGCAAAGTCAGCCTTTGCTGGTTGTTGCTGAGTCCCAGACACCAGCAGCAGCTGACCTTATGGCGAACAACGAATTAAAGCTGAAGCACAGTCTTTCCATGGCATAAAGATCCGGAAGGACAGCGAGAGTCATTCTTTCTTGCATGAGAAAAAAAGTGACAACGGGAGGTAGAGATCCTTCTCTCATCCCTCCCTTACTGGAGCTAGCATATTGCTCCAAGGACATTAGAGAGATGAGCTCCATGAGCCATGATAGAGAATGCCAGGCATGCTGGGGAGGAATTGGATGCATCATTTGCTTACTTCTGGCACCTATTTGGATGCCTGGAGAGGAGCTGTGCCGTTCCCAGTTTTCTCAGGGGAACTGTGGGTCTGTTCCTGTCTGAGCAGTACAACATAGCCCTGACTTGAACATTATGAGAACTCTTTCTAAGAATAATTATAAATAATTTACAGAGTCTCATAGTCGGAGATTAAGCTGCTGTCAAATACAGCCATTTCTCCTAATCTAAGAATTTTAAAATTCTTCTTCTTTGTTACAGGCAACCTTACAGAGCTGAGCTGTTCCATGTAGACAGATATTTGCGGAATTTGCCCTGAAGCAGTTTTAGGATTGCGAAATGCAGCTTCTGGAGACCTGCCTGAAGCAACCAGATCAGGGGGAAAAAAAAGAAAACAAAGAGGACCTTCTTCCTTGTGCTGCTTCAGCTCTGCTTGCGAGAACAGAACGAAAGGGAAAGAGCAGGAGATCTTCAGACTGGGCAACCCCGACCTCAAAAGGGAGTGGCACCACCCCTCGTTCCCTTTCCAGCTGCTGGGTCTTAGCGACCCAGTAACAATTTTGGGCACAGATGTGGAATACAGTAACATTTTGTGTTACACAGGACATTTGGCTATAAATATAAGTGTTTGCCATCTCTTTATACTTTTAGCCAATACAGCTGAAAACAGGAAACATCCTGTTTAACATCCCTATTTAGCACCATCGTGCGAAAATGATTGGAGTTTTTAACATTTTCATTTATCTGTGAGGTAAACAAATTTTTTGACTAATGATATTTCAAGAGATTGTCTTCTTCAGCCTTTTCCCTTGACAATGTCTCTACATAGCCTGTGTAACCTACTGTTCTACTTCCCAGGGTATTCTTTTATTAAATACACCAATAAAAAGAATAGAACAGTCACATTTAGCTTTCAAATATGATAGTTCTTAGGTCTTTTCTTTCCTTTCCCCTTAGAATGTCCTACTTTGTGCTGGTATTTTTTTAACAACCGCACTATATTGTGCCATTTTTGTCATCTCAAAAATAAATAATAGACCTTCCACTGACCAGGTACTAAAAGATAATAGTGAAAATCTATCCTTAAAATTGGGATGATTCTTAAAATGCCATTATTATTTCTTCTTATATCTAAGTAGAGAGGAAAATTAATTGGGTGAAAGCATCACCTAATGTAGCCATATTGAAATAAAGCTAAAGGCTGGAAATGTTCAGTAGAATACAACATACTTTCTGCAAAGTTAGTCTATGATAATATTGCTTATGGTTGTGTTTCTAAGAGTCTGAAAGAGCTGGTTCCAATTCTGAGCTTCTAGGTTCTCCATGGCATTTTAATTTCTGTCAAGAATTATGTGAGTGCTTAATTTCTTGTTTTCCTATTAATATATTTCTGGAATGTTTAAAAAATGTGATTTCATTCTTGTTTAAGATGGCTTGGATGCACGAGACTAAACCATGCAACCTGCTCATGTAAGACACAGCAGTTGTTCTGAATATCATAAACAAAAGAACACAGTTTTTCTGTGTGTATTGAACCAAAGACAATAGTTTCCCTATATCAAAAGATGGAATTGTGTTCACAGATAATATCTTCAAATGTGGCATTTATGATCTTATCCTTTTATCACTTCCAAATGTATTAGTGCCACTATCTTTTGTTGTATGGTTAGAATCCATGCCATGAAGATAAATTAGGAAATTGATAAGGACATCGCCTGCAACCGGATCCGCAGTGGGGCAAATTTATAATGAATAATGCAAGGAAGTCGCAATGTAAAGTCCATGGAAAAGAAACATTGCTAATGCAGCCTAATTCAAGATGTGGAGTTATATGATACAATTTTTAATAGCTTTATTTAATGAACTAATAAAAATATGACCCTCTAAGCCAATAGATGAAATCTGTTTATTTAAATATGTTTGTTTATATATCTTCTGCTTTGCTTAAATATGAATTAACAGCATTCCATGTCACATTAGGGATTCTGTACTTTGAAATATAGTAAAAAAAAATAATTCCTTGAGCTGTATGCAGAATTTAAGTACTAGTCCAATATTCTGGATAAAGAAAAATCCATGGTTATAGGAAATACTTAAAAATACTGACTGCAGAATAACTTGTAGAGTTAAGGATTCATAAAGTGTATAAAATAAAATTGATTAACATTAAAAATATACAAATTCATTTTAAATATCAGGAGATATTTTTAAGACAATTAGCAAAGCATCTGAATTTTTGTACCAAGGAAAAAAAAAGCTGATTTTTTCCTGTCAAGATGTTTCTCAAGTATTTGGGAGCTGGTACATCATATGCATGGAAGACTTGAGGTCTTTAGCACAGCTATGCACTCCTCTCTTTAATGGGAATGTACCGAGGAGATATAATGTTCCTTTTGGGATCAATGAGTGTAAATGCCAGCAACATGTCTGGTTAGACAGGTTCTCTGTATTGTTGTCTTGTTGTGTTGGAGATAGTCCTGGAAAGGAGTTAAAAATTAAGAACTGTGCCAATTCACCCTTTCGTACAATACTAACTAAAAAGCTATTAAGGTTTTAATATTGTTAAAATTTTAGCACCCTGGTATATGTGAGACGGTGTAAACCATATGCTGCAGTGGTTTCATAAACAAGGTTTTATCATTTATTAGTGGAATTTTCTCAGCTGTTTTGCTTAATTCTCTAGGATGCTTTTGATACTAGGCTCAGTTATCTCTAGAGGTCTTCTCCAAGCTGAATGATGGTATGATTCTGCATTGAATTTTTGTTGAATAACAAAATCTTCAGAGTCTATACAGCATAATTTGTAAAGGCCAAAACATTCCTGCCATAGCCCATTTTGGTCATTAAAGTTGTGCGTATATACATACCTTGTGAATCAGGATCAGTGAAGACAGAATTTGCCATAAAGCACAGCAGAAAGAACTGGACAGCTGAATGATATATACCTGGTGTGGTTTGATCACTGCCCTGATGCAAGAAAATGCTAATATTGAGCAGATTACTCTGTTCCCAAATAGATCTGAATTTGACTGTAAGCTGGTACGGGTGGTCTTTTTTTGGAAATCCAGGTGCCAGTAAATAGCTGTTCAAGCCCCCACTGCATGCTCCCAACAAAACACACAGGAGTTTATTGTTCTTTCAAAGCTTCTTAGCTGGGTGAATTTATGCCATAAATTCACAACTTCAGGCATCCATGCTCATACCACAGTCACTGTGAATAATTGATGGTGCTTACAAGTTTTGATGATTTAGTACCTGGGCAGGCAAATTTGTAGAATGTCATGTATTTTTTAGGCATAGATTTATTTAAAGACTGAAATTTATCCAGATCTTTAAAATGATAAATTTGGTACAAAAATATTTTAACAAAGCATCGTTTGTCCTTCTCTGTATAAAGTGTACTATTGTATTCTAAAAGCACAGTAATTCCAAGGACCAGAAAACACCTTAAGTAAACACTAAAAAAATTATACAGTCTGGTAACAGGATCCCTCATACACCAACTCCAGTGTTCAGTTAGGTATTTTGAGGTTTAAGGTCCAAGTAGTTTGTGCTGCTTTCTAGTTGACTGTTGCCTTGTCTGCAAAAATACAAGTTCTGATACAAGTGCCCTGCAGTTACACTCCTAGGAATAAAGAATAAGTATTCCACTCAATGATACAATCATCACCAGCTCTTTGGAACACATCAAAACTGCTGTTATCAACTCAAGGATTTCCATTTGGAGTTTAAAGAAAAAACTTTACATGCCAATCACTGATAACTGTTCAATATCACCCAGTAACTGAGGTTAGTTTGGGGAACTAAAGTCTTGCTTAACAGTAAGTATAACAATAAAGATTCAGCTAAGCTGCATCTCCCACAATTTCTTTATTTGTCCTCTGTGCCAGGCTAGCAAGCATTGGCTGTTGTTATCTATAGGAATAGTCTACTTTTCTTTCTTGGGTTTTTTTTTCATAATTTATTTTTGTGTCTTGCACATAAATACCCCTGAAGATGAAAGAGAGGGGTTTCATGGGTATGGTTTTCTGATGGTATTAACAAAAAAAAATTAGCCAAGGTGACTTAGTCTGCTTCCTTCTCACCCCTGGAAGTGTCCAAGGCCAGGTTGGATGGGGTTCTGTATGTTGTTTTTCAGCAGTGGTAAAAAACTAGGCTTGAAAGATATCTGTCATTTGTAATTTGCCTTAACTTACTTTGTTTATGTTTACTTAATGATGTACAGTTCAATTTTTTTTTAAGTGCTATTGCTTTCCAAAGAGAAGAAAACTAATGGTGGGCATGTGTACTCATCTCTGACTAGTCAGAGAGCCTGAGAGAGAAAATGGCCTGTTTCAGTAATCAAAATGGTGCTGGCTTTGAGGAAGCAATAGCAACAACACACGATAAATGATTAAAACAGATTTTGACAGCTAAAAAACAATAGGAAGGCTGAAAAAAAAAAGTGTTATTGTCACTAAGTAGCCTGAGTTAATTTGTTAAAGTACTTTCCAGCACAAGGAAAGTGCAGAGTAACTTTAATGTGTCTTAATGTTCTAATTAAAGCCTTGTCCCTTACCAGCAAAAAAGCATCTTTTACTTGAAAGATGATTTAATGACCAGAAGGTGATGAAATATGTCTCCAGGTTAAAAGCCATCCAGATTAGCAGAACATTGCTTCTGTTTACAGGCTTGGTGCTCAGGTCCTGCAGTTGATCAGAGATCAACATTAATAAATATCTTTTTGACAGGAAACTGTACAGCAAGTTATTGAATGCGAGTCACTATTTGGTTTATATAAAAACAATGAAGAATAAGAGATATTTTTAAATGGTAGCAAAGAAACTCCCACAACAATCAAAACTGAATAATAAGAGTGTTGTCCTGTGTCCCAGTTCTCATTAATTTCACTAATAATGTTTTTAGGAATCCATAAGTGTCTGTAGAATAAGCTAAGAGAGCACACAGCCAACAGCTAAAAGGGAAAAAAAGTATTTGGTTTTACTGCCTTTTTGAAAAACGTTGCCATTGCACTTCTCATATAACAGCTATAAGAGTGAAGGGTCAGGGTGTGAAGGAAACCTTGAAGATTGTCTATTGCCACCCTCTGCCATGGGCAGAGATATATTTCCCCACATCAGGTTGCTCAAAACCCCATTCAGCTGTTCTTGAACACTAACAATTGTAGGGCATCCACAGCTTCTCTGGGCAGCCTGTTCCACCTGTATCCCACCACGCTCATAATGAAAAATATGTTCCTCATAGGCAGTCTAAACCTACCCTCTTTCCGTTTCAAACAGTTGCTCCTTGTCCTGTAGCTACAGAGCTTGTTAAGAAGTCTCTCATATATGGAAAGGCTGGTAAAAGGTCTCCCTGGAGCTTTATTCTTCCTCAGGCTGAACAGCCCCAATGTCTCAGCCTGTCTTCACAGGAGAGGTGCTGCAGCCCTCTGACCATTCCTGTGGGCCTCCTCTGGCCCTTCTTTAACAAGTCCATGCCTGTATTGTGCTAGGGGACCCCAGAGCTGGATGTAACACTTCAGGTGGAGTCTCATGAGAGCAGAAAATCCCATATTTACAGAAGTGCTAGGATCGTGTCTGAGATACGATTTTTATTGATTCTTTATATATCACAAGTGAATAGACAGAGTGTCTGGAGAAGGAAGTACATTTTTTTTAAAATAAATTTACTTTGTGGCTATTGCAAAGTAGAGAGTTCACTTACGTTTATAGACTGCAGAAAGGTTCTCAATATGAGCTGATCAAGAGCTAATCAGATCAATGAGCCAGTCCAAGAACTGCATACTGAATTGAACTGGCTGCTTAAGCCAACACCTGTGCATACTGTACTACAGTGCTCTTCAGTAAGAGCCTTTCACCATGTAAAGTTAGCCAAATACCTTATTTTGGGAGAAGAGTCTGTATCTGCAAACCAGAGAGAGGGAAAGGAGTTAGCCCTCCTGCTTGCAATAAACAGACTGCACCACTTGCATGGGCACCTGAAATGATCTGTTACAATGGCACAGAGAGAAGATCAAATTTTCGCATCAAAAGTGGAAAATAACCTTTATCTGGTCATAAATTGATACACAACACACAGATACTTGTGTTTCAGTGTTTGTCAAAGTATATGAAGCTCCTAAATTTAGCTCAGTCAAAATAAATGCCGGTATTATGAAATCCTCTGAAACACTTTTACCAACACAAGAAAATTCTTATTATAAGTCACTGACAGATACTTTTCTGTACAGATGGCTGCTTTAAGTAACTATGTGTCATACATAATGAAATATTGCTGAAGATTTTTCTCATGAGGTAATTCGTGTTTTCTTTATTTCACTGGTTACCAAAAAGATGATAAGATATATGCTTTGACTCAAGGTCTGCCGACTGCAAGATTTCTTGTTATATGGGGCAACTCTCCAACGCTTGTGAATTCCAAGGCAAAAAACCCTACTTCTTAGCCTTTCTAAAGGGCTCTAGATGATAGATAATTCTTGTTACATAAAGATGCCACAGTAGTGTTGCTGGAGAATAAAAGCATGTGGTTTGTGTGTACCTATGCATGTAAAAATACCCATGCATGTTGATGCGTGGAAGTTCTGAAGGAAGAATGGTTGCTGGAACTTGAGTTCTTGTACAGGTCAAGTTTGAGAAAAGCAGACAGAAGCCAGGTGCCTGCATTGTATATACCCTGTATATACACAGCATGATTTGGTTTGCAACAGCCCTCTGAAATTAACCGAGACTTCTTCTTTAATAGGGCTGTGATTAATATTGGGTCATCTGAACCTGCCATTGTTGTGCAGCAGGTGTAGCACCAATAGTTTGGTCAGTGGGAAACCTCAAAAGATGTTTGTAAGGCAAACACTACAACTACAAGCTCCCTGCCTTGCCCAGTTGGGGTACTGTAGTATGAATTAATAGAATATCACTTAAATTTTTAGAAATGGAGGATTAGGGACTCTGTAGAGGTTCTGTTCCTCAGTACAGTTTGTAAGTCTACATTTATAACATTTTCTAAGGAATTATCAGGTGATGGTTGTTTGGGGAAATAAAGTTTTTCAAGTGTTAAAACCCAGCAAAAGGGATTTTTTATTAAGCCAGTCCAAGTTTCAGTGCAAAAAGAATAGGGAAAGTTAATGTATTTCTAGAAATATATAGCATTTGGAAATAATAATTACCTGTGAGAGATTTCTAGGAGTGTGTACATGAACCCCTCAAGATAAGCACTTTCTCCTTCAGGAGCTTCCAATAAAATAATAGAAAAGAAAAAAATTAAGAAAAAATCCAGTTACATTGGCAAACTTCCTCTCAGAAAGCTTTTTACAAAACCTACCAACTTTTGTCTCCTATCTAGAAAACTTTAAATCCCTTCCTTTGAATCAACAAAATCCTACAAAAAATTCTAGCCTTTTCACCGGTGTTCAAAGGAGCCTTTGCTAAGCCAGAATGTCATAAAGGAGTCTTGTCTTGGAGACTCTGAGTATGATTTAGGTGTCCTCTCTTTAGGCTGCATCTTTCCCTAATGGAATTTCATATTATGTTGGGTTAACTGGGATGGATCACACTTGACAATGCACGCCCTGCCAATTCTGCTAAGCTATGAAGTCTGGTTTATTATGTGAAAACAGCATTTTATCACGAAATTATTATACTGTTATGTCTTTTTTTTTTTTTTTTAAATAGTAAAATACTAACAAATATATCAGGGGTTTTGCAGCAGGAACAAACATCTGAAGAAATTATAAAGGAGGCAATACTTTTAATATTTAATGAAAAATAACGAAAATTTAAACAAGAAAGCAATGCAGCCTGGCTGTTTGGGAGATATACATGCATTTAGTTAACAAAACTCCGTCCTGAGGAAGAAAGAAATCATTGTATTTAGGAGAAAAAAGCCTCATATTTTTCACATGCCTGGTTCAACTCAGGTTAATCTTTTTAGAGAGATATGTTATTTTTCAGACACTGAGAACATTATAGTTATGTCACAAACCATGCTACCTTAGCAGTTACATCCCAAATAGTTATTGGGATGTACTTCACTAAGGTTTTGAAGAGAAGCAACAAAGCATCCACAATGGAGGAAAATACTCAATAATCACAATGGAGTCGCAGGTAGTGACACTGGTGGGAGCCGCAGCCTTTAAAGCAAGCAGATCTTCAGCGCCTGTCTTCAGAACTAAATCAACTGCCCGTGAAATACCTACTCCTGATGTCCTGAATGCAAAGGCACAATGATACCGCTCTGGTTTTGGGATCTCCAACCTATCACAGAGGCTGCAGCAGCAGTGCAGAGATTCCCCAAGGCATCTTTTCAGTGACAAAAGGCAGCTTTGTGGCTCTGGTTCCTTTGTGGCTCTGGGTTTGTGAACAGCGAAGGAAAAGAAATTTATTGCATTAAACTCAACTTATATAAATACAAAAATACCTTTTTTAGGGATCTGGAGTACTGTGTTTTGTCCTCTGAGATATGGAAAACACAGCAGTAGCACTGTCTGAAAGTATGGATATTTGAAGAAAACTCTGTAGAGAAGGGAAGTGAAAAGACTTCAAAACCAGCTTGGTGTTTGGGGCTTTGCATCTTCATTTGTTCTGCTTTTGCACATATTGCAACCTTTAGTGAGAGCTGGTGTTCATGTTAGCAATTTGAATCCCTTTACAGAAAACCATAAAAGTTTCCATGTAGTGCTCTTCCATTTTCAGTCTCAGAGTTACGTGATTAAAGTCAGCCCTTGCCCTCATCCTGGTTTAGATTTCTGTTGCTCTGTGAGTGCCATTATGTATTTTTCACATGTATCACATGCCTTTGTTGTCACCTTTTCTCATTATCACTGTAGGGATCAGTGCACACAGGTTGTTGTCTCTGAAATGGAGCCTTCGGCCTTTCCCTAACTTTCACCTGGGACTACTCAGATGAGTTTTCTAAAGAACCATAAACTTGTATAATTATGCTGTCTGATCTTTGTATAATTATGCTTTCTATCTGAATTTCACCCAAATTTGATCTTCCATTGCTTGACTCTGTCTCTCTCTTATTTCTGGTGAAGTGATGATTGGTTCTGATGTGCACACAGAACTTGATGGAGCCAAGGATCAGTGAGACCCAGAGGAGGGACGCTGCCTTTTGTGGCTTACAGAGGCTCTGGCACGGAATCTTTCTTTGGCTTTACAGAAACTGTCATAGGAAAGTCCATGCTAGGAAACGATGCCTGAATCACAGATTTACACTCATGCAGCCTGACTCACCTTATTTTCATTATTTTGGGGTTCCTCACCCTTGCTCCTGCCTGCAGCTCAGTTTTTCCTTTTAAGGGATAAAATAATGGTTGCTGGATAAAAATGGATGAAATAATGAGCTAGTTAATAGAAGGTGGTTTCACTACTGCTCTTGAATCAGGTGTGGAACAAAAATTAAAACCACACAGCATTTCTAGTATATTTTGATCCAAGAATTTTAGTTCCATGTGTTAACTCAGGCTAATATTCTTCTTAATAATGGACTAAATATTGCATTAAATATTTTCATCTATTAGTGAATAAATCACAGGTACCCTAGAGCTCCTCTTTCACTCATTTTAATTGCACACTGCAGACATCTAAAAAAATAAGCAGGTGTAAATAACAGGTAAATGGTGAGTCAAAACCAATGTACAGGAACAAGGCAAAGTCAAACTCAGATTTTGTGTCATAATGTAGCAGATTTTAGTGTAAGAAATCTTTCACTGAACTCTATATACTTCACATGCAGGGATAGGAAGCTCCCAGGATATATTATAGCACCTTCCAGCATCTAAAGGGGACTACAAGAGAGATTTGGAGAGAAGTTTTAAGTGGGCATATAGTGATAGGAAAAAGGGGAATGGCTTTAAACACAAAGAGGACAAGTTTATATTGGCTATTAGGAAGAAATTCTTCACTACGAGGGTAATGAGGCAACGCAACGCATTGCCCAGAGAAGCCGTGGATGCCCCTGAAATTGTTCAAGGCCAAGTTGGATGGAGCTTTAAGAAACCTGGTCTAGTTGAAGGTGTCCCTGCCCAGGGCAGGGGGGTTGGAACTAGATGGTCTGGAAGGTCCAGACCAATTCTGTAATTCTCTGATTTGTAGATGTACAGGCATATATTTAGGGCATAAGAGTTGACTTGCACACAGGTAACAGAAACAGGCACATGCCCAGTTCCTAGGTAGTATCGGTGAGCTGGCAGCACATGAAAATGCTAAATTGAAAGAGCTATGCTGCACCTGGCATTCAGTGACTGGCACGCTTGCGCTTCTTGGACTAGGGTGTTTTGTTTTCCTATTCATGTCCATATGCATGGGTTTTAATTCTCTTACTCTAGTATTCATGACAGAAGACTCACTTGTCCATCTTGCCTGTGTGTTGGTATATTTCCCAATCGATGAGCATTTTAGGAGGCAGGGAGAGACAATGCTTTTTCACAGGAAAATGTTTCCTAAAAAAATAAACAAATGCAAGATTGCTGTAGTGTATTGATGTGCAGTTGTACCACATGTTGCACAGATGTGCAGATACATCTCCATGACTCCATCAACCCTCCAAGCCAGCTGTGAGACAGTGGCACTCGAGAGGCTGTGCAATACTTGATTCTAAGTAAATGTTCTCCACGTTTACAGTCTAGGGAATAGGGAAAACCTAATGATCTTTTTTTAAAGAGAATATACCCTGAATTTCCTTTTCAGGAAAAGCATTGCTATGCAAGACAAAAGGCACTAATGATTCTTTTGTTAGTGGCCTTATAAAAGCAGCTCCTAACAGTGTATCTCTTGCTGCTCTCATTAAGGGAAGACAAATAAAAGTATGAGCACTGCCATGCTGGCACTCAGCAGCACCAGTCTGGAAAAACACACAGGCCGTATTTCAATTTCTGCTTTTCTAGTCTTATTTAGTTCATTTAATCAAATAGTTGAAGTCCGAACACGTTACACTACTTACAGCTAAAATATTTGGCAAAGTGCTGCTACAGCCTGTTCAAAGTGTTTTAAGCACTCAAAGGGTACATAATAAGGTATATGCTCAAATGTGTACGTAAATTAGATTTAAGAACATGGAGCTCTACAGGTTTTGGAATGCTTGTTAAACTGCTGCTTTCTCTGTTAACTAAAAGCTCCCACTGCCAGTTTGTTTCTGTTTTATTAAAAGTGCTCCAGCGTTTGGAACCTCTCCATGATAAGCAGTCTTCAAATATGTGTGCATATATATATCAAAAAAATATCTTTTGGTAAGACAATTCTTTGCTTATTAATCTGCCACCAAATAGTAATCTACCAGAATGTAGTTGTTTCCGCTCATAAATTGCTTTCTTACACGATCTCACCAATATGGTCTGATGAAGGATTCCCTATGCAGAAATGAACCCACACACATTTTTGGTAAGAATTTTTTATCAGGTATTTTAGAACTGCACGTGTTTTAAGTGTTTTTTTTAAAGTGTATATAATTTGTACATCACAAATGTAAGAAATTTTCTTGTTTTCCTGTAGAATATAGAAGAATAAGTGTAGACTATTACTCACAATAACAAGATACTGTGTTACACAGAAACACTCTGGGGCTCTAGAACTCATCTTTTCAGGTACATCCACAAAAGTATGATCGCTGGGGTTCTGGTTCATATTTAGCAGAACACATGGAGACATCAAGCCTTTTTGGCAATACGCGTGATTTGTGTTTCATATTCCAAATAGGAAAACTTTCTGTTGCTGAGCAAAGGTATGGCGGATTGTACTACATATGATGTGAGAGACTGGAGAAAAGGATTACTGGCTCAAAAAACTCAAGTGTGTGTATGGGAGGCGACAGGGCAAGTTCTGCAGCAGTGGGACCACATACTACTCCACACCCCACCCCCTCGGAAGCTCAAGTCCAGCCCAGATCTGTTGTCCGTCACTGGCACACTGGAAGCAGTGCCCCACGGCCCACCCCCGGAGCCCCAGTCTAACCCCAGAGCAGCTGGATGGCCAGAAGGCTCTCCTCAGGGGAGGGGGTGGCCACAGGAGGCCAGAGAAGACAAAACCCATTGCACGAGAGTTGCAGGTGTCCCTATGGTTCTTGGATTTTATGGCAGCTGACACCATGCTAGGATCCAAGGTGGTAGCTGTATTTTGCTTTCCTCTCTTTTTCTCTCTCCTTTTCTACTCATAATTTCTTCTTTAAATCTGGGTAGTTTAAGGCTGGATGGGTCATAGTTTGCTAAGTCAATGTTTTATGAAAGACATTGTTTTGACTGAAATTTTTGTTTAAAATTTTGCCAAACTCCTGGTCTTCTAAAGTTTGCCAGTAAAAGTTGGGTTTTTTTAACCTCCGGGAAACTTTTGTTGAGTTCTCCTTTGTGCCGCCTCAGGGAAAGAGCAGTACCTTAAGCCCCTTTTTAAATAACCCTGCCAGGTGAGGAGCGAGGCTCAACAGTGGTGGAAAAGGGTGATCCAAAGTTGGTGTTTATTGTAACACAGTGGTGTTATTTATGAATATTAGACCTTTCATCTTTTGGGAGTGTGTGTGGTTTGTTGTCTTGGTATTTTTCCCCCAGGTGTCTCATCCGGAAGATAAAATAGATGGACTTGTGCCGGGAAGTCAGGTGAGATAACAGGAACACTAATGTCCTGGATATATACTAAAGTATTGGATAGAAACATGGGTAAGTTTAGGTCTGTCCTTCTTCAGTGACAGCAATGGTGCTACAGAGGAGCCTGTGTAAATGCAGTGATTCTGATGCCATTTCATCTTCCTAATTCTTAGCAATTTTTAAAATATTTGCAGAATTTATTTTAAAAGAAAGGTAAAATAACATCTTCCCACACTCACAAAATACCTTGCTTATATCTTACCCCTATGGGGAACTGTAGTTTCAGTGATTAAAACTTTGTTTGCAATTCAAAACCGGAATTAAGGAGATCTCTGCCAAAATATGTGCAGTGGAGTCTGAACAGCACAGAGGCACATCATTAGACTTGATGGAAGACACCTCACATGGTTACCTTCAATACAGTGACATAGAGATTAGTTGGACATTTTTAATTTGCACAGAAAAAAAGGAGCTTCATTTATGAGAAATTCGTAATCTTCTGGAACCTGAGATCCCTTTCCATCTACTTTACTGTGGTTTGCATATTTTTTGACAATTAATGTTGCGAAGTTTCTATGTAAAGTATTAACATAATTGCTGTCTCTCTTCTTCTTGTTAAAATAGCAGTTTTTGATAATGTAGCATGTGTAGTAGGCTTTTAATAATGATTGGAAAGGCCTTGGAAAAGAATTTAATGAAAATTTGGGCTGCCAAGAAGTATTGTCAATCTTTGATTGACTTGTATCCTATTTCTCTAGGAAATGCTCTTTGAACGGCCTCTTATGGGTGTCTAAGTCAATTTAGATTTTGGGTTTAGTTTATCCTCACAGACAATCACATACAGAAAAATAATTTTAGTATTTAAATCTATTCTAAAACTGTAATTCACATAAAAATAGCTTTACTATCTTGTATTGTAAACTTTATAGAGAAAATGCTAGTCATAGTGTTACAGATGTTAGTCTGCCATTAATAATGGCTTTCATCTGTCAATAGAAGAAATTTTAGTTTGCAGGTAAACCAGCTCACATGAAACATTTATTTTTTTGTACATGTGATGGAAGAATTATCAGGAAAGCCAAATTAATGCACAAAATTTGAAGGAAAAAAATCCAACATTAAGCAGTCAAGGAAACAAGTCCATAAAAATTAGGAGTTTATGTGTAAATACGTATCCATATGATTTGGGGACTAAATTGGATAAACACTTGAGTCCTTCTCATGCTTTATAGGTGTCAAAAATCCCTTTAATGTGCTTCTCCCTTCATTTCACTCCTGATTTGTCTCTGCCTTTGACCACTTTTCATCTGTTTCTCTATCTGCCAGTGTTCTCACAGCAACAAAAGCCCAGTTGTCTGATTTTAAATGCTGTGGAGAGATCAGACAAAATGAAAGTTGGTCAAAACTTGGGTGCTGGCTGCAGCTGCAGCTCAGGAAAAATGAGGCTACATGCTGAGTACTAACTCACCAGCACTGGCCTCAGGACTTGCTGGGACTCTCCTTGGCTAGAGTTCATTTTAGCTTGTTTCTGCTGTGACAGCATTTGTCTTTCTGTCACAAGATTATTACCTGCCTTGTTCAAGCTTATCTCCATGCATAGCAAATGTGGTCAAGATCTGGCAAACCTGTGCAGTCTCTACAGAACAAGCGAAAAAACCCTTTTCTGATAGCTGGGGCTGTGGGATGCTGTTGGGTATCTGTAACAGTGAAGTGGTGATGGTCACCAAGCTGTAGCTGGGATCCAGTGGGGAAAAAACTACAACTAAGCAAACTGCTTGAAGAAAACATGAAAAAAAATAGCCTTGAGCAGATCCAATATTGAAGAGAAAGAAAACCCACCATAAATGTCACATTCCTCTCAACAAAGCCCTTGGGATGCTACTAATATGTTGATTTCCCTCCAAATTCCTTGATAGGTGCTGTAGATCTTGGGATCCAGATGGCCACCGTCAAGGGTGAATTTAACACTGAAGAAAAAGGGTAGATACCTGACAGTGAATGTATAGCTAAATAATTTAAAAATATTATTAATGGGGGGTGGGGGGGGTTGTTCATTTGGACGGTGACTTAGCAGTGAGTAATTGGGCTAATAGCAAGTGCTCATTGCATTTTGGTTTGACTATCAAGGCCCTAAAGTATCCACAAGTACTTGGATCCACTTAAAATTCGTATTGCCTTTCATCCATAACAAGATCTTAAAATGTAATATTGTTATGTTACTGATTCATGCAATAAAGCAACAACTTTAGGGGTATGATTGAGTTGTCCAAACACAAGTTGTCTCACATCTTTTGTCATCGCTTGCTGTCTCTGAGACATCTATTGTAGAACACTGACAAAGTAAAATCGAAGAAGATTCATGTTATACCAGAACTCAACAGGGAAGCTGAGCGAGATTCCCAAGGGTGTTTACCATGGCATTAAGTGCTGTTATCTCAGGAAACGCATTGCACATTCTTGATGCATTATATAAAGGCACAATCAGGAAAGCAGAGACTTAATGTGGGTTTTTAACTTACCATAGAGCTTGGTGTGCTGTACATTTCACTGGGAAGCTTTACAAAGTATGGCATCAGCCACCAGCTTTCCAGAGCTGGCTCTTCAGAGCTGGCCAAAGATCAAGGGATTGTAGAGGGGAAAGCATGGAAAAAAGAAAGAAAATCCAAATGAACAGACCTCAGGTTCTGTATTTTATCAGGTCACTGAAATAACTCCAGAGAAATCTAAAATCTATCAGAAAAAAAAAAAAAAAATCCCAATTTTTTTTCTTTCATTTACTTAAAACTTTGAACTAACTAGCTGTGCTAAATTTGAGAAATTAGGGAATCTATTAGCTCTGAGATACTTTCTGGTAATTTAGTGTGCAACAAGACTTCTTTCTCTGTGCAGAGCAGAAACCAGGTGAGTTAGGCTCAGTAGCATCATGGTAGGAGCTAAGTCAGGAAGAGCTTACAGTCTTTGAAGTGGGTAACTAGAATGTAGGATAATTCCAGTCCCAAATAGAAGGCACATAAAACAACTGATAAATCAGCACACTGGAATGGTACCAACAGCAATAGTGAAGGATATGTTTTGAAATAAGAAATTGCTTAAAACTCAGAATGTTGGGTTAAATAGTTGTGGCATTTTCTTAAGGTTTAAACATTTTAACTTTCAAGTTTACCTGTGTAGTTTAGATTTAACTCCCCTAATGTTTATTTTGGGAAAATTGAATTGAAAATGGTGTTGTCGAAGCACCTGTATTGGGTTGAGGAGAGGGAACACGGAAGACAACTTATGCATCTGAATTATTTTCCTGAGGCCAGTACAAATATCAATAATTGTAAATTCTAGGAGATATATATTATTTGCTCTGCAGTTGCAGTGGGATGACAGTGAAATTATTAACAATGGCAGATTTTGTGTGAATTATACATCTCTGTAGTGTTTCCTTTATTCTTACAGTTACAGCTATCAAAGCACTATGGAACTATTTTATTCCAAAGTAACTGCGCATAACTATTTTTTTCAATATTAAGCAATATCTTCACTTTGACTAGGGAAACATAATCCTCGATCATGCCCAATCCCAGGGTTTGCATCAAAGGAGTATATATGTTTCTGTAGGTCCTTTTACATCAGATGTTTTCTCTCCTTGCTGAGGATCCAGCCTCAGCACACTCAGCCTGCTCACTGATGTACGGGCACAGGGGAAACATCACTCCTGAGCTCTGGTTCCTGCCAGCTTCCTTGCAGCTGATCAGCCTAAAGGCATAACCACGTCTCTCTGCTTTATTCCTGACTGCATGCAGATAACAGCCTCTGGATCACAGGGCTTTTAACAACTAAGGGTCAATAAATTTTATACAGCACATGCCGTGGCAGTAGCAGGGATGCTGCCTGTGTCTATCTTTTCCAAGAGCTGCCTATACAAAGCCCTTTGGTGATTAACAACCACCGTAATGTCCCCTGTCAGGAATTTTACCGCCTTGACACCCAGCACTGGCACTTTGGCCTTCAAACAATTCTTCACAAAGTGTTCAGAGCAGAGTTAACTCTATTAGAAAGTGAATCATTTTCTGATTTGTTTTGTTCTGGAGAAGAATCAGTAGGAGTGCCTCTTTCCTTCCTTCTTGATGCCCTCCATTCCCTAAAGAAGGTTGTGCAGTCATTCAAACAGTAGTTTATCAGAGCAGAGATGAAACGAGGAGTGGCGTGTTCCAGGGAGAGCATCAGCATCGCTCTGCATGGATTCCTCACAGGAATCTCCAACAGCAAAATCAGTTGCTGGACACATTTTTTGTCCCATAGCATCTGCATTTTTGTTTCTCTTCATCTATCCACATTTTTTTTTTTATTTTTTAATGAACTGAGCTAATTCAAGAAACCCTGGTAAAAATTTTAAATGGCTCAGAAATCTAAAAAAAAAAAAGAAAAAGTCATCAAGGTTAGGTGAAAGAAATTTTCTGTATTTTCCTACAGGCAGCATAAAATAACTAGAAAATTCTCTGGGCAATTCATCCCCAAAAGCAGAAGAAAAAAGAGCTGTGTCCTTTGGGAAGTATGTTCATGACTCAAAAGTAATGCTGGGCTTCAATATTGTATGAAGACACTTGAAAAATCTCACCTTGATCTTCTACTGTTGTAGTCAGTCATATTATACTCCTGAGTAAAGGCTATTTGTGATTTGCACCTTCAGATTATATTTTCTTCTGCCAATATAAACATTGTTTTCTTTGAGAACTTTAAAATATCTGTTTAATCGCTCGCAGCAATATAGCTCAAGACATCTGTATCCCTGGAAATGCGTATTCCTGAAATTTAAGATGCGTAATGTGTCTTAAAAATTCCCATTGTTTGCTGCTTATCACAATGTATCTTATATTAAATATAAAATTTCATGTATTTATAGTAATTAGACACTAATTTTAATTTTAGTTTTGAATAAAACCAAAATAAAATAATTTGGACTCATCTCAATGATTGAAATTCATGTACCGTGTGACAAAATAAAAGGAACAGTTCTTCTAGGTACCCTTTGTTGAACTGGGTTCTCTCTGGAATGAAGACCAAACATATATAACACCTCATTTCATAAACTTGGAAAATGCAAGTGCATCCAGCATTTTGCAATAGTTTTGCAATTTTTTGTTTTTCTAATGATTTTTAATAATATGAGAAAAAGAAAAAGATCGTGCCGTCATCATCTTTGACGATGTTAGGAGAGGTTGGGAAACTGGTATCCATAGCATGTATGGAATTTAAGGGTTCTTATCACGGGAATATTAGTAATCAATATAATGTTGCTACACAACCATTTTTTGCTATGATGCTTAGCAAAATAACAAAATAATTTGCTTAAGATTCTTCAAGAAATTATTTCACTGTAGATAGAATTTTAGAATCACAGAATGGGTTGGAAGGGGTTTTAAAGAACACACAGTTCCCAATCCCCTGCCATGGTAGGGACATCTGATGATCTTGAAGCATTGCTGCTAAAGAATTTTTTGTATTTCAGCTTCCCCTCAGTCAATCTTCTAACATAAGGTTGTTCTGTTTCCTACAAGCTGAAGTGCTGGTTTGCCAAACCCCTGTTTCTTCCAAATGCGTTGTCAATATCTGTAAATAATGCAAGAGGTGGTGCTTGCAAAACTCAAATTCCATCACGTCACCATTTTGCTTGTGGAATCACTTTATCTGAAATATGTTTTCCTATGTAACTGGAACTGGAAATAGTCTTCAGATTTATGAGGCAACAGGTGATGAGGCAACAGGCTTTTTACTCACTCTTTCGTACCAGATACGTGCCCTCGGAAATAAAATTAGCAAATTATAGTATTTCACGCTGATCATTCGCTTTTAACAAACCAAGGCTGACATGTGTTGGCTGCTGTTAGCATCACATTATGCCCGTGACAGGGGAAAGGAGTTTCAGAGTTAGCGATGTATTCAGCTCAGATATACGCCGTAAGTTGTCAGAGCACTAGTAGAACAGTAATGGCAATTTTCCAGTACGAAATTCAGTATTTTTCAGGCATTTCATCTGCTCAATCAGTTTTTTCATAAATTCAGAGTAAACTGCTTTTGCTTTTTTAATCTGCTTGATTTACCAAAAATGTATGTTGATGTGTTGTCCTGTAAACAGCCTGTTCTGCCAGTGAGGGTTCTGTGACGCACAAAAGTTGCTGGCTTTTTTGAACACCTATGTACAATAAATAATGAATGAAATACCCTACACTAAAATGCAATGCAGACAAGTCATCTGAGTCCAAAAATTAAATGTGAACCAGATGCTTTAATGTTTTAAAGAGCTGGCAGGATGTCATCACGCTAGTACAAGGACTCTATCAGGACAGCTGTTCTACACACTGAGTCCCAGCTGTAAACGTGATGTACCTTTCGAAAAGCAATTCAAAATTGCCATAAATCCTTTGCTAATAAGTTTCTCTGACACTTCAAAGAGACTTTGGTAATGATTAGATTTCTGATATAACAAGATTTGCTTACTGAAGAGGTCCAATATACAACATGTAAGAGAAATTATAGTTAATGGTCACTCTTAAAAACATTTTATTTGTCCTTGCCTGGGTCACCAGGCTATGACATTTCTTCTGTACCATTTATTTTTAGTAGAAAAAGTATTGTAATAATTGTGCCCAATGATTGAAGATGAGGCCAGACAGTAACTCCTTTGAAACAGAGCATGGAGCAGGGATGAAAAAAAAAGACCAAAAGTTTTTTATTCTTTGAGATGAGATTTTTTATAACACTGAGTAAGTCATGTGTGTGTTTTACTTTAAGCATTTCTGGTACTGCTTAAATACTTTATTGAGTGGGACCAACAACAGATTTAAAATCTTATAGTTCACAGGCAAAATAATACAGAACATCTCATAGTCCTTTCTTTGGTTATTTTTGTTTTACTAACTGTACTCCTTTTGTTTGTCATTTTAGCCTAAATATTTGTCTGCACAATCTTTACTCTTTTCTTCTAAATTATTCCATTCAGGGAGCTTTTGGGCATCAATCATTGTAAAAAGAACCAGCAACAGACAACAAATGACAGTCATTCATCATCTGAAACATGATTCCAAGTCTGTCAAAGGACAAACTCTAAACTTGCATTCTTTCATCAGGAAAACCATAACCAAAACAGATTAATTTTGAAATTGTACCAGAGAGGATTTGCGAAGTATACAGATAAATAGGAAACAAGGTTTGTTTTATTTCCCAAGGGAAGCTGCTTTGCTCGCTGCTTTGTTATGCTGGATAGCTGTAGTGGTTTGACACTGGTCAGATTCCTGGCACCCACCAAAGCCACTCTCTCACTCCCCTCTGCAGCTGGATGGGGGAGAGAAAATTTAACAAAGGGTTCATGGGTTGAGATAAGGACTGGGAAAGATCACTCGTCAAATACCATCAAGGGCAAAACAGGCTCTAATTAGAGATATGAACTGAATTTATTGTTAACAAAATCAGAGCAGGATAATGACAAGTAAAATAAACCCTCAAAAATACCTTTCCCCACCCATCCCTCCTTCCCAGCTCTACCTCCTTCCCAGCAGTGCATGGAGACAGGGAGTGGGGGTTATGGTCAGTTCATCATCCGTGGCTTCTCCCACTGCTCAGGGAGAGGAGTCCTTGTCCTGCTCCATGGTGGGGTCCCTTCCACAGGAGACATTTCTCCATGAACTTCTCCATCATGGGTTCATTGCACAGGCAACAGCTCCCTGTGAACTGCTGCAATGTGAGCCCATCCCATGGGCAACAATCCCCCTCAAACTGCTGCAGCATGGGTGGCTCTTCCACGGGGTGCAGTCCTTGAAGGACAGGCTGCTCCAGCATGGGCTCGTGTCTCCATGGGCCTCCCACAGGGTTACAGCCTCCTCTCAGGCATCTGCCTTCTTCCACGTGGGCCTCCTGCACGCCCTTGGATCTCCATGGGCTGCAGGGGCACAGCTGCCTCACCATGGTTTTTACCGCAGTCTGCAGAGGAATCTCAGCCCTGGTGCCTGGAACACCTCCTGCGCCTCCTCCACCAACCTTGGTGTTTGCAGAGCTGTTTCCTCTCGCATGTTCTCACCCCACTCTTTGGCAGCAATTACATCTGTGCAATAATTTTTCTTTTCTTTTTTTTAAAATCTGTTATCACAGAGGTGTTAACAGCATTTCTAAATTGACCCAGCCTTGGCCAGCAGCACATCCATCTTTGGAGCCCCCAGGGATTGGCTCTGCCAGACGTAAAGGAAGCTTCCAGCAGCTTCTCACAGAAGCCACCTGTGTAGCTCTCCTGCTACCCAAAACAGGCCACGCCAACCCCATACAATAGCTTATTGCTCATGTGAGCAAAGAAGGGAAAGAGCAGAAACCGTGCAACAGGGGATGATAGGAATTAAGGATGAACAAGATGAATTTCTTGTCATTACGAACGGTACCCCGGCTTAGGGCATTTCCAGAGGACGTCATTTAGCGTTTGTCTGAATATTGGGACAATACTTGTGGTGTAATCTTCCTTCGGATTATGAAGATTTTCTCCCTTACATTTTCCTAAAACCTACCATCCCTTCAGCAGGAGCATTTAACTCATGGCAAAGAAAATGGAGTCTTGTTCCTGACTTCTGCAAGTGCTAAATTTCTGTTGGCCTACAATTTTGTCTGTAGACTTACTTCTACAAATCACGCCCAAATGTCACACTTCCTAAATCCACCAAGGGATTTGTCCTTAATGATTGTTACATAGCACATCTTTCAGGGAAGAGGTTTTATTTAATTTGACTAAGTAGAACATACATCCATTAATGTAATACCAAAAATTATGGTAAGAACCCTATGTTTCTAAACAAACAACCATGTTTGTTAGTAAACTTTGTCACTGTTTGCATGAAAAGACAAAATAAATTTGATACCATTACAGGGAAGGGATATTTATGAGAGCTAAAAGAGATTTGGTAACATGACCTTTTAATAGGCTGCAGCCAGTATTCTCAAATTGAGAAGGAAATAGAAAACTGAAAAGATGGTACAAATTAGTCACAGCCTGCTGCTAGAATGACAATATCACTCTTGGAAATACTGTTAAAAGCAGAAAGAAAGATAACAAAGGGGAGTAGTTAAATATTTACCATCTGAAACTTGTAAAGGACTCAGCCATACCACAGCTCATCTGCCCTCGATGTCTTGCCTCAGGAAGATCTGGGTTTCATGGAACCAGAACATAATTCTGCTTTGTAACATATCAGTGTTTCAGGGTCAAGAGACTAAGAGAGGCACAGAAGTGCATCTGTCTGGATTGCTGAAAGATTAATGGAAAAAAGAAAGCAGTCAAAGATGCCATAAGGCCAAAAAAGCATAGGCTGAAAAAACCCTCAGCTATACACAATACAGACGGAAACACTTAGCAGAAAGTCTTATTGTTAAATTTGTCATGAGTCTGATTACAGAGACTGCTCTCCAACACTATTATGGGGATGCAGGATTAGACAATCAAATCACTTCAGTAACCACCATTTTGTTGCAAACATTATTTTAATTATGATTGGCAAATGCTAGAAGAAATCGTGTAAGTGGCAACCTTCTGTGGAGTTTTTAGACTAGCAAATTTTGTGTACGAGAGGAGCAAGCTCCATTCCACGCAATGCTAAACATCTTTTATTTGTATGAAGCCCAAAACACTGTAAATAATCAACATTCACAATTGCATGCTTAGACCTACAAAAAGCTGGTTTGTTAGCTGGCTAGGTAGGTAGATAGATAAACCCATACGCCATTTCAGGATCTGGCTGTTAAATTGATACCTAAAGGAAAAAAAAAAGAAAGAATGGATCCAGCATCTTTTCTGAGTGACATTAAGAAAAACAGAGGGACCAATAGCTATTAATTCACAGTTCTATGAATACATGAAATAGGAAAGTAACTTTGTCTCAGTTTTCATGTAATCCTATTACTTTAAAATAGGCAATCAAGCTGGAGCTAAGTACAAGCTGGTATGCAGCCTAACTGGCTTCCCAGAGTCATTAAGGAGAATACTTCCCTAAGACAAATCTTATTGTTAGTTGAAAACATGAATAATTTTATGCACATATATGAAGTCCAAATATTGTTGCAATGTTGAACTGAGAAGCTTTATTTTATACTGAGTCAATAACTTTTGTGTTATTTCCAGTGCCAATGGAATATTATAGTAAGCATGAAAGTATTAAGTGAAAGATTATATGTTATGGATTTCAGTTTTGTTCTGTTTTTTTTTTTTTTGAAAGCAGCATTACATTCTTCATTAATGCAGTGAAAAAGCAATTCCAGAATTTCTCAAAGCATTTTTTACTGCTGTTGTACGACATTGCCTGGTTGGATGAATAACAGGTGAATGCAGAGTGCTAGTTTTCCTTTCCAGGTTTTGTCAGGGACCTGGTGAATTTCTGGTGGTGCCTTTGGTTTGGGTTTTTTCTTTGTGTCCCTTTGCATTGTCTCATGCTTTCTACTCACAAGTAGGGAGTAACAAAAGAAATGTTATGATTGTTTATGGATATCTATTTTTTTTTCCAGAATTCTGGAAGACACTGCTTAGCATGTCACACAGCTAAATAAAACTGGTTTTTCTTACCTTTTTGCAAGGTTAAATTATATGATGCTGCAACATTAGAAAAAAAGGCCCAGAGGTTGTATTTAAACACAGCATAACTAAGATATTGTTTATACCCAACTGGACTTTGGACGTGGGATGTTTTAGTTTTACCGACACTATTTCTTCCTGATCAAAGAAGAAGTGCATTTGGATGGTGTCTTTTTATGTTTAGAAAGCAGAAAAGTATATCAGAAAGTTTAAATAAAAAAGAAAAGTAACAAATGTGTCAATTTTACCCTTTTCCAGGCACACGTGTAGTACACTTACTAGGCAATTGATTTTTTTTTAAATGAAGTGTTTGATTAGCTTCTAGTAAATGGTTTAATAGTATTTTATAGATCAATATTTAGTAATTCAGCTAGAAATATTACATGTATAATGATGAGAGTAAGATGCACAAGGATGCAGTTGGAGCCCACGAACAATCGTCATCAAGTTTGGGATCTTGTGTGTGCCTGTGTCAGGCACAGAGACATGGCATAATTTTCAAGTGAGCTATTACAGCTGTGAATTAAGGGGAAGGTGGGGGTAAATAGCTGTTTTCTGTGCCACAGAGTAATTTTACAAATCACCTACCCCTTCAGCATGTACTTTTAATTTAGTATTTTATAGCTGTACGTAAGGCAGGGCGTTGTGGCAGTTTAAAATTCAGGGGTAACATTTTTCAAATGTTTTCTGCCTGTCATCTTATTCTGATGGCACTCTGCTTTAATAGATTTACAGTGTACCTTGCAATACTGTGTTTGGTTTGGAGATGTACCAGTGCTGAAACATTCAGGGATTTAACCAGGCCATGCTGAAGAAGAGCATGGAATGCTTTTCCAGAGGAATTGCTTCTTTGATTTGGAAGTATTTCAGTGACAGGTTTTTGTACACAAATAATTCTATTTATATACCTTTATTCAGTCACACGGCGCTTTAAGCACCATATGTTGTCCTCAGAGAGAGTTTACAGATTTCCAAAGACTAGATTTTTTTTGAGTTCTCAATTATGGCATTCAATTGTTAAAAGTGAATGATAGTTTTACTTTTAGATCTAAATATTGTTTTCAAAAGAGGCATATCTTTCAGCGCTTTCTGTTAGTTTTTTTTTTTTCTTTTCCTTTTCTCCCCTTCACCTTAAATCAAGGATAAAATTGCTTAGTTTCTATTGTGTTGCATCTGTGCTAAATGTGTTTGGCTCCCACTCTGCTTTCTTTTTCCTCAAGGAAGAGCGAAATAGGACCAAATAGAATATCAAAGTTATTCTTTGAGAAGATTTGAGGTAGAGAAGAAATGGACAGGAAGGATCTGAGAAGTGATAACCACTAAACAGTGAGGCTAAACCGAAACATAACAATATAATTACAGCTGCTTTAGTCCAGACACAATCATTGCTCTCACATCATGTCTCAAAATATATCTAAAAAGAGAAGGCTCACAAAGGGTAGAGTAACGTAAAATTTATATGAAACTCTCCCACAAATGATCTCCCAGAGTCCTATAATTTGTTGTCCAGGACTTTCAGGATCATATTTTGATTTGAACTTGTACCCTGTGGATCCATGTAACTTCTCAGCATTCACCTCATCGTGTCATAAATGTCTTAAAAACTCGTTATTTATATTTTAATGTCCATTATCAAGGAAAACACTTTCAGGATTCAATTCCCTGGCAGAGTGGAATTAAGAGCCCTGGTGGCTTCCAGTGCCGTGTTAGCAGCTCTGTGGAGCAGTAGCTGGTCTGCAGCTAGGCCCATGCATTATTTGCCAGGTTTCAGCACAGTGACTGTCAATGTCCCAGCTCGGTTTGATGTGCCTTGCATCCCCCCAGGAGCCTCACATGCACAAAGAGAGAGGGGACCAGGCTGTTTTCAGCTGTAGGGATGTGCATCCTGGCCGTAGCAAATGTGAGCCTGCAGCATGGAGAGGCATCCTTCTCCATTTATAGCTTTTGGTGGGCTGAAACATTACCGCCTGCAGGGACTGGGGATACTGGAAGTTACTGGAACCTGCCAGAAATGTGCAAAATAACTATAAACAAAGGATACAAACTCAGGAAAAACCACATTAACCGCTGGCCCTAAAATACATACCTGTTATCATATTGTTTGATAGTGGCAGCAACTTCACTTAAAGAGATTCAAGTTCATGTAGTGGACGGAGGGAGCTCTTTCCTGACCTGTTTGCTCTGCCTCATGGGCTGGTTGGTAGAAACTCTCCTGTGGCCAGTTCAGCTCAGCAGCTCTGAAGCTGTGGCTTGAGATGGCTGGTAAGGCGATGGGTGGAATTACAGATTTGCCAAAAACCAGCTGTTCTCCCAGTCACTTGGATCACCTTTGGCCGAATTCCCATCTGCAAAATTAGGACAATAATTTCTTATTCTGTGTAACGAGGCTTCTAAAAACTGCACAGCTCAGCATTGCAAAAGGACATAATGATGATTTTCTGTGTCACTGTATTTTTTTTTTTATATATTTTCACTCTATTTAAATGGAAGCCATCTCAGAAATTTAAATATCAGTAAATGGGGTCTCAGTGAAGTTTAACAACTTTTTTTTCTTCTTCCCAAATTGGCTATAAATTGCCATGAGAAACAAGCAGTACTCATACCACCTCCCATGATATTTTTGAGTAGGAGTCAACTAATTTTGTGGAATTGGCCATTCTAATCAGTGCTGTTCTGCTCTGAGAGTGAATTATGACAAGGTCAATACTTGATGTAAATTTATATTTACAAGGCATTATCAGTGAAAAAATTGTAATTGTAAAATTTGACAGAAAACAACACAAACCCATTTCACTTTGTGACAAGAATATAATGAGGTCTGATAATGGCAACAGAAATTAATCCATTTTGTGGAAAATCTAAGATTTTAATCTTATGAAAGGATCTCCTTAGAACCATATATAAACACTATTACAATATTGTTGAAAGGAACAGATGGCTTTTTTTTCCCAGAGGGAGATCTGCATGTGGATGAAGTGCAGTGTTATTAATGGTCATAAAACCGTTCGAAAATATTTTAAACACAAATATTAGCATATCAAACTTGGCAAATGTCTTCTGTTGAAGGAAAGGAAATATATTTCCTTTCCTTTGAATTCTAGAAACATATTTTCCTTGAAACTAGATATCCTACTGTAATTAAGGAATTGCTTGGTCAGTTCAACTGAATATTCAGGTGATACTGGTGAAAACTCAGGAAATGAAGAAAATTGATGATAAGATTTTAAGGGCATTGTGCACTTCAAAATTGGCCTTTAACATGCCACAGTTTGTGACAGACATCCTGCGCTGACACATTCTTCTAGATATTCCTTTATTGCCTAAATAATGGATACAAATAGTAAAACTTAAAATGAAATGGCATAAAATATAGCACTATGACCCTAACCGTGATATTTCCATCCCTTTTTTATCGCTATTCCTTTTATAGGAATTGGATACGGATTGTACTTATTATTTGAGGTTTAGTCAATGCTTAGTAAGTACTGTTAAATATCATTGACATAAAGAATTCAATATTTGTATGTCATGTGTCTTTTCCTTGTATGAAGAGCAGCTCAATACTATCATTGTTCCTTTCCTGATGTTCCAGGGAAGCAAAAGAGAAGAAGACTTAATCCCTGCAATGTCAGTCAGATGTTTTGGGAGAAATATATACAGAAATTAAGCTTGCTATTTTCAAAAGATATCCAAATCTAACTTTGTAATTGCTTTGCCCACATGACTGACTCCGCCTTACTGTGGATTATTTTTTTGTTTGTGTCCTGATCAAAACTGTCTGGATGAAGCTGCTGATAAAGATCTTCTCTCCGCTTTCCCTAACTTTAATACTAAATCTCTAAACCTCCTAAAGGACTGGTGGAAATTAACTAAGTGGAGAGAACTAGAACTGTACTCCTTCTTTTCCACCTAAATAACTGTTTTTTCTTTCCTAACTCTTAACTTTAACTGGCACAGTCTGTCAGTTACAGCTCTTTCTTTCTGGCATTTTTTGCATCTCCCCACTTTACTGTTAAAGTATAACTGCTTCCTAACAAAAATCTCCCATTTTTGTCTTTCTGTTTCCTGTCTATCACAGGAAATCCATCAGTGAGAAATCTCGTTGATGCCAACACAAGGAATAAAATCCCTGTAATTGCCCTGTGGCACAGATTAACCTTTTAATAGGCTAGGAGCTTTTCATCCCTTGGCTGACCAGGTTGTTAGGGTCCCACGGCTGACAATGAGCACCACCAAAGCCTACTGCATGGAGAAAGAACTGTGGCTCTGAAGAGCTGGCCAAAAAGAAATTTATTCTGAATGAGCATCAGTTACAAGAATAACTCAATGGGCTCACCCAGTAACATATTTGTACCAGGGATTTTTTCTCTTTCTTTGTGTAACTGTAATCAACTGGCATTTTGCTTCTTTTTTCTGACCTGCCTTTTCCTTCAGTTCCCTCTCATAAGTCACTGAAATCTCAACACTACTCTACTGTTGTCCTTGCACCCCTGGTTTCCACTTTTAGCACTTTTTAAGCCTTCTGTGTTAATGATGAATTTTTCATCACTGAAGTGGTACTTATTTGTGGTAATTTAGTAACACAATTTTGTGCAAAACATAGACCTTTCTTTTGCTTTTCACAGACTCACAGAAGGGAACCCACAAGGATCATCGAGTCCAAATCTTAAGTGAATGGGCCCATGTGGGGATCACCCCCAGAGCCTCGGTGTTATTAGCAGCACGCTCTAATCAACTGAGCTAATCTCAGTGGCTTTTTTGCACGTCGCGTTCAAATACATTACGAGTTAAACTTTTGCCCTTAACCTGAATCAGGAAAACTCCTCTGATATTTAGCAAAAATGTTCCTACCCATTTCTATGACATTTCTCAGCAGAAAAAAAGGACTACTAATTAGTAAAATAGTTTTTCTGACTTTAAATCACTAAGCATTTGAAATCTAAATTGAATGTATTCAGTGAATGCCCCAGTTAATAATACTTGAGGAAGTGAAAGAGCATTAAAAAAAAAAAGAGAAAACAGCAAGAAGCAAAGTTGAGGTCAGAGTCTCAGTGCTAAAAGTGGAAGCTTGTATTTAAAATACAAGAAAAAAAGTCAAGAGGCTTGACCAAGGACAATTTTGAACAGTCGTAAAAGCATCCAAGTCTGAAGGTTCGCATGCCCTTGTTTATGGCCAGTAAGATCCCAGGCGTTTGCAGAGAATCACAGCTGGATGAGTCTCTCTCCTTTTTAGTGCCAATCAGCTTCACACGCTGGGTGCTGGTGCAGCTGGTGCAGCAACGCTGGTGTTGGTGCAGAAGTTTGAGAAATGGGCATATCCAGGATAAGAACCTTTCCAAACTTGCCTGTGTCTTACTGATGAAACTGAGCAAATGAAGCATTTCCCAAAGAGGCAGGTATTAACATTTTTATCAAGGTTATTCAAACCTCACGCTGGCTCCAGTTGTTTCATGTGGCTTATTGACAAGATTCTGCACTGTGACATTATCCTGAGCAGCGATGCCACGGGATTAACTCGTTGACTTTCACCTTTCCCGGTGAGCTGGCCATATGACGCCACCATATGAGACTCCTGCCCAGCCAGCCAAAGGCAGCCTGAGATGGTCAGCATGCCAGCAAATCCCTCCTCTGATATTTGGGCTCCCCTAGCAAAGTCTTTGAACAGATTTCTCTGTCTATCACCACCCGGGACAGATATTGCTGTGAGAACAGATTGATTAAGTGATGGAAAATTACTTCACTGAGGTGAAGAACTAATTTAACATAAACACAAGGATGTTGTATTCTTACATAAATGAATGCTCTATACTAACTAAACTTAGTCTATTCATGTTGTAGGATATACTTAAAATTTTTTTTTGTTATGTGAATTTAATGGTTGGGGTTTTTTAAAAGTTTTTAGACTAAACTACATTTTTTATATTGAATGCATGAATTATTTGTAAATTGATTTTCTTAGATGACTTTCCAAGCCATCTTGGCCTCCTTCCTTGGCATGTCATAATTTAGAAGCTGGTTTCCATGGATTCTGTGTGTTCAGATTTTAAATTTATTTTCCACAAAGTTCATACAATTAAAATTAGATAATTAAATATTTCTGAAAACAAACAAATGAAAAAAAGTGGTGGTCTGATCGGTCAGTATTATTTTATGCAACTTTAATTTTCTATGACATAGCCTCCATGAGGCTAAAGAAGTTCATCAGCTACGGATGTGGGATAAAAATCTGTGACCTTTCAGTGGATTCTGCATAAAAGCACCTGAAAATATCAGGTAGGTTTATTTAAATAGCACAAACTGTAGAAATGTGTTGAGTTAATTATAACCTTGAATCAGTTCCAGTTCTAAATATATCTGAGCTAAGTACATAGCTTAGGGTAAGCAGGCAAGAGATGGGAAACGGCTGGATCTCTGCTGAGCTCTGGAAAGACAGGTTTACTGCTGCTGAAGAAGCTGCAGTGCATTAACTCTGTCAGAGGGCAGATACAGACATTGAAAGGGGCATCCTTAGAAGCAGTTTTTGTCTCTCACAGCTTCCAACATCCCACCAGTACCAAGCCATAGTTCAGTACATGTTCTAATGATTGCTTTCCATTGCAGCTCAGCCTCCTTAACTCTTCATCCCCATCCATGGCTGGAATACACTGATCTTGGCTCCTGTTATGGGTTTAAAACTTGGTTAGATGGACAGGTTGCTAAACCAATGACAAAGCTGGTAACGCCTCTGCGATGCGCGTATTTAATGATACTCAAGCACGGGAGTTTTGGTTCTCACTTCCGGCTCCCCTGCGGGAAGAAGGGGGTCCCTGGGCTCTGTCCCGGAGCAGGCCGGGCCCGGCCTTTCCCCGGTGGCGGAGCTGTGGCCACGGCAGAGAAAAGAAAAAAAAAAACCACCCAAAGCTACGAGCAGCCATGAAGCTGAAAACCCCCCACACTGAGATGGGGGGGGGTGGCTGAAAGTCATCTGAGGTGCGGGGCCGGCGGGGCCTTCACCGCAGCCGGCCCAGTTCACGTCGCAGGGAGAAAACACCACACAGCCGGCAAACAAAGGAGACAGCAAGTATTTTCCTGATGCAAAACCTAGATAACATCATTTCCTCAGCTGCAGCTCTGCAGATGCCAACTTCCTTCCAAGTTAGAGAAGAAAGAAAGTGAGATCATGTGAGGGAACCAACATGGCGGCGACACTGAAGGTCAGTGGGGAAGGACAGGAGAAGAAGCATTGTTTTCCCAGCGCCAGACTTGAAATTCTTCATGTAAGCTGTGGCGAAGACTGTAATATTACAATCTGTTTTTCTCTATAATTCATTAAAGTGCATGGGGGGATGTAGGAAGTTCACGTGCAGCCCGTGAAAAGGTGTTCCAGTCTGAGAAGTCGCCCAAGACAAAGTGCCAGAGCCTACAGATGCTGTGAGAGGCTCCTAGAAGTTAAAGAAGAGAAATTTTTGCTTTCAGGCTGGGAGAACTCATCCTTAAACGACTAAAACCCCATGACTGGTTTGACCCGTGAATGGCAGTGTGGGAAAACTGCAGAATTCATGGGAGAGATATTCTTCCACTGCAACAGATTCAGGCGGGGCTGTTGCTTGTGAACGTTCAGAACCACACTGGAGAAGTTCACAGAGAACGATCATCTGTGGGGAGAGTCCCACGGCACACAGAAAAGGAACTCTTTTCCTCAAAGAAAGACTCTTAAGAAATGAATGCACTGACCAAACCTCATGTTTTGTTTCCCTTGTGCAGATTGGTGGGTCGGAAGGAGGGAGGTACTGGGAATAAGGGTTTGTTCTGGAAGCTTGCTTTAATTCCCCATAATTTCTTTTCACTTTTACTTCTGTTAGTAATAAATCCTCTTTACGCCGTTAAGTCTAAGCCTGTTTTGCCTTGAAGTTTTTCTGTTTTTTTCCCTCAATAATCCTTATTTCACCTCACAAAAAATGAATTTTTAGTTTCCCTTTCTCTGCTTATCCATGGCAGAGGCAAGTAAGTGAATAGTTTGCTGGTGCTTGGTGCATAACCAGCCTAAACCCGCTACAGCTCCTTATTTTGAACATAACAAAAAGTGATTTAGCCAATGGTAAAGAAGAGTCTTTTATTAGTTGATGCTTAATAAGACAAACAGATAAGAAATCTCAGTGCTATTTGCGTTAGCACAAAAACTTGAAGGCTGTTTGTTGGCTGGTGACTAGCTGACACAGCTAGTTCTGTCATGTTCTAAGGCTCCTTGACATCAAGTTTCATTTCCATCTCCATACTTGTCTTCATGCTATGCTCATTTGTACAGGCTACACTCACAGCTTGTGCTGTCAGGAGAAGGTTGGTTGGCTGGCACGTCTGGAAGAAGGGCAGGGGATAAAATTTCTGAGATTAGCACATCAGTGTCTCTGTTGCCACTGCCATAGGATGTGCGTGGCAGGTGAGGAGCATCAGCTCTAGATGAGACAATTCTGCTTCACCTGATACACTGAAGAGGAATTTCCCTTTGATCAGAGCACATGAAGCATAATTTAATGCTGAAAGCACTCAGTCATCATCCATCATTAGAGGGACAAGAAAAGAAAAAAATTAAATAGATTTTTCATTTTCTTCCTGATTTTCAGGTACTACTCCTGCTCTCCTTTCATTTGTTAACAGTTATCTGCCAATACGGATGGCACAGATTGCTTATGGTGTCTCAGGATCTAAGGCAATTTGGGGCTAATTGTTATGAAGAAGAGAGTGCATGGATAAATACAATCATACAGTTGCTCTTGCTTCCTCATGCTTCATTCTGAACCATCCAGTCTGGACACTCACAGAAACAGGAAAATGGGATTTGGTTTACTATAGCAATATCTGCAAATAAGCTATATTTTTTTATATTTTTGAATACAAGTATCTCAGTAGTAAACACAAGAAGAGAATGAGGAAGCACTGTTCTAATTATTTCAACTGTCTCATTCACAATTGTCTCAGTTCCATTAATTGTTTTATTCCATACGTGTAAGTCTTGCTTTCCAGAAAAAATGTAGACCGTCTCAACTCCAAACCCCAAGAACCTGCAGTATTTATAAAATAATCAGTATTCTTTCAAAGACACAAACTTCAACAGTAGATTAATGTACAGTAAGGGAAATAGCTGCACAATTTTTCTCTCCTCTTTCTGAGGAAATAGCTGCATTGTTTCATCCCTGTTTAACCCAGCTTTCAATTTTCACTCAGATCCCATAGCTCAGTAAAAACTCTTTTGCCAAAGAAATAAAAGGAAAATTTAAAAAAAGACCAAAACCAAACAAACGAAAAATAAAATCCTCCCAGTGCCAATTTCATTGCGAATCCTTTATATCAGTTGGACCTAACTGCTTTCTATTGAGAATAAAACAAAACTCCAACTGATGAGGTCAGTAATCTAATTTTGCCTGAAGCAATCTGATAAACAAAATGCCAAAAGCAAAGTGAATATTCTGCAAAGATAATAGGTCGAAGATAGAAATCAGTCTCTCAGGGCTGGAACCAGCTCAACCAAGGACTTATGCACAGAGCTTTCAAGTCCTTTGCAGTCTCTCTCCAGGTCTTGAAACATCAAAAATTATACTAAATACCAATATATAATTTTCTCCTATAATTAATTTTTCAATCCAGGCTGGAATAGTCATAGTAATTAAATTTTCTGTGAAAAATCGCAACTATATCTCCAAAGACAATGTGGCTTGATGAAACCTCAGGAATCGGAATGAAACATCTGCACGTAACAAATTCTCCTCTGGCCATAAAGTTCAAAGGGCTATGAACGAAAGAGGTACCTATTTATATGTGTATAATACATCTGCATTCAACCTGCGAGAGGAGTTAACAGAAAGCTGTTTTCCATTTTTAGCAACACTCTTCAAGTATTTCTTTTTCCTTTGACTTTACCCAAATTAAGTAGACCCAAAGAAGGGATAGGGAGTGCATTTCATTAGCTTAAGAGAACGTTAAATAAAGAAAATAACAGAACACAAATATACACATCCATAATGCCTTTGCACTCCATGAGGAGGAGTTGTGATTTCAAGCAGAGGATACGCATTCCTAACTGCAATCGCTAGAAGCCTCGATGTCACTTTTAAAATTAAAAACACATCCCAGACTAATGCCAGTGATAATAGAGCCCCATCATTTTCACCTACCTAACCTGTCTGAGGATCTAGGGCTGGACTGAACTATTCAGCTGATTTTTCTTTAGAGTCAATGAGGATGGGAATCTCCAGTAGCTCGTACACCGCATTCCTCTCCTCACTGTGAATTTAGAGATCCCTTTGAGCATGAAGCATCCCAGATAACAGTCTTTCACCAAACACACAGTTTTCAGAGGAGCCTTGAGACTGAAAGGTTTGGATTGATATCACTAGGTAGTTATAAATACACTTTCATGGGCACCTAAATACTCTGCAAAATTAGAACTGGGCTTTTCAGTCATTTGATTGATAATTCGTCCTTGTTTTAGTGCATCAGTCAGCACTTTGTATTTCCCTATTACCAAAACCAAGATTAAAACTCAAAAAGTTGATCCTTTACCCGTAGCTATCATGGCTAGTAGGATTTCTTCTCTTCTGCTAGAGTTTCTAATAGCTTTTGAAATATGTATCTCTAGTAACCAAAGATCCTACTGGTGTGGTATGAAATACTCTGCTGAATGGCTTTGGAATCATGATGCTCAAACAACCAGTTATCAAGGTCATACCATTATTTGTCACTTTACGGTCTGTTGGTGCTTGTGAAGGGAATGTGGAATTCACCTCTTCTCCACTTAACTCCCACTGTGCTACTCTGAAAAAAACCCTAAAAAGTAAAGCTAGAGGTACTTTGAAATTGCCACAGTGTTTTTCATATTGTTTCACCAAATAATTTCTTCGCAATTTCCTTAATAACCAACATTGTTATTTAATGAGGATGGCTTTGTAATGATCTAAAGGTACATGCTTATGTGGAGTGTTTTTTTTAATTACTATCATTATTGTTTTAGGCTCTGGTATTATTCACTAATTAGACTCCTACTTGTTGGAAGGCACCAATGAAACCCAATTTATCACAAGTAAATATCTCTAAAGGGTACCTGAAGCAGCTCTAAATATAACTAAGAGGAAATTAGGCTTGAATAAGTTTGGCTCAGATTGCTGGATTTATCAGACTGAATTTGATAATGCCTGTGCTGTTCCCAGCCCCACCCAAAAGAGAAAAAGGCAGTAGCACAGCAATTTCTCTTCTGGAAGCAGGATCACTAACAGGAGCCCATCAGGCCACGGCCAATCTGTTTGCAGTGAGGTTCAGGGCTGGGAACTAACCTGAGCTGACACAGGAACAGCTGCGGGTCCCAACAAGGGGATGGCATGCACAGACCTTCCCCAGCACGGACAGAAACACAGGCTTTGTGTATTTCTAATCAGATAGTAAGTGGGCAAAGCAGGAAATTGAGTCTGCCAAACATTCTTTTTAATTTAAGAAAATATAAACATAATGCTTCAAACTAGCAACACAGAAATATGGTGTTTATAAATTTACCGTTCCTTTATGGAATAACTAATTAATATTGTCTGCTGAATGTTGTTTTAATCTTTTATTTTTCCTCTTTTCTTTCATTAATTAACTATTCTGACACTTGCCTTTCTACACTTTATATCATGAGTGATCACTCTGCGACTTGCACAGTGCTTCACCTCTGCTACCTGTGCTGCTGGAAGAATAAATTATTCTGGGGAGGCAAAGGCAGGTCCTGAGAGCTGTCAAAGGGGGATCGTTGCCACAGAAACTATGTCTTGCATTTTGCAGGTTCAGTTAGTTTGTTTTAATTTCTTATGGTCTGAGAAAGGTGGTGTTCCTCTCCTGAAAAATGAAAGACCCCATGGCAATTGGAAAGTAACAAGGCAACAGTCTAGACACCTGCCCCACCTTTTCATTAGACACAGGACTGTCTAATCCCATGGGGCACCAAGACTGATGGCGTGAGATGTTTTCATTTTCAATGCACGGGGAAAACTAAATTTTTTTCCATCTGCTTCGCCTGCTTGGCAAGTGTATCATTAGGTAGCCTTTTCACAGGCTTAATTTGAAACCTGAGCTCTTTTTCTAGTCCAGTGACATAGGAAAACAGTTGCACTACCAAAGCACTGCATCCACAGGTCTCCCGAGACCCGTCACGCAGCCATCATGCCATGCAGTGATTTTGAAAACATCATTGCTTTGTAATAACCCATTCAGTAAAAGTTTGAAATAGCCCCAAAGAATATTAGGCAAAAAACTTACTGCACTGGAGGAGGATGGGTGACAAATCAAAGCCATGCTAAAAGCACAATGCAAATTAAGAGGGCACTTGACTCTTGTGGTGTAAGCAAGAAGCAAAACTTGAAGCTTATATCATGCTCTTTTTGACAAAAGTGAGAATACCCAGCTTCGTACAGACTTACACTGCTGCTGCAAGAAACAAACCTGATACAGAAGAGAAAAAAAAAACCTGAATTGAATGGGTTAGATGCAGAAGAAAAAGATAAAATGAAGGAGAGAGTGATTTATTTTTCACTGTGTCTTATATTCGATATTCTTATATGAAACACATTTCATCTTAGTGCTCTGCAGAGCTTTGCAGAAATTCTGCGCTATAAAATCTCCTGTGTAATCATAAAACATTCCAGTTAAAAATATGCTAGGGAAAATAACAAAGAAAGATATTAAATGGTCAAAAGGTCTTAAACCCAGTTTTCTTTTTACTGTACAACTGCGCTTTCCAGCTGTTGTTTCTTATGATGATGAATTGTGCTGTGATCATTATGGACATCCTTTCAAGGGAGAAGATTATTTTTAACGAGGGGGAAAAAAAGTCTTTGATATTTAAAATGCTAGAAGAGTCAGGTAGTTTTAGCAAATGGCAAGTAGTTTGGAAAAAAATATGACTTCTGTTCTTACACAAATTGAAGTTTGCAAATTCTTTCATTAAATTGCACTTATTTTTATCTTCCTGCTAATTCTCAGGAGACATACACAACCCTCCTGTTGATTGAAGCTGAAGTGCTGGATATCAAACCACATTTTTAAGAGAAGATGACATTGTTCTGTGTTTTGTGATTTATTTTGCCAATAAAAATGCTAGGGAGGATCACATAATAAATGAGTGCCTTCTTTAGTCTTCTTACATTTTGTGTGCTTGCATGTGTGTGAGAAACTCAGACAAAACCACGTGTAGTCTCCGCTGAGCTCCTGAAATGCCAGCCTATAATTTGGATTGACACCAGGCAAGAAACACTGATGATTTTTGGCATTCCCATGTTTCTGAAGTGCCCCTGAGTGACTGTGGAGATTAGATTCTAAACTGGAGGATCAAAATGCTCTCCTCAGCTTACAGCTCCAAGAGTGTTGTATCTTAACTCCAACCTGAGACAAGATCTGTGTTTAAACCTGCTCTTTATTGCCTCGTTTGGAAGGAACTGTCATGCCTGAGCCCGTCTGGATGGGTCTTCAGTCTGGACAATCAGGAGATGAAACACTGGAGGGGACACAACAAAATACTTTTCCTTTCCAGTTTAGTCAATGGGCTTCAGAGGCCGAGAAAAGAACAAATTTGAGTGTTTCTGTATGTAATAACTGCAAACATATTTTCCCTAACTCCCAGCTCTAAAAAATAGAGATGCTTTTGAGCTTCATCATTCAGGGAAAAATAACATTCTTTGTCCGTTTTTTAAAACAGGATTTTGATTAATTTTACACTTCTCTCAGTCTCCACAACTTTCAGGCAGCCCATTAGACATTTTGCACTTGAAAAATAATTGACTCCTTTTGATTAGCGAAAGCCTGTAAAAAGCTTGGAGGTCCTATTGTAGTCAGCCTACAGGTCATTGCTGTTTTCATTGCCCATTGATCAACTTTTAAAGTAAGGCTTCCCCAAAGTAGTAAGCTGAGAATTGGATTTGTTAGACCTCTACCCACTGCAGGATACAATGTGTCTTCTAACAGATTTACACCAATTTCCCATGAAATACCAAAAATAGTAGTGGGAAGAATTGTTACAAAACATACAACAACACAATACCTGCTTTAAATGCTCCCACTTTTCCTGAAATATCAGACACACACTGCAGAATGATATTGGGAAAAAATACGTGAAAAGTATATACAAATTACATGAAAATTATTAATTCCTTTGCTCCATCAATATTTCAATAGGTACAATCAGTACCGATGATACCATATAGATTTGATTGAAAGCTACCTGAAGAGATATTATTCGTTTGTTATTTAGTGACAATATATTCAAAACAAGGACCTATTTTTGCAGTCAGTTTTAAAACACTACAAGATAAGGAAAAATTGTCCTTTCTTCCCTCCTTTCTTGGAGTTGTTCCCCATGGATTGAGAAAACCTCTATCTGTGTGCTCTGGGACGATCAGAGAGATGCAGAAGCTTGTCCTTCATAACCCCTCTGCCCTTCATAACCTCTCTGCCCTCTTCACAGGAGAGAAGAAGTGAAGAACTGGACACTTGTCTTTTTAGATTCCTTTTGCCATTAGGCTAGCAGAACCAAAGCTTGCTAATAAGGAGGTTATTTACATTGACACCCAGGGAACCCTCTCCAATCAGGTGTCACATCTCCGAGGTGGAGGAGGCGACCATCCAGAAAGACCAGTGAATCCAAGAGTTCCATGCACGTTCATTTCCTGAACTGGTCTTACCAAAAGACCAGTCCTTCTCCTTTTCAAATGAAAAGGGACCAAGTGAGAAGGGATTCATCTGATCTCTAATGTCTGGAAGTTAGATGTTGTTCTCCGAGTCATTTGTCTAGGCTGGTCTAATTCACATACATAATAAAGAAAAGTTGAGAGTGATCGAGTCCGGAAGGGGTAAGTATCACTTGAAGATAACCTTTTTAAAGCAGCATGGGACAGATTTTCTCCTGAAGGTTCCTATATCTTTTCACTGACAATACAATGTCCCAATTTAGGTTTCATGCCTAATTTTTAGAGCAATAGTAATTTATAGTTAGAGGACAACAATATTGTTTGAAGAAAATGAGAGTTGAAAAACTGGAAGGAAAGACATTTGAGGGAATAATTCAGTTTGCAAAATGAACTCTTTTTCAGGCCATGGCCATTTTGTTTTTGTTGTACTCAACACGTATTTAAAACCTGGCAATTAAATTAAACAGCATATCTCCTTCAACCACAGATTTACTAACTCGTATAAAAAATTCAGTATTTTTTAGGAACGCTAGATTTGAAAGCCTCACAAGGATAGTTCCTGTAACATAAGACACATCCTTGAAATCCTCTATTGTATAATGAAGGACAAACTTTGGCACCTGAAGTATCCAAAAAATCCTGGAAACGGTGCGTTAACTCAATTAGTCTTTTTGCATCACGTAGTTCAGCCAGGGAAAATGAAGAAAAATAATGATAACTTGAATAAATATTTAACTTTAACTTCTGCCGGTCATCCCTCCATCCTCTCTCTCAGCAACTATTTTCCAGTGTGTGCTGCTATTTGTTATCCTGCATGGCTGTGCAAGAGGAATAATGCACCATCTGATTAGAAATACACAAAGCCTGTGTTTCTGTCCGTGCTGGGGAAGGTCTGTGCATGCCATCCCCTTGTTGGGACCCGCAGCTGTTCCTGTGTCAGCTCAGGTTAGTTCCCAGCCCTGAACCTCACTGCAAACAGATTGGCCGTGGCCTGATGGGCTCCTGTTAGTGATCCTGCTTCCAGAGGACGGATCACAGACCACACAGCACTGATCGTCTAGCAAGGAGGAAAACACATTATCCAAAGTCATTTGATTTTAATAAGATAGGAACCTGAGCTGACCTGTTTTACTCTTATTTATTAATTTGAGAGTATCCGCAGAAAACTATCTTTTACCTTCAGGAAGAACAGAAACTAGAAAATCTTACACATTAATTTTTAGTTCTAGCAAAGCTAGGATTTTTTATTCTCGAAAGAGTACATGTGCATTCTCTAGTGCTTGATGTTATGGCCATGTATCTACCCTAATACAGGCCATTATTTTGTATGGATTTTCACCATTTTGTATGCATTTCCATGCTTTGCACATCTATTTCTTTCTTAAATTAACTTTTTAAAATGTTTATTCTGAGACAAATGCATTTATTATCTACTCTATGAATCTATATTGATTTTTTTCTGATTACCATACTAATTAAATGATCCAAGGAAGTAGAAATGAATTGAGTCCCACTGTTTTCATTTTATCATTAATTTTGCATTTGAAAGTGTAAGTGGATCAGATTAATATTCTTTCATACACCTCAAATGGCTTGGAAAAGGTGGGTAAGCACAGTTGCTGTCACCTCAGAAACAAGGACATTGAGGTTTGTGTCCTATATTTAACCAAATGTTAATATTTTACAGATAACAGAATAATTACATTGCAGGACAATAGAATTTCAAGTCCGATGTAAGTTGTTACCAGCAGCTAAAATTGAATTCCATGTGTGTTGACAAATCACTAACAGTGAATAAAATTGTTCAAAATAAGCAACACACATCAATACAAACAAGTTTTCAAAATGCATTTTAAATACTGAATTATTGTTAAAAGGTTTAATTTAAAAAATGGTGATAAGAACAGCTGGTTGGTAATTATTAAAAAATGCATATGCTATAAATTAATGATTGTTACTAGTTTATTAAACATGGAGGGTCTGCTCAAGCATTTAATTGGCTTTAAAGGAAACAACTATGAAGAATTCATTAGGTATTAATTAATTACTAAGCAAAGAAATTGGCAATTACTAATTATTTTGGTTGATTCCTTCCTTGGCCTAGTCCTAATCCACAAGTGTATCAGTGTGTTTCGTACACATGATTACAGCTGGATTTTAGAATACAGCTGTTTACCTAAGAAAGTGCAGTGATCAGTCATCTGTGAACAGGAGTGACAGGGGCATTTATAGAAATTGTGCCTGATTGCTGCTAACTTCACAGATGTTTTGATCTGATAAAAGAGCTCTTCCCAATCTTGTCTGAATTTGCCTTTGCCTGTAAAGAAACAAAATAATTTCCTTTTAAGACAATATATTCTGTTGCAGAGTTCACAGTGAAAGAGGCATAAATTACAGTGACAGCTATTAATACTGCTGTAGGTAATTAAAAAACTTACAGCTCAGAAGACATTTGAACCTTTTGGACCCTTTGACATTAATGTCATTCCCATGACTATACCCTCAGTAATTTTAGAGAGAACCATTTCTCTTTCTTATCTTCATGTATCATACAGCATTTCAAAAGAGCAACAAGGCACTCAAAACTAAAACATCACAGGGAGATTATTTGAGTTCTTGTGTGATTGTAGTCACTGGCTTAGGGCCAGCTACCACCACCTGAGGTGTAGTAGAATTGCCCAAAACCTCAATGCTTGTCATGTTTTATTTGTTAAGGGTCTGTCAACATTATCACTATAAATCCTAACTAGCAATGATAGAAAAGTGATACTCATTTTAGAATGCATGGATACAAGCAGGTAGATGCATTTTGTATATATATATGTATATATATGTATATATATGTAGCTACATACATGAGGTGTGTATGTGGCATATACAATTTGTATTTGCATATACATAGAGTTTTTTTATTTTTGTAATGAATTTATTGCTGTAGAGTAGTCATATGCCATATGTAAAACTATATTACAAATATATTGAATATATATAAAGGTAAAAAAAGATTTTTTGTGTGTACAATTACATATATATATGTAATTATATATAACATATATTAGTTCTTCTGTTAATGCCATAAATACATATGTGTATATTTATATCTCTCTTTTAATTGGAGCCTGTTTGTAGCTATTTATAAGTAGGAACCTCATGTAGACTCCATAGTGAGATATTCCATGAATTAATGTATTGAATGTTAATGAAAGATAACCTTCAGAGTTCAAATATTTTTTACTAGAATGTTCACAGTGGATGACCTGATAGTGAAATGCCTAATCAATTTATAACTAAATAGAGTCTTAACAATACTGATACAGTATTTAACATCTGATAAATGAAGAAATTAAATAAATATTTATAGATTTATTTCTTTTCAATAGCATTGTGTATTCCCAACTATCAGATTAACGAGACAGGAGTAATAGGTAAACTGCAGACAAAATAAAGGTGGAAGGTAGAACAATAAGGCATCAATGAAGACTGGAACATGGAGCAGGAGAGAGAAAGAGTGTTCGGGAGTTAAGAGAGACTGCAACTGTGAGGTTTGAAAAATATTTAGAGGAACTTGTGTGAGGTAGGGATCAAACTTTTTTACTTCAGAGGAGTTGAGATGAGGATGTGTTAATCAATCTTAATGAATATTTGCTAGAAAACTATGATGTTGACCACACTAAGAGAATACAGAACATTCTGTGAACCAGGTCATCTACACCATTGCACCCATTTTTTATGACACAAAACTCAATGCTCTCACCCCCTTTGTGTCAGCTGAGTGCTGAAAAATACCCATCTCAATAGAAAATCCAGTTCATCCTAAATTCTAGACCAAGTTATGTTGAAATAAAGCTGTCAAAAGATTTAGAAGAAATCCCACATGTTCACAAATAACCCTTGCATTCCGTGGGAAGGAGTAAGGGGAGTGGTGTATTTGTATGCAGGCACTGTCTATAATTTCAGCAAGAATACTGAGTCACGGGCATTCCTGGATGTAGTAAAATACCAGTTTCTTCACCTGGAACCCAAACTCTGGGAGTGCTGCACCAGTTACTCTGCAGCAGCTGGATTATCATGACCCATCAGGATACTGGAATGGAAAAAGAGACAGCAATCACTTTCCACATCTAAATTATAAAGTACAGGTGTTGCAATGTTCGGTTCAGGGTGTTGTACTCTAAGGTCCATACTAATAGGTCTCTGATAGACAAACAGAAGAAGGGTTCATGTCACCCTTTAAGGCCTGTGTTACTGAAAGATGAATGAATGAGTGGATCTAAGCCTAGTTTATTGACATCATCTATAGGTGATAGACATTCACACATTGCTGAATTGGTTTACGTGATGAGCTTAGGATTCAAATGAATGAAGTTGTAATGGTTTGGACATAATTCAAATTCACAGATCCAAAGATACTGATCCAAGAGAAGTTCTCATGTTGGATATCCATAAGCCTCATTTAATTTCTGATTTAATTTTTAGTATCTCTGATCTCTGACATAACAGATGAACTTGAACGATAAGAATAGCGCTGCCTTAAGACTTCATTGTGAGCTTCCCCTGTTCATGTATCACTCCAGAAACATTTCTCTGAATGCCATAGCAGCCCCACAAGTGTCACTGTTGACATCCAGAGGCTGGATAGTTCAGATGGTGGTGAATAACCTCGATTACAGATCTGGGTGTCAGTCTGTGCCATTCTTACCCACACTCAGTAAAGCAGTGTACTGTGAGTGGACCAACTCATCCAGTCCTTACTCAGAGGGTGAGCTATTCGTTACAAGAGCCCTTGGTGAGCAGCATAACAAATATCCCACTGTATTTTTCCACACATTTCCCAGTTCGATAAAACATCCCATTTTTCTTCTCAAGAAAGAAGAAAATCCAGAAAGTGGATTTTTTCTTAAAGATATTAGTTTCATGGATTCTTTTTTTTTCCTAAATCAGGTCTGAAATTTTGAAGGCTGGAAACACCTTGAGGTAATGCATGATGGATGTGTGAAACAGAGAATATGAATAAACACCAACAGTTATGAATAAAAAAGTCTAAGAGGCAAAGAATGGTTTTCATTCAGTGTGATCAGCCAAGCACAAAGCCTGATTCAGTGTGAATGGGCATGAGTGAAGCCGTGCAAATGGAAGCAAATATGACTTTCAACAGAAGACCAGGAATGCACGTGGAAGAGTGTGACAGGGTATTTGTAAGCATGTCAGATTACAGATTGCAATGAGAAAGGAATTTTAATTTTTATAGTACAAAAAGCAAACAGATTCCACTTCTTCAGAATAGAAAACTCCACTTTATGAATGAGTCCTTTATCCCAAGGGAGAAGCATGTAGGAAAAATGAAGAATATTTGTAGGTATGTGCTTGAAACGTGCTTGTTTCAAACATGAGATGTGAATGTTAGGTAGATTTTTGTAAAACCTAACTGAATGTGAACAATGATTGCATGTGGACAATAATAACCTACGAAGCAAAAAGTAAATTACATGGATAAAATTTTAATCTGTTTTTTTAACAAGAATAAAAAGAGAAGGGGAAACAAGCATTTTAGGAAAAATGTAATTGCAGACAGATTTTTGCTCTGCTGAAGAGTTTAATATCAACTTCCAATACTCAGTGTAATTTTAATGAATCTTTATTTTATCTGGACAGAATGAGGCATTCTAGGTGTCCAGGACCCTAGGACTCTATTTCTTATTAAACTGGTAGTGTTGGGAGTGGCCTTTGACAAAGAACTCTGAAGTTGTGAAGCTCGCTTGCCTCAGAGAACTCAGGGGCTTCTCACTTGTATGCAATGTGCACAGCTTGATGTTTTAGGTGGAGTGGGTATCAAACATAGCTGTGGCCTTTAGGCTTTTAAGGGGAGAAGATTATTTTTAAATAAACATGTCCTGAGTGTTTGTGAAGATGCTTCTGATATTATACATGCATTCTTATTCATAAAAATGGAGTTCCTTGTACTTCTGGAGGTTAAATAAACAGTTTGGTTTTCACTTCTGAGCTTTTTCTAAAAACCCATAGGTGAGACCATACAGACTTAGGACCAGAAAAAGTATTATGTGAAACCTTGTAAGGTTACTATTATTACTTTGTTACCAAGGACATCAGGAAATCAAATTTCTTCAGTATCAATAATGTACCTAGAAAATTTAGGGTCTTACAATGTCAGGCATACATAAGGACAATTTTACT
>VZTA01021362.1:658-12322 GCA_013398855.1 Mohoua ochrocephala | reverse complement strand
ACTCTCATTGATAATGTAGCAAAACTTACAATTAAAAATATATGCACTTTCATTTGATATCACATAATAAAATATTTAGTGCAAAATTGATGGAGAGTTAATTATATATGAATATAGAATTTATACTGTGTCCAAGTTACACACCCAAGTGTATGCTTCAAATTTCATTGTTGGTCACTGATAGTAAGTCCGACAGCAATCCTTCCTTCCTTCCTTCCTTCCTTCCTTCCTTCCTTCCTTCCTCTCTCCCTTCCCTACTTCCTTCCTGCCAACAGCTTTGACACAATTAAGAGGTCCTTAAAGCAAAAAAACTTGGTTTTTTTTGGAGTTTTTATGGAGGATGGGAGTGGAAATCATGTACAAACTGCCAAAAGTACAATCTCATAAGTAACCCATTTCCTTTCTGGACTTCTCTTTGCAGTCAAAGGTATTTTTGTATTTTATTTGCTGGTTACAAGATGTAAAATAAGTTACAATACGTGTGCGCATGTATCTGTGAATCTTTGTATAAAACAGAGACTGTCAATAATAATTTGCTTGCTCTTTTCTTTCCTATTGTGGTTTATGTCTTTCCCTTTTGAGACCATAATCCTTCCAGAGCAATGTCACATGCAGTTTAATTTTTCTTCACTGTATTTTAATTGCTATAATCAGTGCAAATACTTCCTCATTTAAATGTATTTCCCTCTGTGCAAGCATACGCATACATATCTACAGAAAATAGTTTTTCCAAATGTAATTCAAGTCGCTAGAGTGAAATACCTAATAGTAACTGTAACTGCTGAAGTGAAAAAAAAGCCACAGCCTTACCTTGTCACCACAGATACAAGGCAGGATGGGAAGCACTGCACAGTAGCCTTTGCATTTTCCAGAATAAAATAAATGAGGAACTTCTGGATGCGTGAATTTTTTTCAGATTTATTTTCATATTATGGGGTTCCTGATAGTGTTCAGCAAGGAAATAGCTGAGCACGTGAGCAGCTTCAATGTTTATTCTCATTTCAGTTCACCTCCGAGGTAAAAAAATATGTTAATTCTGTGGGCGGGGAATTGTCTAATTTAGAAGGCATTTCTCATATGTGAACTTAATTAGATTGCATGCTAGTAGGAAACATCCCATGTTAAAATGGGCATCAATACTTCCATTACAACACCGGCTTTCTCAGTAATGATTTCAGCACAATGTCTGCTTCTACCAAGATTTAATAACAAACACTTTGTTTTTGAAATATGAAGGTGCAATTCCTACTGACGTGATGGCTCAGTTCAGCCCCAGGGTTCAGTTACTCCAGAAAAAGGTTTTACTCTGATATTTCCTAATGCTGGACAAATGCTTTTATTTTTAACCTGTTGCTTAGTTTAACTAACTCTTGCAGAGGTTGGCTCACATACCTGACTATGAGTTGCATTACCCTGCCTTTTATAAAAAGTACTCAAAGGTTGTCAAAGTGTTCCTTGTGTAAATAAATCTGTGCATTGATTAGGTGGAGTCCATGGATTTTCCAGCTCGCCAAGCCCTAGTGTGAGCTACTATATCCACAAAGAAAAAGTCTGTCCAAAAGGGCAGCTGAAAGTCTGTTCTGATAATCACCATGGGACTCTGTCACCACCAATTGACATTTTTGCACATCTATTTGCAGTAAACCAGTGCTATTGTTGGCTTGTTTTGTCTCTCAGCACTACAAAAATTAGCTTCTGTTTGCTGGTACTTTTTTTGGCTTTTTGTTTGGGTTTTTTTTTTTCAAAATGGTAATTAGGAACACCAAGAATAGAACTGCAACAGCTCTCTGTCCTAATGTGACATAAAAATTCTTAAAATATTGCTACTGGACATCATCATTCAACATGGTGACTTTATTAATTTTTGTTACACTTATCTGTCTTTTTGCAGGTAGCAGGCTGCTTTTTATAAATGTTTTAATTTTCCTAATTATTCGAGTGTCAATTTTCCTAATTATTCAAGTAGCATCTGAGCTCACGATTCCACCATTCAGCAATGCCCTTCTATTATTTGACAACTGTACAGCAGCTTGTATTTTCTGTCACATTCAGACAAAAACCGTATTTCAGCCAGTAAATGATTCAAATCCCATGGAAAATAATGAGTCTTTCAAATTCTGTGTGCTGGATCATATTAAACATGTATATTAGCTCTAGATTTCAGACTAGCAACTATGAAAAGAGCAATCAGTTTCATTGCTGCCTTGCAGACTTAACTTTCATTTCATTGTTCTAAATGAGAAAAGAGTAGGAAAAAGGTAAAAAAAAGAAGGAAAGAGCTTCTTATATGCGTAAGTGTTTGTCTGTAAGTTTTGGCATGCGAACACTTCTGTTGGAATGTGAAAATATTCACACATAAACAGTTCTTAAGTAAACTTTTATTGCAAAAAAAGCATCTTCTCCAAAGTGCGTGGAAAAGCAAAGGGGCTCTGCTACAGGCATGGACGGATCACTCTGCTGGATTTAGCAATCATGTTTGTGAATACATCATTCTACTTACTGCCCAGTAGTAACCAAGAGCGACATAAATCTTTTCTAAGTACACCTGCCTTGCAATACATCCAGGGAGAAATCTTCTTCCAGATTGCCACATAATGTTGAAAAAAATGAGAAAAAATAAATCCCAACTCTTTTCTTTTTTAAAAAAAAAAAAGAGGGAGAGAGAGAATAAAGCCGTTTTAGTGGGCTCTTTTTATATATTTATTTTGAATAAGAGGTCAAATACCAGCTACTGAATTACTCGTGGAAATCTTATCCCTTAATTTGTCTTGAGATTACAGTCATGGCTTTCAGAACCATGGAGTTCCACATTATGTTTCAAGCTATTATTATGACCGTGGAAAATTGCACTATTTTCTTGGAAAAACGTTGCTGACTTGGATGTGGCTCTTAACTCTGGAACTTAGCCCTGCATTGAGGACTTGAAGAAACTAGAGGGGCACTGTTGGGACACATGCTGTTGGGGCAAATTCAGAGTCTTCAGCTGTGTTTGTTTTTATTTAGGGCTACACAAGATAGAAATAACTCTGTATATTATTTAATGTACATACAGTCCCTAATGAGTGATTATAAACCCCTGACATTCCTACAAAATAATTGCTAGAATCTCTTCAAATATTTTTTTTAATGAAATACAGTAAAATTATTCGTCTTGGGTCAAAATTTAATTGCAAAAGCTGGAAAATGTCACCTAAATCTAGCTGAACATTTTAAAAGGCTTTCTGAACACAAACTGACAAGCAAGAACCAGAAAAATTAATACATTGATTTTAGAACAATACCAAAAGCATAACATAATGTAATATTACAATAGGTATCACCAGGTGGCACTGTTACAAATATATTGATTTATCTTGTGAATTGATAACAAGTGGGTGACTGTGATAATAATCCTGTTGTTTTAAGGGGTTTTTTTCCCCTCTCCTTATGATTTGCTTGTGTTTTTCTTTACTTTATTTTGTTTATGCCTTGGAAGTGATACTATCAGAGAAGGCAAATGTGTGTTTGTGTGTACCCACCTGTGTGGTTTCCTGCTCGATATCAATTTTTCCTTACATGATGTGCTGCAGTACTGGAATACTGGGAGAAAAACAACAGCAAGAAATCCAACACAATTCTACAGGTTTATTTTACAGGCACGTTCTTGCATTTATTTATGGATTTTTCCCGCTTATGACAATCCTGTTAATTACAGACGAAGGAAACTTCAGCGCCGTGTAACATCAGTGGATGTAGATTTGCTCTACCAGATCATCCCTAATCTAAAGCAGGTTAATTTCCTGGAGGTGTTTATGTGTGCTTTAAGCATTAGAGACAGGGTTATCCTTTCAGGTGTGGCCTGTAGGCAAGGAGGATTAGCTTTTTACACTGATACAGTCTCTCAAGATGTACTTAGGAATAATCCCCGGCAAGCATGCTATGTGCCTCCTGTCTGACAGCAGCTCAAGGGCTGCCTAGTTGGCCTAGGAGCCTTTCTTACTACCCTAAAATGGAGCTTGAGTTTAGGCTTTGTATTAATGATATTGATGTCCATGTTCCAGAGAAAAAGGTCACTCAGGGAGTGACGACAGGTAGGTCAGACAACAGCTCTGTTTTGTTTTTACTGAGACAGTAATTGTGTTAATGCAAGCAAAAATGGAGCAAAAAATGTAGAAAGCAGGGCATGGAAAAAGTACAGAGTGACAGGAGCAATAAGTTGCGTCCCCTCCTACACATCCTCATTGAACAGGTGAAGAACTGAAGGGAGAAGCACAAAATCCCCGTGAGCGTACTAACAGGATAGACAGTGAAAAGAGACATTTTTGCTGAACTCACTAGATTCAGGAGATTCTGGGATTTAGATCACGTTATCAACGAAACAAACTGAAAATACTCCCAGTCCAGAGGAGGCTTTAGGAATGCTTTAGAAATATGGTCATCCATGAAAAAAGAAAAACACAAACAAAGAAACAAGCCTAAAATGATGAATGATATCAGTTCTGGTCTCACCAGTACCAAGAAGAACAGCAGATGAAAAAAACATGCAACAAAAATGAGGCAAAAGGCATGAAATTGAGAGTCAGGAAATACTGAGAGTGACATGCTTAGAGATAAAACTCAGTGTCACTGATAAATCATGTAGGTAAAGGTGTCTGAGGGAGGCCGATTTAGGAGTTCAGGCAGAGATAATCTTCAGAGCTGCAGTGTCACACAAGCAGGGTTTGGTGAAGCCCTGCATTGTGAAATCAGCCACAGCTCCCACACCAACCATCCCAGAAAAACTTGCAGGAGGATTTGAGCCAAAGCAGAAACCCATCCACGCCTCACACTGGGGTAGTGATGCCTCCACCAGCCTGTGCAAATTTTCTGTCACGTGTACAGCAAATGTAAGTGCTATTCCTGCTTTTCAAAACAACAAATTTGCCCCAGGAAAAAAAAAAAAAAGCCAAACCAAACCACAAATCCCTGGCTGAACTCATATGTGAATAAATTCTTGTGAGTGTAATATAGGAAATTAGGACAACGTCTACAGCACATGCAGAATCTGCTCGGAGGGTTCGAGCTAAGCACTGGAGCTGAGGTTCATCTTTCAAAACAGACACAATATCCCAGTCCAGATAAACAAATGGAATGAGCTACGTGTGCTGTGATGCCGTTATGGGAAACACTGAGAAATCACCTTAAGATGGCAACAGCTGCAGAAAGGCTGGTCTGACTATTTGCCATGGCAGTCCCATGGCCAGTGTAACTCAAACGCAGTCAAAGATTTAATGCAAAGCAGATATCACAATGCATGAAGCATTGCTGAATACTGATCACAAACACCCTGACGTCTTCAAGGAGTCAGCAGAATCCCTTGAGAAGTACACATATATTATCTGCATTCATTGCTCATCCCTGTCATGAACAGCTGTAAAATTTACAGTTGCGGTGACAGAAAGCAGCAAAGCAAGCAAGCAGCAGCTAAGGAAACAAGGGAATGTAGGCAAAACAAATGTAGTAACTCTGTGGGTTAACAGCTCTGTGACAACAGCCAGAAAGAGAAATGGTGGAATTTGGATGCACCCAAATTGCAGTAACTGCAGAAGGACTAAGCTGTGAGAGCAAATGGTCAAAACCAACCGGTCTGCTAAAAATAACACCAGCAGGAAGGATGGTTACTGACAGGTCAGATTAGATGAAGAATGATATTAACTTTGAACTTTTGGCTCACCCTGGGGCAGCAACAAGTTTCATGGCCTACCTTTTGGAATAAGGTCATCTAGCAAAGTGTTACAACAAAAAGAACAAAGACTACTTGGAAACCTGACAGCCATCAAGAAAATAACTGATGACACAGTAATAACAGCATCAATTCCGGTGAGACGCTTATCAGCGCTGAAGACAAGAAAGGAATTTCACACTGAAAGATCACAATTTAAGCAAATTGTATATGTGATGATTTCAATCCTTCCTCTGCACTGTGTGGTTTTCATTTATCCACAGAGTTTTAAAGAAGGGCCAAGTGTCTCCAGATCTTCTTCCTCTTACAACTCCTCCATGAGATTTTTACATGGAAACATGTCTTATTGAGAGTTATTTAGGCGTTTAACATGGAAACAAGTGAGCATTAAGGATTTGTCAGCCAGAAATCAGAATTACTGTGCTAGTTTTCTCAGAGATGCTGTTTGAGAGGTAGTTTCCTTGTAGGCTTTTGATTTAAAAAAGTATCTGTATATTGTGACAGACTCCTATGCAAAATTTGCCACATCTTGTTACCAGTGCAGTGATAAGTCTCTTAAAAGAAGCAAAATGTGTCTCATACTTTGTAAGGAACACTTTCAAAAGCTTTTGCTTTTCTTCTCGGTTTATAAAATGGTTTAAATGGTTGAAACTTTATATTCTCTCCCATTCCAGGTTCCTTTCCATTCCCCACCCAACTGGATCATGAACACTCCTCATGATAGGACAACCATGACTTCTCTGGGCAGCCTGTTTAATTGTTTCACCTCTCTCATAAAAAAAAAAACATTTCTTCCTTATGTCCAATCTAAACCCACCCTCTTTCAGTTTAAGACCAAATCCCCTTGACCTAGCACTGAAGACCCTGGTAAAAAGTCTCTGCTTTTCTTGTAAATTATATTTGTTCTATGGAGGGTCTTTTTAAAAAATTGAATTCTTCCTAGTTATGTCTAGAATTCTGTATTGGTAATAGGTCTTCAGCATGAAGAAACAAAAGGAACAGATGTTACTGTCTCACTCAAAGGCACTATGTGAGCCCCAGAAACTTCTTTAGATCGCTGTGCCCCCTCCTGTCCCCACAGGATTTTGCAATTAGTTTGCTCCCCAATCTTGTTTAATGGTTCTTCTCATCACCTTGGTGGTATTGTGACATTTCAGAAGCAGTTAAGACATGAGAAAAAACAAACCAAACCAAACCAAATAAATCAAACTAAAACAATCAAACAAAACAAACAAAAAACCCCAAAAACCCAACCCAAGCAACCAACCAACCAAAAAAACCCCCCAAACCAAAACCAAAACCAAAACCAAAACCAACAAACCAACAAACAAACCCAGAAAATTTTACCTGTACCTTCATTTGTTCACCAGGGGAAGTTGCCTGGGGAAATGACAGTGACATTGTGCTGCAGCAGCTCCAGCAAATGCGAGTCCTGGCTTCTGAGCCAGATGTCACAAACATTTAAACAGCTGCCAGAGCCTTCTAAACCTGTCATCAGGCCTGACCTTAAACCCAGCTTAGTTTTTAAATGTTAGAGGGGAAAAAAGGTGGAAAAAAATTTAAAAAGCCCCAACAGGGTAAAGTTACACAGCTGCCTGAAATATTAAATTAAAAGACTGAACATCTGTTCACTTGCTTTTCAAACTTTAATGGTTTGGAGAGATATTCTGTTGTCTTAGATCCTTAAGAACATCTGAGACCCACGCAGCTTCAGCACCTGTGAAAAATTCTCTCTCAAAACACATAGACTCTTCAAAGCTTATTGCTGCTGCTCTTTGCCAAACATATGTTGCCCAACACCACAACAAATTATCAATAATATTTAGGTCATACTTGACTTTTGCACAGTGAATTTCCTGAGTGAGCACCAAAACACTGTTTAAGCATCAACAAGCTTTTATTGCATGGAGTCAGAAATGACCATGGAATGGACCAAAGAAACTCTGGGAGAATTGGCTCCTAGGAAATAAACAAAGTATTAGATTGATGGGAGTTTGGCTTGCATTTGTTTTAGGGGTTTTTTTTATTTTTTTAGCTACCCTTTCCTCCTAAATTAAAAATTTAAACTAATTATTGTTTGCCAGGATCAAGCATAGTGTATAATGAACTTGTTAGCTTCCTGCCACGGGATACTATTGACACAGCTAAGGGAATTACGAGCTGCTACGGGAGGGAAGTATCAGGCGTTTATATGAATAAGCACAGCTTCTGCAGTTAAACTATATTGTTTATGGGCAGCCAAGCCCTCTGTTACAAAACATGGGATGTAAAACAGAGAGTAGAAAATCTGTACTCTAGGCATCACTGTAATTTTAGATCTAGATGCTTGGACTGTGCTTTTGGGACCAAATATAAAGCACAACTATATACTTGGCATATTTTTGCAATACCTGACTTCAAGAGAAGGCAGGAAGTGAAAAGAAAAAAAAAATGGTCGGCAAGATTTCTGTTTATATTCCTGTTTTCATTTCTAATGGGTTTCCACTGGAAGTAGTTTTTATCACTCCACAGGCTTTCCTTTGGTTCCCACAATTTACAGCCTCAGTGCTCAGAAATTTCAGGTTTAGTTCCACATCTGGAATATTAGGGTTTTGTTTAAAGATGATCTGAATGTTGGTGGTATTTCTTTCCATATGTAACCTTAAAAAGACTACACCTAAAGATATGCTGTCTATAAGTGAAGCTAGACTGGCTTTCTTGCCACTCATGCGTTGCAATGTGGTTTTAATGTTTTATAAGATGATGATTTAAATGAAAAAATGCATACCAGTAAAAGTAAACAGGTACAATTAATAGTAATGGCAATGATAATAACAGCATTAATAATGCAAATCCCACAAAAGTCTCTTCAAATTCTGTAAAAGATAAAATGCAATTTCTAAAACCCCCTAAAACTATTAATAAATCTTCATTAAAAATTAAACAATAGAATAAAAGCAAAAGATTGGAGGAGTAAAAAGCTATTGCACTTCATAAAAACCATTTCATCAGATCAAAGGGGAAGCATTTTCAAAGCAAACACAAACTGTGAAGAAAGTTCAGGATTTGGGGACAGGGCAGTATGAAAAATGGAAGAAATTACATGAATGAAAAGCAGAGTAGAAAATGTTACACATTGCTAGAAATTCATTGTTTCCCACTGATGGAAATAAACTAATTCCTGGTGATTTACAAAAAGGAAGTAACATCATCAGGTATTGTTTTATGAAAGGAAAGCTAAATTGTGAATAGAAGATTCTGTCACCTTGCATTATTTTTGAATTGTGGTGTCTTGCATGCTCTCATACTGTCACACACACAGTTACCATGTAGAGAATACTCCTACAGAATGAAAATCTTTTTAAATTCTCATTTCCTACTTTAAACTAATTCAAAACCAAAAAATCAAAAGGTATGGCTTAATAATAGAGCATTAGGTACACACTGTGAAAATAATCCAACACAGATAAGGAGAAAATTGATTTAGGAAGACATCCTCTAGGAAAGTAACCCCTCGCTGCCTGGAAGCCGAGGCTTAGGTGCGGTACATTTCAGATACTAAGAATATTTCAGCCTCATACATGTACACAGCTACATGACCAGAGACAGGGTGTCCTAATTACAGATTTGGGCTGTATAATGGTCATTTGTTGAGCTGTGCAGCTTTAGATGCCATTTCACATTTAATATTTTTGATGGAGGACCTATGTGATACTTATTCCAACACTGCCACCCTCAAGTCATATTTCTTCCCTTGTCACAAAGTATTTATTTTTATCCGCAGCTTGTCATTCAAGTATATTTTTAAAAAATGGGGAAATGGGCAGGAGTGGAACCTCTATGTGAACCGTGAAGACAATGTCTCTCAATTTAGTGCCACTATTTGATTGTTATACATTCATAAAAAGGCAAATATCTGTTCAAAGACTCCAGGCATCAGAAAGGAGAGAGGGGATGGAAGGCATAGGTGATATTGAATTTTTCACTTAATCTCACAAAACATCCTGTTAATAATCGGGCTCTCATCCCAACCAGACACAGCACATTTTGTAGTTGTCTTTCTCCCTGGCTGTGTCAGATTTGGCAGCTCTAACAAAATTTGGCTGAAAAAGGTTGAAACATGGTGGACAGGTTTAATGACACGGGAGATCTTGAAGCTTGAAACCTAAAATAATAAAGCTAAAACCATGTTAAATGCATTCCTCCTCTGATTTGTATAAACACTAGGGGCGGAAACAGAAGCTGCTGTAGTAAAAATAGCATTTGTTAATCCATATTGTAGTAAAAAAAAAATTATATATATATACTTTTTTATATATATGTGTGTGTGTCTGTGCATGCATATATCTATTTATTATATAAATGTATATCTATCTATCTATGAGGGGCAGTTAAGGTCTGCTATTCTCTAGGAAAAATACCCATAATGATTCTCATCAGTGACTCAGCACCTCAGCATCTACGTATTAAGTTACTGACAGACTTTTATGTCATGCAACTTGTTCATTATCATGTTTGGCAAATAAAATTTCTCAAGTTGAAGACGAAAATTCATTTTCCAATGGGAACTGGGGCAAGTGAGAAGGACAGGACAGTCGTGGGATGATGATAAAGCCAAAGTTCCTTCTGATTTGCTGCTAATCATTCTGTAATGTGACCTACATGTCTACATTTCCTACATACAGAAACTCAAATCCATCATACACCCAAAAGTAAACATTCAATTTGGCTCTCTCCTGTAACTAGGCAGGAGTACACCTACTGCATACCTTTACTTGTGTTCTTGTGCTGCAGGGATATGGCTTGGGATTTTCCTGTGGTCAGATATCCATGTGTTTCACTTCCATCTGCATATATGTCTACATACCAACCAACCTCTGTCAGATCTTCAGCATGTGTGAAAGGAAAATTAGCAATGTGAGTCAGAACTCTGCCTTCGGTATCACAGAGGCATCTCATTCCATATTTCATGTACATCTTCATATTCTGAACCAACAATTTTGTTTTAACAACATCACACACTCCTTTTTAGCTGATGCTAAAGGCTTGTCTGAATAGGAATGCACTCTCTACAAGTAATACACATACTGCAAATACATAAGGTCAGCAGCACATACCAAAATGTGGTTTCATGATTTATTATGCATTGTAACTCCTGTTATATTCTGTGAAAAAAAGAATAAATTAGTTTTATCTGTTTAAGTATACTCTCTGCATAGTGCGGCTTTGTTGTGCGCATTGATTATGTGAAACCTTGTCATATATTGCAAGTGATGATCTATTTTTTTTTAAAGCTTTAATCTTTCTTCATTAGGGGGTGCTTGACTTGATCGATCACGTAGTGATCTAAGCCAAAACCTGCTGGTTTTAATCCTTGTGACAAACTGCTGCCCAGTTCTGCCAGCCAAAGTTGGAAAATGCCATATTGCTAAATTGAGAGGCATCTGACAAGGACAAGAACATTGAACAGGAGTCTGTGAGTTTCTGCTTCTGCTGTGCCTGAGCTGTGGCTGCTGCCTTGCCTAGGAGCCTGAAAACCAGGCACGTCTCTGCCTTTTCTCACCTGAAAGCCCCAAATCTGAGGCTGAGAATGCAGACCCATGGAGAGGTCCATGGTGGTAGCTGGTGGGCTTCAATGCAGAGACTAGGGTGGGCTTCTGCCGTTGGGGAAGACACAGAAATGCAGATTTCTTCTACCCCCAGAGCAAGGGCTGGCTTGGGTGAAAGCACTTGCATACTTTCATCCACCCCCAAACTGTCGCACTCCATAAAAAAGAGTTACAGAGGAGTGAATGGGAATGAGGTAAGAAATTCACTCCTCCTTTGCAGTTCCGAGTTTGACATGATAAATTCTGATAATACTAACCCAGGATGCCTGCCTACTTCAGTACCTTGCGTAGGAGCTGCAGGTACCTAATTCAGTGGCAGCTGATGCTATGGTGATGAAAGGCACAATGTGCTGCTGGACTTTTTTTTTTGGGGGG
>VZTA01021361.1:23823-51042 GCA_013398855.1 Mohoua ochrocephala | reverse complement strand
CTCAAGGCTTTATCCAGCCTGTCATCCACAGCTCCCTGGGCAATCTGTTCTGGTGTCTCACCACCCTCACAGTAAAGAATTTCTTCTTAATACCTAACCTAAATTTCCCTTCTTTCAATTTGTACCCATTATTCCTTGTTCTATCGCTACGGTTCTGATGAATAGTCCCTCTCCAGCTTCCCTGTAGCCCCCTCATTTACTGGAAGGTGCTCGGAGGTCTCCATGCAACCTTCTCCAGTTTTCTCAGCCTTTGTAGGGGAGGTGCTCCGGTGCCCTTATCACCTCGGTGGCCTCCTCTGGACTATGCTCCAGCAGTTCCCCGTCCTTGCTGTGCTGGGGACACGGAACTGCGCACGGTGCTCCAGGTGGGCTCTCACAAGGGCAGGGGAGAGGGGCAGAATCCTTGGATGCAGCCCAGGACCCCTTTGGCTGCCTGGGCTGTGAGCGCACGTTGTCAGCTCGCGTTAAATTTTTCATCCACCATTATTTCATGTTGTTTAGTCCCAAGTCAAGCATGAACAGAGAAGTATGGGGGTGTTTTTTAAGCCCCGTGGTTCAGCTGTTGTGTCTGTGGCTGCACGTCCCTTGCATGGTGGTGTTTCCATAGGACGTTTCCTCATGTGCTCTCGCATCTGCAGTTTGGGGGTGTCTCCCCACAAGCTGATGTCTCACGGCTGTGGGACACCTCAGCTGTTGGGAAATTTGATAACGACATGGAGCTGCCTCTAAGCCTCTTCTGCTTATGTGAGATAGTCCTTGTTGTTGTTTGCTCTGCAGTTATTCATATTTTATTTGGTGCTGAGTGGGTCATCCGTGCTTCTAAATACCGTGATAAAAATGAAATGTTTTCCGCCTACTTTTCTCCCTCCCATCAACTTAATTGCTAATTAATTGATTTTGTTTCTAGAATCACAGCACTGAAGTGCAAGTAACAAGTTTAAAGTGCCTTAGGAGTTTTTAATGATGTTATCTTCAGTGTACATATCTCAGAGTGCTGTTGGTTAAATAGTGCATAAAATGTTGCCAGTGTCTCTTTTGCACATTCTTTATAAGAAAACTTGTATTTTGTTTGACCTTGAGCTTGCCATGGGACCCCCTTGCTGAGCTTCCATTAAATCTGTTTGCTGTCAGCTGTGTTTGGATCAGAGAATGTCTTCTGAAAAGTGATTTAGAAAAGCTAATCCATCCATCTGAGTATTAATATTATAGTTCTGATATCTTGGCTTCTCTCTTGAGCTGATTCACAGACCTCGGTTGGCTTAAGATTTTAACTCCCGGGAAGGATAGTTTGGAAACTGTAGAATGGCTGGATGCTGCCTTGAAAGGAAGCCACTCAGTAAAGGAATAAGCAACGGGAATAAAGTTACGTGTTTTATAAATGGCATGGCTTTTTCAGGACAGAATTTGACCCCAGGATGAAGTAAATGGAAGAAGTAGCATGATTTGCCAGCAGCACCCTGTAAGACTGGGCACAAAAACTACCAAAGTAGAAAACATTTATTTTCCCCCATAATTGATAGTTCGAGTGCTGTCGATTTGTGTTAGGGCAGCTGATAAATGTGGGCACTTTGACATATTCTTAAGATTGCATTTATAACTATTAAAAATGTCTGTTCTTAGAGCTCGTGTCATCCTGAATCAGGTAGCCAGGTTCCCAGGCTGCTGCATCAGCTGCGTTGAATTTTTGACTCAAATGAACTCATATTTATATGCAGAGGGGATTTTATGAGATAGAAGAACCTTCCTGTCAAGAAAGGCTGCGAGACAAGGCATGTTCTGAAAGCTAAATAGGCCTTTAGAAACCTAACATTTTAATGTGAAATTTAATTTTCTGTTGCAGCTAGTTTTGTTTATGAACAAAAGATGTTGCCATCCTTGACAGCATGACTAACGTGAGGTGCCAGGATTGCAGCCTTCATTTAGCAAAATGGTATTTCAGCTTTCTAACAGCAGAAATTCTCACTTCTCTACAGCCAACTGAATCTGGACAAAAATGCTGTTTTGGTGGAACTTTTGAAAATGTCTCTATATGTAGAGTTACTGCACCCACTTGTGGAGGAGACCCAAACTACAGAAGCTGGGCTAGATCAGCGTTCCCCTCTCTTTTAGGTGTTCACCTATTTTAGCTTTTAGTGATAATTCAAACCACTGAAGCTGTATATTTCTTTCGTTATTTTAAGTAGCAAGTTACCCCTTAATCTCTTCAGAAGAGAGCAAGCTGTGGTGAAAACAGCTTCTGCCATGAGATGAGGTTCTAGTGTGGATTTTTCATGGTACAACTGTGGTAATCCACGTTTGAGAAAGAGACACTGATAGTTGTGCAGAAGGATTAGTGTGATCAGTGGAGCAGGATTTCCTGCGAGGGGAGAGTAAAAGAGGGAGACTCAGCCCAATCCAAAAGAACTTTAACAAGGCTGTGGTTCACTCTCTACCCTTTTGATATATTTATATTGACAATGCAAAAGGCTGGAATTCTTTCCAAATGTGGGAGGGGATTTTGTTGTAGCTGGGTATGTAAGGTTTTTATGTTTGTAGAGACATCACACAGAGCCTTCTGTGACTGTTTCTCCTGGGCTGTGCTGCTTTTGCGTGTGTTTGGGGGGAAGCCTGATCTTGTGTTTGAGAGTCACAGCATGAGACCATGACCATTGTCCAGATAAAACTCTTCAATCCTAAGAGAAGGGAGTTCCAAACACTGGAACTGAAGTGGGATAGACACTGGAACATAAGCAAGTGAGGTTCCTGAGCGGTTTTTCATACAAATAGTGGTAAGGTAGATAATAAGCCCATGTAGTTTTGAAAAGGAATTTTCATTGCTTTAAGAGAATATTATAAAACATATTTTTGAAGGAACAGAATTTGATTTAACAGGTCAGGGTTTCTTTTCAAGACTTACGTTACACAAAACCAATCTGCACATTCGACCTCTATGACCTACTTCATCCAAAACCACTTTCTTAAGACTTAAGAAAGCCTGCCCTGTGTACAGACTGAGGAAGTGGTTTCATGTACTTTAGTTTTACTCTTGCTGATAAACAGAAATATTTAGTCCTACCTGTCCCTTTTAACTACTTTAAAAAAATAAATGCCAATCCAGTATGTGAGAAAGCTGATTGTAGCTCTCTCGTGTTTCACAAATGTGCAACAGATGTTACCATAAAAGGATAAAGATGAAGTAAAAAATGAAAGTGCTAAAATTGGGTGTGACAGAGAAGGTCTTCACACACATTGGTACTGTTCATTGCTAGAGACCACACAGAGCCTTATTAATCCATAGCTGAAGCCATGGAAAGATTCCTTTTGATTTTATGGAACGTTTATGACCATCAATGCTATGGATGATCGAGATCTTTGAGATTATCTCATCTCTCCTGGTGTTTAAACTGGTTTGTTTCTTTTGGCTTTTGCTTATGGTTCATGATGGTTTTCAGGACTTCAGTATTAAGTTAATACTGGAGATGCTTTCCCTGGTATAGTTTCTGTGCTGAAAGTGCCCCATAGTTCCACAGTGACACAGGGACAGTCTCTAATACTTTTTTTTTTTTTTCTGCTGCCTGCTGTGCCTTTAGGCTGGATGGAGGGAATGGATAATCTCACCTTCCTGGGGATGCAGGCACTGAGCTGCAGGTGCAGAATCTTGCTTTGGGCATGTTTTACTGAAAATGCTGTCTTTTGCACGGTGTTGGGCACATCATTCCCAGTAAGAGACTGACGTGCTGCGGTCACGCCAGCCCCACGTGCTGCATAGAGACTTGCAACACACGTGTAGTTTTTTGACCTTGTTTTTTAGTGGAAGGATTGAGTCATTTACGTGTTTGTTTGTGATGTAAGGTGGAGGCGGATTTTAGTTGTGATTCTTAATAGCAGACAGTTTTTACCACTGAAGTCCTCTTGGTATAAGGTTCTTTCCACTTTCACAGTGGAGTGCATAGTCCTGCTGTCCAGACACTGTTGACAGAGCATTTCACCCAGATCGGAATGAAACTATTTGACTGAAATGGATGAATTGTCTGTACTTGTGTTTGATATTTGAATTGTTAAGGAAAGTGTCTTCAGCCAGCACAGCTACTTGACAGCTGATAGGACTATTAAAACCGTGCAAGTCAGGGATTTGACCCAAATTTACATTTCTCCTTTGAATTATTTGACTCTGAAATCATTGGGTGGAGCTGAAAACATGAATTGGACTTGCCATCACACGTCCCTGACTTCCTCCAACAAGCTATATTTGTTAATTCACAGTGCAGAAATGAACCTTTTAACTTTACACTGAAAGCAAATATTGATTTTGTTTCATATATATCTGGACTTTGCACAGGAGGGGAAAAGCCTGACATTCCTGAAAATGGCAGCTGAGACATCCACAGAAGTTGCAAAAACAGCTAAGCAATTCGTCCTTAAGGAAGAGGTACAGCATACTTGGGTTTGACACGTTTTGTTGTTAAGTAACAGTTATTTGTGAGTTTGTGACTGCAGAGTACAAAATGCTGTAGAGGCTGTGTGGTCGTAAAAACCTATTCAATAGACAAAACACTTCTTCCTGATTGTCAGAGAGTTTAAAAGATGTGACATTCCTCTCTACTGAAATAGTTATACAAATTGTCAGTGAGGAGAGGGAAATCGATGGTGTTGCATTCTTTTAAGCTGCTTCTCTTTTTGTCAGATTTTGCATCTGTTTCTTGTATTGTCTGCTCAGGAGGTTTTTCAATGTTCAGAAATAATGCTGATATCTCTGAGAGACTTTACAAATTGGTGGGTTATGAAACTCAGCAGCAGTTTTCTGTTTCTTTAAGATGGCGAACCACTAAGGGTTGCTTTAACATTTAGGATTGTACCACCTTTTATATTTTCTGAAAGGGTTTGAATTTAGATAATCACCGTTTCAAAGACATCAGTAAGGAAGTGGTAAGAATAATATCAGTCCTAAGGAAGGATTCTTATCCTTCTTATCCTAAGGAGGTACTTCATTCTTATTAGAAGCACTTTCACCCTAAACTGCCTATATTTGTTTCTGTTCCCTTTTAAGTGAATTCTTAAAAGTTAATCTTTGGGGTTGAGGCAGGTTTGGCAGTGTCCTGCTCTTGTTATAACACAAATGTGGTTTCTTTTATTTGTTCTTCACGGAGTGAACACAGTCTTGTAATTTCTTCCAGTTTCAGGGCACAAGGAAAGAAGAGATTTGTTTGGATTATGTTTATGTCTTTTCTCTTGGGCATTTTTTTAATACGAATATTTCACAAGCATAAAGGATTTAATTTTTGTATTAAGAGCAGGGCTTTTTGCAGGCAGCATTTTCATTTTATCCTCTTTTTTTTTTTGCTTGGTTTTGTTTGGGTTTTTTATGGTTTTGTTTGTTTAGTTTGTTGTTATTTGGGTTTTTTTGTAATGTTTCTTAGTTATTCTCTTTTAAAACAATGTACTCTTTGGTATCACTGGAAGTTTATAATTAGATCTTGCATATTTTAAGCTATTTATTTTTTTCAGTCATTTTGTGGGCTTAATACAGAGAAGTATTTACCCTCTTTTTGCCAGTGGCTCTTATATCAGAAGTGGTTCTGTAACTGCAGTAACTGTGTGGTCTGATGCTGGAATATCATCCATGAAAGTGGGAGCTGATCTTATTTGCTTCTTCCTTTTTCTGGGAAGGCACGTTCAGGCTGTTGTAAGCAGATGTTCTGTACCCATCAAAGTAATAGACAAAGCAATAAAAATAACTCATTTTAAAACAAGTTGCAATCAAAGAAGCAAACTGCAGCACTAATACCTAGGGATTTTTCTCTTTTAAATGAATTACATAAAAGATGAGGAAGCATCATAGGGAAAATAAATTAGCTCAGAAAAGAGATTTGGCCATAGTGTCAATGCCAAGCACTCCCTCAGCAGCTCTCAGAGTCCTCAAGGGGCAGGTATGTATCACTCTCACAGCTGCAGAAAACAGCAGTCCCACGAGGCCACAGTCTGAGGTCAGGGCAAGAAAAGTTTCAGGGTAGTTTCGTTTTCAGTCTTGCATGCTCAGCCTTTGGGCTGTGCTCTCTGCTGAGGGGGCACTCGTGAGCACCAGTGCAGTTAAAGTCTGTGCAGCCCAGAGACCCTTTTGGAGCTGATATATTACCCTTGCAAAATCCTACTTAGAAAATGAGGACTTTCTAGTACATAAAATCCCACTGAATTCATCAAAAGTTGGTTATTGAATTCCTGTTAAGAAAAGTTACTGTCTTGGGCTTATTTTTTTATTCATATTCAAGAATTTAGAGTATTTTTTTTTTATGTATTAGCAACAGGAATGCTGTTGCACACTCCTGCATGTGTTGTGATGCCGAAATTTTGTCTTCAAAAGAATCTAAAAATAGTTGTGTTGTTTCTCCCAAATCTTTGGGATTAATTTTATAATGTATTTAACAAAGAGTTCTTTATTTTAGGTAATCGTAGAAAGACAATGGTTGAAGCTTGCAGAAACAACTTACACGGATCCCTTTGGGAAAACCAGGTAATTGCCTCTCTGGTGTTCCAGATCCCCAGTTGTACAGACTGGCCCCAGGCTAGAGAACATGAGCATTACAAACCCATCACTCCACACAGGATGAGAGCTATTCACTGTGAGGTTCCTTTAGAGTTCCTGCTGTTCAGAGGAAAGAAATTTACTCCGGCAGATGTGCAAGCATTGGGATTGAATTTGGCTCCTAAATCCTCTTGGGCACGTTGGACCCTGGATTGTGTTGCATTTCCGGTTCTTTGGAAAGATGCTCACAGAAGGAAGTTCTAACTGTGCAACTACTCTGTGACAATCAGAGTCCATCCTGTGGCTTTTCTGGTTCTTCATTAAGGGCTCTTTTTTCCCCGTTGGTGGTGCTGGATCTTGTGTATTATTGACAAATTAATGTCCTCTTGTGTGTTACAATTCTGTCCAATTCTTTTGTACTCTTTAGTTTTGCTGTGTTTATGTAGGTGTGACAACATGGCTTTAGTTCCCTCCCCTGAATGTGTTAGATTCTGTACTGATTGCTTTCTCTAGTGCCTCCCAGTTCATCAGCAAAGCATCCTCTTACAATTAGCAAGATTGGATCTTTTGTGTAACTAAAATTAACTATTTTCTCTCTCTCCTTCCTTAAGTAGGCAAAATAAAATTATGCTGTAGACATTTTATAGTGCCAGTGTATGACAGGGCCTGCCTAAGGCCAGTTGCTTCTTACAAGACCTCACTGCGTGATGGTACATTTTGCTTTAAATGAAAGTAGAAAAGGTAGACAATGATTTATGTATTCATTTGTTCTTTTCTCTGTTTAAACAGAACTTGGGAAACTGTAAAGCGTACTGGCAACAAAAAGGGAGTTACAGCTGATGGTAAGACACTGGTGGCTTTTTTTGTTTGCATTTTTTCCCTGTAAAAGTCCTTCTGATAAGCTGACAATTCAGACTTAGAGCTGGTCTGTTCCTGAATGAATGTGGCTGTAGAACAGGTAGCTCGGCAGAGCTGGCTGTACCCCTGAGCTAATGAAGTGCTCACTTAAGTGCTGACAAATCAGAACCTTGCTGGTGGGAGTGCTTTCCCAAGATTGTTGTGTTCACTTTAAAATGATGGAGCACTTCCAAAGTTATCATGGGTACTCTGACACGGAGTAGCTCACAAACTGGTGATTGGGTCTGCTGTTAGGGGCCAAGGGGTCAAGGGGCTCTTTGGGACATGATTTACACAGGAAAGGAGTGTAGTAGAGAGTTCCCTACAGAGGCTTCCAAACAGCCTCTGCAGGCAGGAGAGCCCTTCCCTGAGGCTCAGTCTTGCTTGGTATGTGTGCCTCTCACTTGCTGGGAAGCTTTGAAGATCTCTCACCATGCATGATATAAAGAGCTTAAATTCATCATTCAGGGTTCTGGAGCAGGCATCTAAACGTTGCTCAGAGTAGCAGCGTGTGGGTTCCTTTCCAGATCTGTCACTAAAATCTCACTTTCTGCTACACTCTCATCCCATGTCCTTGAGTCTCCCATCGCTCTTGTAGGTGTAGCAGTGATAGCAGTGCTCCAGAGAACCCTGCACTATGACTGCGTTGTCCTGGTGAAACAGTTCAGGCCCCCAATCAATGGCTACTGCTTGGAATTTCCTGCAGGTAAGTGGCTGAAGCATTGGGATGAGTCACATGTGGTTCAGTGTGTTTTAATGTGCTTGGAGTGTCAATCTTTATATATTTTATAGGTTATATACATTTTATAGGTTATATATATTTTATAGGTTAGGCTTGGTGATCTCCAAGGTCTTTTCCAACCTAGTTGATTTTGTGACCTTAATGAAGCTCTAGCTGGAAAACCATGCTGAGCTCCATGTGCTATTCCGAAATAGGAATATTTGATAAGGAAAAAACCAAAATAAGCTTGTTTTAGCAGATTGGAGAAAATTCCCTCCACTTCTCTAAGAGTCAAGGCATTTGGCTTCTTTCCCTCATGAGAATATTAATGCCATTTTTGGAGAAGGCAGCATGATTGTGTAGATAATCAGTTAAGGATGTGGGCAGCAGCATAATGAATCCAGGGACTGGAATCCTTCCTAACATTTATCCCTCTGTAAAGACAGAGTAGTGAGGATGCTTCCCCTCTTCCATAAAGCTTGATTAGATCTTGGGATGGTTATTGCAGTTAAGTGGGAGGCTTTTAATTGTTTTTGTGTATTATGCATCTCCCAGGCCTCATTGAGGAAAACGAGTCAGCAGAGAGTGCTGCACTTCGAGAGCTGAAGGAAGAAACTGGGTACAAAGGGGAAGTCATTGAATGTACTCCAGGTATTTTGCTTTTTTTAATTTTTTCCCACCGAAGCGAATTCTGTCTTGATGGCTTCTCTAAATGTCTAAAATGCTCTAAACCAAAGGGAAAATCCAAGCAGCAAAGCCCATGCAGATTAGCAGGGTAGCACCTCATGGCTGTAAAAGTGAAACTTTGTTCCTTGATGTGTCAGTTGCTGAACTTCTGTCTGAAGTAAAAGTTTGATGTCTGTAGGGAGAGAATTGCTATTAATTAAGATCCTTTACACAAAACCCAATTATTCAAGCTGTGATTTGGCATTTTAGTGTAAAGGTCTAAATGCTGGACTTCTGTGAACAGCATCTGTGAACTTAGAAAAAAATAGCTGCCTGATGCAGAGGTCAACCTCCTGTCAGCTGTGGGGAGGTGACAGTACTTGTGACAGTAATCAGGTTCTCCAGCTGGAAAGAAAAAAGGGGAGTAATTGGAGTAAATTCAGAGATCCTTTGGAACGTGATTGTTCCAATCCCATGCTTCCTACATAAGATAAAATGAAGGCAAAAGGAAGATCATAAATCAAACTCGAGAAGGTAGGTGAGGCAATGTAGGATTTCGAGGAAATGTCATTGCAGTTGAGACTTGTCTCTCAGTTATTGCATGCTGGGGATTGAGAGAGGTCAGAGACAGGTGATGGCAAAACTAGACTCCAACAGACTGAGGAAGTCTGTAAGGGGTAGTTCACAGTAAATCTTTAGCGTATGGAATGGAAAGTAAATCAGCTGTGAAATCAAGTCTTACCAGGCATCTATAAAAGAGCTGAGAGTTACAGACACATTACTTCTAAGAACATGTGAAAACAAAGTTTTCACTACTCTTACAGCATGAATGTCTGCCAAATACATGTTCTCCTATTGTATCAGATACATTTCTGTGAAAGCTTTTGTTAAAATGTCAAGGTGCCCAACTCCTGCTTTGAAAACTGAACCTCTCTATGTGCTTGTTGGCAGCCCTGTGCTTGGACCCAGGTATGTCAAACAGCACAACACACATCGTGAGCGTCATCATTAATGGAGATGAGGCTGAGAACACAAGACCTAAGCAAAACCTTGGTGAGTTTTCTACCATTTATTTGAAAATTTTGGAAAGATAATAAAACAATGGGTTTAAAACGATTAACCCCACCACTGCATCTCTTCTGTCCTACCTGGCTTGGATGCTGCACCTCCTTCCAATCACATCCTGCAGTGTAGATGAGCAGAGTGCGTCTCTGCTGAATTCACTGGGGAAGCCCAGATGCGAAGTGTCACCTGTTGGCACACTCAGAATAAAACATTTCAGTGCCAAATTGCAGTGAGGGCCATAAGCACTTGTGAACCTAGATACTGCTCTCAGTCGTAGCTTCACTCTGGAAGTAATTAGTGTCACTCGCAGTCAGTCAGCCATAAAATGCTTTTTAATTGTAAACTCTAGTGTATTTCAATCCCTTAACTTATTACTTCTTTTTTCACTTGCAGATGATGGAGGTACGTAATGTGACTGTGTTCCCATTGACAATAAGGTCAAGCGTGATCTTCGTATGGCAAGTTTTACTTAGAAGAAGTCAGTTAAAACTGGTTTTTATTTGTGCTTGGGTAATCTCCTGACCCTAATCAAACGTGCCTGAGGTTGACTTTGGCCTAGATGCAAATTCCTGTGGGGCATGATTGCGTCAATTATCTTTCCAAGTATTGCACCTATAGCACCAATATTTCAGGAAATTCAAGTTAATGAACCCCCAACAGCTGTAGGTCAAGCCCCAAAGACAAATACTTCAGAGAGACAGGGGAGGGGTAAGCCAACATGAATTCATCATGAACAAACCCTTTGTCTTTGAGATGGTTTGGTCTTGAAATGCATCTCCAATCCATTCCTGTACCAGGAGAAGCCAAACAAAAGTCTTCTTCAACAGTGTATTTTCCATTCTCAAAAGAGAGGTTTCTCCTTTTAGGATTCTTATCCTTCGTAGCTGTCAGCTACTTTTTTCTCAACTATTTCCCAGCTTCTTTCTGCCAAACACGTTTTTTAATGAACCCAGTCACTGCCTTCCCCCATTTTATTGACCTTTTTTTGATATATGAAGGCTCACAACTTTTGGATGGTGATGAGCATTAAGTCAGTTTCTTTCCCTTTCTAAAATGCAAGAAACAGAACACAGAGGTGAATTTCTCTACTGTTCACTAATTTAAGGGTGTGTAAATCTTTTTCTTCTCTCCTAGAATTTGTGGAAGTTGTTTCACTTCCAAAGAACGACCTGCTGCAAAGGATTGATGGTAAGAGCTTTCTGATACATTAAATGCACCAACTTGAGCTTCAAGAATCCCTTTTCTTCTCAGGGCTCCTCGTGGTATTTCTCATCCTAGAATACTGTATGTTAAGCAAAAAGCCCTGAGAGACCTGGCCAGGTATGAGAGTCAGTCATAGCAGTAGGTGTTTGCAGTGTCTGGAATGCTACACATCTTCATTTTAGCAAGGACTTACATTTCTGTAAAGGTGAGGTTTTAACAGCACCTCATAATTTTTTTCTTTTCTTTTCAGAACTAGTAGCAGAGGAACATCTGGCAGTAGATGCCAGGGTTTATACTTACGCGCTGGCTCTGAAGCGTGCAGCAGAAAAACCGCTCCAAGTGCCTTTTATGAAGTTCTAGAACTGGACAATGAGAAATTCAGTTGAAAACTGCCCAAGTCGGATGGCTTAGAAGTACAACTGTTCTTGTAATCAAGGTCCTTTGGTTTACTTGTAGAGCACAAAAAAGCATTTGTAGAATGATTCTGATCTTTTTATTTGGAATTATGTAACTGACAAAAAGCATTTCTTCTAACTGCTCCGTCTATCAAGCCTTGACAGAATATCCATAATAAAAATACTGTTTAATTTTCAGAATGGCTAGATTCCTCTCTGCACTTACAATTCAGTGTAAGAAAGATGCTTAGTTAACTGTGGTTGGTGGTGTACCACGATTCCAAAGGAGGCAGATGGCAAAACAAGTGCAGGTTTCTCTCGCTCACACAGCTCTCAAACAACTCCAAACACCTGGAGAGGGGAGAGCTCATGGTGGTCTGCAACTTCCTCATGAGGGGCAGCAGACAGGCTGGCACTGATCTCTTCTCTCTGGTGACAGTGACAGGACCTGAGGGAATGGCCTGAAGTTGTGTCAGGGGCAGTTTAAGCTGGATATCAGGATAAGGTTCTTCACCCAGAGGGTGGTCGGGCACTGGAACAGGCTCCCCAGGGAAGTGGTCACAGCACCAGCCTGACAGAGTTCAAGATGTGTTTGGACAATGCTCTCAGGCACAGGGTGTGACTCTTGGGGTGTCCTGTGCAGGGCCAGGAGTTGGACTCAGTGAGTCTTGTGGGTCCCTTCCAACTCAAAAATCATAGAATTGCAGACTATCCTATTAAGTAGTAATTTTCTGTGACAGGAGCAGGGACAGCAGCACAGAACACTATGAGCATGCCCTGGCTCCAGCGTTTGAAATGGCAATTTTAAGAACTTCCTATTACAATTTAGACATGAAGATGCTGTTTGCTTCTCCCAGCCCTAACTGATCTATGCAGAAAGAGACAACTGGTTTATTTGGCCCAAGATAATGACTATGACAACACCATCCACTGGTGCAAACCAGAACTGGGTAGGCCCAGCCAGGGGATCCTGCCGAAGGTATGAGGTCACTTACGTGCCCTGAGAGAGGGCACAGCCTTGCAGTTTTCCCTCTCCCGAGGATCCAGGCGTGTACCCAGGCCGCACCTGCACTCGGTGAAATCACTTCTAGGTACATCTTATCCCAAACCCTCAGTGCATCTGCACACAGCGGGCTGCTACTAATTATGTAAACAGCCACCACTGCTGAAAGGTCAGGATCCAAGAGTTTTAATAAACACACGTCAAAATCAGTCTTGCCTCTGAAATAGATGAGGATGAGCGTGCATAATTAGGGAGACTTTCTGAAACAGAAAACTGCTTAAGATTTTCTTACCTTCACAAACAACACAAAGTTACTTTCAAGGTAAGCGTGAGAGACGACAGAAAAAATGTGACATCAAAGGGAAAAAGTAATTGATTACAGCAGAGCAGAAAAGCTCAATGACTTTAAGGGGAGGAATCCTGAGATTTGTTTTTTAATTGAGGCTGCTAAAAATTAATCAGAATTATAAAAAAAAATAAAGAGGAAATAAGCTAGAAAGAAAAAAAATAAAGAGGAAAACAGCCTTCTAGACCTACCTCCCTATCAAGGCTTGTTAGAAATGATCAAAGACTGCACATGAATTACATCTGGCACAGACAAGACACAAGAGAGAGTTTAATTAAATAAGTTTATTGTCTAACGCTTACAGTTGTTACATCGCCGCTGTAAAGTGCGACAAATTTTCAGCAGGAACTCCCCGTTCCCCCTTTTCCCTCCTATGAACTGCTTTAGGAACCAGACCTTGTTCTTTAGACTCACAAAAGCAAAGTGGACATGAAGTTTCAGTGGCACAGTTTTCACAAGTACATGGTTGAACAGAACTGCTGGGCCACCCTGCCAGCGTGACAGCGGCTGCCAGGAGGCCCCACAGGAGGCCTGGGGCAAGCACCCGACTGCCCCGGCCGCAGCAGCTCCAGCACAGAACCAGTTCACAGGTGAGATGAGTATCAGCCGCCGGTAAAATGTTTGCTTGCCCACCCTCAGAGCTCAGAGAAAGGTGCCTGGATGGAGGCACCGCAAAGGAATAAGGACTGCTGAGTTCAGTGGTGGGGAAATGCGAGTTACAAAAGTATAAAAAATTAATGTAAAATACAGATACAAATAAATTTTGTCAGGAATACTGGCACGTGGCAATCTGAACTCAGGTTTGGGGTTTTTTTCCTATTAGAGACAGGGAAATTAATTTAACATTTTACTGCTGTGTGCAAAGACGTTTACCGCTCTCAAACTGATACATTTTACCATCTCACTGTAGTAGTGTCTGAACAGCAAGGTAGATGAATTGTTTCCAGCATTACAGGCAACACTAGATAATACTTAAACAAGATAATGTAAACTTTATTCTTAAGGCAGCTGGTACTAATGCTGCACACAGGCATCGCTCAATGCCCATTACAGTAATGGGACACGTAGCACTTGAAAACAAGTAGAAAGAAAAGAGCATTATTGGACTAAATGACGCATGTTGTCAAAATACTTTCCCTTTCACACAAACCATGAAATATTTGGACATCTAGAAAAATAATGCACCTACTCCTCCAACTTCAGCCTGTTCTTTTACAAATATTTCAAAATACTGATAAATAATGGTGACAGCAAGCAGGATGCCAGTGCCGGAGCCAATGGCTCCTAGAAAGTCAGCCAGTACTGAAAGGGCACCAATGCACAAACCACCAAATGCAGCTGCTGTAGGGATGTATCTGTAAAAAAGGAAAAAACAGGAAAGAAAAACGTAAAAATCAAGGTATCTGTCTTTTACAAACATGGAAGAGATTCAACTCAAATTCTCTCATTATGCCACTTAAAAAAAAAAGACACTACAGGTTTATCTCTAATCTGCTGCTATAACTTCTTTTGCATAACTAGGAAAGGCAACAGATGAGTGGGAAGAATCTTCCCTTTTGCAGTGGAAACAGGTATCAGATTTTTCCGAGAATCTCTGCCCCGGTTGACACTTCCCCAGCACTCTTCACCATCCACCTGGAAGTCAGCATTTCCTTACCTGTTAAGCTCATGAACCATTGAAGTATCCCTGTGACCTCTCATCACCATTTGCTGTTCTTTGAGTTGCTTGGCAACCTGCAAAAAACATTATTTTATGAAACTGCTGCAGTGTTTCACAGTCACTTGATGTTTACTGGGATAACAACAACCATCAGTCAGTAGCTGGTCAGTTCTAAACCAGAAGCACTGTTTGAAAGCAATTGAGGTAGAACACCTACGTCTTTTGCTGATGAGCCAGACACCTCGATCCAAGTCTTGGAGAAGAATGCACAGGATCCCAACATAAATATTATATAAACTATTACATGGACAGGATCCTCAAATATTGCACCCATGGATTCTGGAGGGGACAAGTAGTAGCACAGGCCGCCAACGGGGTAAGAGCGAGCAGGGCCACCTCCACTGACATCCTGAGAGGGGAAGAAAAAGGCAGTTAGTTTTCTCACAGACTTCCCACATTCCTGTCCTGTATTTATAAAGGAATTCCTCTTCAATGTTTATAACAGTTTTTATATACAAATGTTAAAAAGTAAGTATTCCAGCTGGTTAAATACCAAGGTTTCACATCGAAGTAAAAATGCAAATAATTTTATGCAGATAAAATGTGATAAAATACTTACTGCCCACTGTCCCAGTAAGTTCACCAAGAAGTTGCCACTAAAACGAACAGACAACATCTGGGAAATGACGTAGAGGTTTGACACTAAGGCAGACTGCAGAATGATGGGAATGTTGGAGGTGTAGAACAGCTTGATGGGATAGCTGCTGTACTGCCCACGGTATCGTGCAGACTTGATGGGTAAATCCACTCGGAATCCCTGTGGCAAAGAACACAAATGCACCAGGGTTAACTCCCGAGACACAAGGAATTCCCAGTATGCCCCAAAGCTGTTCCTGACCACGCAGCTCTTGCTAGATAAACGTGGAGTGCAAGGTCTGAGACAGGAGAGCCCAAACGCTTCCTGCTACAGTCCAGATTACAAATTTTAAGGATTTTAAAGTGTTACTGGTTGGTTGTATTACATTCTTTTCACATAAACATGGTTTCTCATCCACTAACTGGTACACCTGTAAAATACATTTTATAGAATATGGGTTGATAGAAGCCTGTAATGGCTTCTAACTGAGGCAGCCAGTTACCAGCAGGCTCTTGTGTAGTAAGCCCAGTTCTCTGGGGCAGGATCCTTTCTGAGTACACTCAAGACAAACCATATGGACCTGAAAACCTGGTATTTCTTTCTTTTTTTTTTTAATCACATTTTAGCACACTCCCCCCACCCCCCATCTCCATATGGATCCTCCTTTAATGTTCATTTTAGTAGATACTTAGAATTAAAAAGAAACATTAATCAAATGTTTCAAGAAAATTAGGGAAAAACTGATAAGCCATGCAGTCTTCTAGAACAAATCTGTCATACACACCCCAAAGAAGCAAAGTTCTCCAGCTCTGTCCAAAAGTATTCTTTTAAGTGAATGATGAATATTAAGAATATTGTTGGTATGATACAACCATTGCAGTACCAGAATCCATTTTATTAAAAATATTCTCATAGTGTGTATGGCATTTAATGGAATGTGAGATTACACACTGAGTGCAAGTAGGCCTGACTGTAAAATTTAACAGCTCAGAAGTAATTGTTACTGAAATAACAACACTGGAATAAAAAGAGTTCCTTACTCAAAGCTAAAATACTTCAGTTACTCTGGCTTAAACCTCCCCATCTTTTCCCAATGACTGCAGTGTCCAGGGTCCACGTGCACTTCTACCTCTGCAGAGCTGCTGTGAGGAGTTTTACCTGGAAATAGATGACTACAGCAAACACAAACACTGTAGCAATAAGGTTCATGAGATTGGGCAGGTTCTGTCGGTAAAAAGCCTCGCGCAAAGCCCGGACCTTGTCAGTTCGTGTGGCCAGGAGATGGAATAATGCAATCACAGCACCCTCAAACTCTGTTCCTGCATGAAGCAAAAAAAGTGAAAGAAAGGTTAATCTCCAAATTAAAAACATTTTTTAAAAAGTACCTTTCTTTTGGAAATTTTAAGTATGACACACAGAAAATCTGATACAATAGGACACGGATCCTGTCATAACAAATATGTCACAATACAGGACTCTTTCTTAGCTTATGGAATGTAGAATGATCTAAAAAAACATTATTCCTGGTTAGAAAAGCAAAAAAAACTCATCAAAGTCACACACATGGAAGAATACTCTCTTCCTTTCTTTTCTGGGAGCAAGAGGATGTTTGGAAGGAAGAAATAATAAACAAGGTGAAAAACAGCTTTTAGAACAGTAATAAAAACACAACAGAACTACTAAGAATTAGGTTCAAATGAAAGCAAACTAAAAACATGGCTCAGGATTTCAAATGAATGCAGTAATGAGTTAATTCCTTGATGCTGTATCTTAAGGTGGTATTTCAGGGGTCTCAGAACAACCAGATGCTGTCAAAGACTGGCTGAGGAATGAAGAGATTGCAGCCTCTGAAGAATCAAACCAGCTTCAAGTAACTCAGAGGCACCAACTACAAAAGTATCCTATAGCCACAAACAACAGCTGGATCACAAGCAACTCCTCTGAATGTACAGTATTTCCTCTCTTCTCTATTTCCCTGGACTAAGTGATGCTAAAACAAGACTATTTCAGTTTGGAAATCCAAAAATTTTCATTCAAGGGACTTCAAGTCCCATTTTAACTACTGCACTTGAAATCAGCAAAGGCAAACTTGTATTAATCTCCATGTAAGTCAGACATTTTCATCTTCAGTGTTAATTGGACAACTGACTTCAGAAGCCAATCAACACACACTAAAACTTTTTTTTTAAAAATGCCATCCAATAAACATCTGATAGTTTATGTGTAGTATACACCCACTGAAACATGTTGTGACTGACTGTAACAGCACACATACCTCTGCCAGTGTTGATGGTAGTGGGACTGAAAGCTTTCCAGACAATGGTTTCACAGATATTGGTAGCAATAAACAGGGAAATACCAGACCCCAATCCATAACCTTTCTGTAGCAACTCATCTAGCAGCAACACAATCAAACCAGCCACAAACAGCTGTGAGAAAAGAAACAAAACTGAGCAGAAACAAGAATAAATCAAGTCAAGAGTTGTGTATTAACTCCCTGCTTCAGTATTTTCATCGTGTTGGGAGAGTGATCATTATGTGTTTCATCTAAATGTCATTCATGCAGTGTTTCTGCCCTCTCACGTACCAAGGCCTGCACGTCTCACCTGGCAATGAGCTCTGGGCCTTTTTTCAAGGCAGACACAGCAAACAGATTACTCAGTAAACACTTCTTTTCTAAAATAATGTTTAAGTTTGTGCATTTGCTGCTTTGTTCTACAGGAGAATGTCTCAAAGCTGCAGCTGTGCCATTTAGTGAGAATTCCTCCACAGCACCAAACAGCAGCCACTGTTTCCAAAGTCCACCAATTCCTGTATTTTCAATTAAGCAGCCGCTCCTACCTGAAATACTTTTGATATTAACTATCCCAACATTCTCCTCCTTTATGGAATATTTAGAATTTCTCATATCTAGACAGATAAAATGATGATGCTTTACAGCATTAAAAATAAATAAGTTGAAGTCACCCAGACATAGAAAGATTTTTCCTTCCAGCTATACTGTCTCTAACCAGTCTCAGTTACACACAAAATAGCTCATTACAAACCTGAATTATAATAAGAAGACAAATTCCAGCACCCATTTCAGCAGGATCTCCATACATTCCAGTCATTACATACACAATGGCTTGCCCAATGGTAATAATCATCCCAAATACTAAAACAAGAGAGAGAGCAAATCCTTTAAAAAAATCTGAAGACACCTACCAAAGAAATCTCTTATCTAGTATCACTTAGGCAGGCTGCTTTCCCAAGAATGAAAATACACTCGGTAATTTTAATTGGAACACTGCTTACATTTCTGAGCTCCATTGAACAAGGCTCTGTCTTTTGGAGTATCACCAACTTCAATGATCTTTGCTCCTGCCAGCAGCTGCATGATCAAACCTGATGTCACAATGGGTGAGATACCCAGTTCCATCAAAGTACCTAAAAAAGGAAGAAAAATTAATACAATTGCATTTCAAGCACCCCTCCTAAAGCATTAGGTCTCTTGACCTATAAAGAATATTTAATAATGTTTCCAATATGTATATTCCTGTACAGGTATGACAAAACAAAGACAGTTATGGCCTCACAAAAGGCTGCTGTGTTAAAATCTGTAATTTTGAAGGCAGCATGGAAAACCCATGTAGCTTTTAATTACAAATATTTTTGTGGAACCATGCTAACTCTGAAGGCCAATGCGCACTGAACTCAGCTTTTCTGGCATATCCTCAAGGAACCTTTCCCTAGACAGCATCTTGTCCCTGGTTGTTTATTCTGTCACTGTTTCAACGTCATATTTTCCAAAAGTTTAATTTTGCAGACCACAAAAATATGAAAGATCCACAGTTTCTGAGAACAATGCCCTTGGAATCACTGACTCTAGTCAACAGTTTAGGATTAAATTAGTTCTTAACAAAACAAAGACTGTCATTAACATGCTCTTACTCTGCCAACTCACTGACACAATGCCACTGAGGTATCAACTTCCAAATGTATGCAATTCAAAGAGGGAAAGCATTAAAGTAATTATTATAATTTGGTTCTTTCATACTTGTATCCTGGAGTTCACATGTTAAATATTACATCACCTCTCATGGAAATCTCTATTCCTCCAGCAACTAGAAAATTAGGATGTCAAAAACTTTAGAATTCACCTCACATCCTCCAATGACTTCTAGTCAGTTGACTTAAGTAAAAATTCACTTTCCCACTCCTGCTTTTTATCGCTTTCAGTCTCTCTAGCCTTTTCTTGGCCACTGTTACCATTCTGTTTGGGTTGTGGACAGCATATTTAGTATCATACACTGCTAGGGACGCACCAAATTCTGCAAATTCTCAAGTAGAGTTTGAAGCAGAGAACTTCTTTACCTTACTGTCCTCACTGGTGTGACAAAATTTGCTATTCCTAAGTAAGGAGTACCTTCACATTAGAGGGCTCCAGTGATTTTCTTACTTCCAGCCAATTTTCCAAGCTACAGATGAGATCAGTGTCCTCATTTAGAGTCAGGCATGACTGGTCACCCATCTTAAGTTTCAGACTTCTAGCATTAGCTTGAATTTTCTTATAAATTTGGTTGCGTTCCACTTTACTCTTCTAAAATAAGTTAGTTTGGTTTTGCTAAACTTATGCTTAATCATCTCTGCCTTTAGCTTTCCCCCCTAGAAAATTACTCACCCATAACATTGCCAAACTAATATGAAGTGTAACTGACTTGCACAGGTGAGGCATTTCCTAATCAACACCCTCCTACTGCACATTGGTGCAGTTCCTAAATGGAAAGCCAGAAGATTCCCTGTCCCGTGTATTAGTTAGAAAGAGACTGCTCTAAAATCCTCAATGGAATCAGCCCAAAACTTGTGAATCAATATCAACCTCATCTGCATCTCAAGGATGAAGCGCTCCTCAAGTACCGATTTTAATTACACCTGTGTTAAGAACTTCACCAAGTGTTCCAACCTGACATCTGGGTTGTGGAGAATTTAACAGCTGACTGGTTTTCTCCTGGTCTGTTTATCCCAATAGAAAACAGAGGAAGGAGTGAGTACCAACCTCTGTTTGATGCAAGAATGACTCGCATCCAATAGAAGGGGTCTGCAGAATCCGATGACATGATTCCAAACAAAGGGATCTGTCAAAGTGCACAACAGCATTAAACAGATACACACAATTAGCATGCATTAATAAAATTCTTAACATGTAATGATTCAACTGTTCCATTGTTTAGTTTTTTCTTTAATTAAACCAGAGGTACTGACACCATCTCTTTTAATCCTCCAGTTGGGGCATAACTCAGAGGACTAAACTAAGACGCTTCTACAGGAAAAAAGAGAAACCCCTAGAAAGAAGAAGTTTAAATACTGAAATTCTAGAGACAAAAATATGTTTTGAAATATCCCACACAGAACTGTCAATGCTAGACAAGTTCATAAAAAACTTCCAATATTCTGTATGCCAATATTGAGAGATCTTGAGCTCTTTAATAAAAAGAATTTCCTAATCTTTCTAATCACCAAAACAGTAGAGTAGGAATCCAGGCAATCTTAGAGATCAATTTCTGAAAACTCTCGTCTGCACCATCTGTTTTCCTTATACCACTACTATAATCTCTCATATAGATGCAAAATTCTAATTATGCATACATCCAGCTGCTAGTAAACACAGATAAACTATATTACTTTCTAGCTCTAGTATCATTCCTACTTCCTCCTTCCAAAAAACAGGTAGGTACAAGAGCTGGGTTTTAGCCTTTGAACAGTCCTTCAGAGCTAAAAACTATTAAACTATTGCTCTGCAGTCTGCAATGGCTGCATTAATAAACATTAGCTAAAAACCTTGATTCTGAAATGTACAGTTCATTTTAAATCTCCCAAGAGATCTACAAGTTCTAAAAAATCTATTTCAAGTAATACATGGATTCTCATTTTCTTCAGTATCCAGGTATTCTTTAAAGGAAAAAAAAAACCCTCCACTGTTTACAACCCAAGCACAAGTTCTAGGAACGTCTACAACTATGAGTAATAAGGATCACATAAATGTTTGCAAAGACAGGCATTTTGGAGGGGTTTTAGCTAACAACTTTACCAGGATATTCACAAAAAACAAGTTCTAAATGTCAACTTAAACACTCCACAAAAACATTTTCCTGCAATCTTTACAATCCACCAGCTTGTTGAAGAGGAATTTGGTAAAAAGTCATTTCGATTTAGTTTTCACACTTGTGAGTGCTAAAATTTAAATGTAGCTATGAACAGAGGGTAAACAATGCATCGAATTGTTCAGTTCCTTTATGCTGCTCAATAAATAATTATCTTGGCTGTTTACCCTGCAGCCACTATCATCATTTGACAGGACCTTTGTAACAAGAAAAAAAATTATGTATTTCTGACTAAATAAAAAGCATTAGTTTCTAAAAACATCTATGATCAAAAATCAAGAGCTCATCGAGATTTCAGAGCACCACGTTTTCTGAACTGAACTTTAAATACTTTAACATAAAAATGAAACCTGAAACTGGTCGGTCAACATGAAACATGAACACCTCATGCTTTCAGTATACTTTTTACCAACAGAACACACATTTTCTGACCACAGACGACATCAATACCTACCTGGCAGCACACTAAGAAAATGAAGAGCGTGATGGCTGTCCATAGTACCTTCTCTCTGAACTGGATCTACAGGACAGAGTGGAGACAGGAATGCGTTCACTGTATGTAGAACCTCCACTGCACTCTCACAACAGTACTAAATGCTGTTATCATTCAGAATTCAATGCAAAGATATCCAACCAGAAAGCATCACTCCTCGTTGGAATTTATTGGTAATATGATTTCAGATTTTAGAGAGAGAGAGACAAAGGTAACTTATGTGGGACTGGCAGACATTCAGTCACCAGAATACATTTTATCTACAGTATTCTAATAGAGTGGGTATTTACAGAAGAGCAACAGCATGGCTGAAGTCATGGACTTACCAGAGCAAACATGAAAGATTAATGCAAAAAACTTATCTTCAGTGCTTAGTGCTCTAGGCTTTAACAGAAGTTTTGTAAGGCTGGAAGTTATTAAACTAAAGCACTATGAAGTTTTTAGAGGAACTGAACTGTTGTGAAGACAAGTGATAAAAAGCAGAAGAACCAAGAGTTTTCAACAGCAAATCAGAATATTTAGAATTAAGTTCTTCAAAGGGTCTTAGAGGAAGCTTTAAATTCATCATTACGTTCATGGACATAGACCACAAAATGATATTTAAAGAGTCTTCGTTTTCCTCCAAAATATTTTTATTGGTGTAGGTTATGTATTACTTTAAAAAGAATGCCAGACCAATGATCACTAGTCATTATTGAATTGAAGAGAATCTCAGGGTCACAACATTTGAGGCACCTGCAATTAGTGCCAGGTGCAAGAAGAGAAGAATCACAAGATTTAAGTTTGAGCCAGAGGATTACTCAAAGCATGAGACAGAAAGAAATGCAGTTGAAGAGAGCAGAGAGAGCTGAGATGCAGGGTTATGTTCAAGTTCCCACCTCTCCTCCAGGGACTGTAAACCTGAGGGTTAAGTGTGTTCACTGCAGACAAGTGTAGAGCAGCTACTAAAACATGACATGAACTAACACACAAGAGAGACACAGCAGAAATGGTTGGAGCTCTCTGCCTCCAACCACTGAATCTGCCTGTGGAGAAGTAACAAGAAAAAGGATTAGTGCCTGGTTTAATAGGTACTGAACACCCACAAATGAGAAACTACAAACCAATGCAGCAGCAGCACAGCTCCTCAAGCAAAAGAAAACCCAGAATGTAGTCTACATCTTTATAAGTGAAACCATGCACTTAGAAGCAAAATAATCCAAGTAATTTAATTTATTTCCTGCTACTGCCTCACTCTTAAAAGAGGACAGATGCTAAAAATACTTACGGCACAGAGTTATAAAAAGAAAAATAGTGACAGCAGCAAATAAGTCCAAACAATACCTTTGTTAGACTATGAAGTGCTGACCCACTTTACCAAGTCTGAACTCCACAATTCAGATTTAAAGCACAGACTTCTAAAACCAAAAATGATTAACCAAATTATCTCTACAGCCTCACAGTTAACCTTAGCTTCAGAGGCATCGGTGAAGGTCTAAAACTGCTCTGGTTCTCCCTGTAACTGTGGTGAATATGAGCATTAGAGGAATTCTGCATCACCCAAATCACAGCTGTTCACAAGGAAAACAGTCTCTATGAGTAAAGAAGACAAAAAAGAAAAAGGAGTCATCCAAATCCATATGCCAGGAACGGCAAAATACAGTGTGGTACCAAAATATTCCAGCCACAAATGCTAACAAGCACAGGGACGGTAAATTTCACCATCTGATCTGATTCAATTGGACATTTTTCTTCCTTTGACATTTTTCTTAAATCATGTGAAAATGAAGGGACTTGAGCATTATCATCTTCGTGCTCTGAACAGTGTGTTCTACTTAGAAAATCTGTGCATGAGGGAAATATGAGCCCATTCTACTAACTACAAAAGTAGCAATCACTTTTGCTAATCAAGTTGGCCAAAACACAAAAGCAACACTCCCTAGAGACAGAAGAAACCACTTCCCTCATCAACAGTAATGGCAAAATGATTCAGTGAGAGCCCAACTGAATCAAAACATCATCTTCACTTAACAATCAATACATGTTTAATGAAAATGAATCTCTTTTTCTATTTGGTTATCTAAATTTCTTGTTCTGCCTTAAACCAATCCACTAAAACCATTACTGGCCATATCTGCCCGTGACAGCTTGCAAGAAAACAATAAATTACAGAGAATTAGAGTTACATGGAATGACCTAAATCACTTGACAGACTACATAGAAGCAAGGAACGTGACTGAAAATGGTCAAAGGGCTCTTCAGCCTAGGAAAGATGTTCCCAATTATATTTTCACTTTAAATTTGTACAAAGCTGGCAACTGGCAGCCATTGTCTAGACAGCGACCTAAATAGCATTAAAAACAAAGTGACCCAAATAGGCAGGACAGGAATCTTGGCACCTCTCTGGGCATCCTTCATCTGCTGATGGACAACAAGGACAGATCGAGCCCCTCTTCCTCTCCGGCAAATAACACCTGCCCGTGAGCTCTGAGATGAGAAACATCAGTATCTGTAGGCTGGTGTCAGCTTTCTCTTCTCACTCACCTCACTGAACACAAATGGGATGGCTGTAACCAGCTGATCGCAGATGTGCCATAAATCAGCACCAAAAGATTGCACCAGGGTTCCCCACTGCAGAAGCAAAGATGGGCAGGTGCCACCCAGACCTGCTGCATCCAAGCCTTAGCATGGGGGTCTGGCTCTGGAGATTCCTGCTCTCAAAACGCCTTTGTCTGACCTAAATAATTTGTTTAGAAATCTGTCCCAAGGCTGAAAGATGCTGGAAAGCAACTAGGTAAGACAGATCAAAGAGCCAGGGGGTAAATCCCAGTCTTTTTAAGGAATCAGTTCCAGAGGGCCAAAATCATCCGTTTTTACTGTATCCTCTCCATTTAATCCAGCAGGCTCAGCTATGGTCACTGGCACAAACACCTCTGAATCCAGTCCTAACCTTTGGGAACCTCTCATTAACCAAGGAGGAGCCTCTGGGATGGTGTCATGTCCCCAGTTAAGCATTTCCTTTTAAGAACATAAAAAACAACACTTAGCTCTTAAGGAATTTTCATGGAAGTCATGACAATATTAAGTCAATTTGTTACTCTAATCAGATTGTTTGTCACCTGGGCAATATGTGCTTGCTTGAGTTTTGAAAGTAAAAAATGGTGATTGGTTGGCTTTTTTTTTTGGACAAGGCATGTCTCTTCCTGATCTGTAGAAATCACCTATTTTTAATCTAGAAAATGTGCCAAGAGATGGGAGGAGTTTCAAGGGCTAGAGGGCTAGAGAGATCAGCTGTAAATGATCTGAGTTCATTGATTTCACATCAAAGAGAAACATCATATCCAGTAGGTGAACAGGGAGCAATTACCTGAACTGTACCACAGATCACTTTCCCACTTCAGCAAGGTGAATCACAGCTATGGGTGTAGGAAATACTTGGTGGGAAGAATTAAATTTGTGTTTCCTGATCTACAGAACAATCCTTTTCCAAGTAATACACAAGCCAGCTCAAAGCCAACAGTGGGATCCACAGGAAAACAAAGGCTGAAGACTCTGTTCTAGTATATTAAAATAGATCACATGGAGCTGAAACTAAATAAACTTAATCTAGAATTGAGATCTTAAAAAAAGATTAGTTAGCATAATTACCAAAGGGAACGACTTATCAGAAGGGTGCTCAGAATTCATCATCACAGTAATGTTTTACCTTAACATGGGTTCCCCCTGCTCCAAAGAACATGTTCTACTTTAGGGCCCACTGTTGGTATCTATATTGGAGCCTGGACTAGAATATCACAAAATTCCCTCCTCTGTGAACTAATAAAAGTAAGAACATAATGTGGCACTCACTTTTCTTTCCGGTTTCTGGATTTCAGGTAACACTGCACAGAATGGCTTAATAACTTCTAAAAATTTTACTGTTCCAGAAAAACAAACACACAAACACAAAAGAAGACAGAAAAATGTATTAATGAACATTTAAGAATTTGTAAAACTTCACAGAACTTTGTTTAGCTTCCAAAACTGTCTGAAAACTAATACCCTCTTCTTAAAACAGCTGAAAACAGGGCAAAAATGTGAAACAGAATTCTTGTTCTAACCAGATTTGGCCCATTCTTTTTTCCACAGCTGGTATAATTTTAGAGAAGTGGTACTGTATGTATCACCAGAAGTGAACTGAATTGTATTCCATCTAAAAATAAATGACCTAGTATCAGTCTGTGCTAGTTAAACCCAGAACGATACTGACATCAAAAGGTACCCATGCAGAGATTAGAATCTTGTGTTTACCGAAGTATTTAGCTGAAAAAATAATGCAATCACTAAGATATGTTTAGAAATTGTAATTTAAATCAGTGCAACACTTATTCTGATTGGAACTTCAGGGAATTTTATTTTAGCTTTTAATATATCTCTCTTCACAGTTTCCCCTTTAAAAACAGAAAAGCTCAACAGTGTGAGTACTTTTTCTGGGGAAAAAAAATTAAATCAGTTTAAAAAAAAATCGAAGCATTTGTGCTTGGTGAGGAATTTGCCCTCCAAAACTTGAACATTATTCTCAGCCCCAACACACTGGGACAGACATAAAAAACCACCATCGGTTCCTTTTCAAAGAGAATGCATTTATTACACTGCAGAATGCATTTATTACACTGTAAGTAACATTTTGGTTGTAGTGCCATGTTTACATTTACACTCTGATGTGACATGTCTCCTCTATTTATCCCAAGGCCTCAGACAGCTCGTTGGAAGGTGCACCTCGCTCCACAGAGGGTGGCACAGCTCTGACATGAACAAGGTACCACAGCATCACAGAATGGGTCAGGCTGGAAGGAACCACAGTGGCTCATCTGCTCCAACCTCCCTGCTCAAGCAGGGTCATCCCAGAGCACATGGCACAGGATTGCATCCAGACAGTTCTGGAATATCTCCACTGAGAGAGACTCCACACCCTCTCTGGACAATCTGTTCCGGTGCTCGGTCACTGCACAGGACAGAAGCTCTTCCTCATGTTCAGGTGGAACTTCCTGTGCATCAGTTTCTGCCCGCTGCCTCTTGTCCTATTGGGCGGCACCACGGAGAAGAGCCCGGTCCATCCTCTTGACACCCTCCCTTTAGACACTTATACACACACACATATATATGTGCATATAGGGTGTGTATACACTACATAGGTATATACAGTGTATATAATGTGTGTATATGTAGTAGGGCTAGAGTGGAATAGGACACCCCACCACGAAGCAGCGCCCGGCCTCACGCTGTGCCCAGCAGCACCGACCCTGTGCGGGGAGCGGGTGCTCAGCACCCCTGGCCCTGCCTACGGCGGCACCCGGGGCACGGCGCCCCATCACCGGCCACGGGCCACCGGCCACGTCCTCCCCGAGCTTCCCGGGCCCGCTGTCCCCCACCCCGGGTCCCGGCCCGCTCCCTCCCGGCTCTGTCCGCACTCACTGCCCATGGCGGTGGCGGCCCGGCCGCGGTCCCAGCGCTGTCACCGCCGCTGTCGCCG
>VZTA01021361.1:1184-23547 GCA_013398855.1 Mohoua ochrocephala | reverse complement strand
AGCCGCCGCGGCGAAGGACCGCGCTCCCGGAGTGCTCCGCGCGCCGCGAGGGGCGGGCACGGCCCCTCACCGCCACACCTCAGCCCTGCCCGAGCTCGGGAAACTCCCCACCCCTCACTCACCCGGGCCTCGGGGGCTTTGGCGTCTCTGTGATGTTGCTGGTACGGCAGTACCAGGTGAAAAGCACAGGTTGAGCGATTTGGTACCGAAGGGTTTTATTAACAGCCCAATCCACCCGTATTGACAGGTGGATGCGATAATTTCACAGGGTGAAAGGACATTGGGCCATTGGAGCATGTCCAAAGAACTGCAACCGAGCCGGAAAAGGGTCTGAAGCACAAGTCCCATGAGGAGCAGCTGAGGGAGCTGGGATTGTTCATCCTGGGGAAAAGGAGGCTCGGGGTGACCTTCTCACTCTCTATAACTCCCTGACAGGACACTGTAGCCAGTGTCGGGCTCTGCTCCCGGGAAACCAGCAAGAGGATGAGAGGACATGGCCTCCAGCTGCACCAGGGGAGGTTTAGGTTGGACATTGGTAAGAATTTCTTCACAGAAGGGGTGATCAGACATTGGAATGGGCTGCTCAGGGAGTTGGTGGAGTGACCGTCCCTGTGGGTGTTTAAGGAAAGCCTGGACGTGGCACTCAGTGCCATGGTCTGGTTGACAAGGTGGTGATCAGTCATCGGTTGGACTCAACTGTTTCGGAGGTCTTTTCCAACCTCATTGATTTTGTGATTCTGTGAAGTAAACCTGACAACCTATTCCAATATCATCCCACAATCACCAAAACAGGTATCACACCTACAGAGTTCTCAGTTACAACAGCCAGTGGTCTATAAAATAAGGATTATCAGAATTTACTGCAAGATTTAGATATGACAATTTAAATAGTATTTATTCTCTCTGAGTAACTCCTCCTATTCAAGCACAAGCTTGAATTCTTCCTATATAAGGCTAAGTTACCAAGCGAGAACACAAAATGCGTGAAGCATTAGGGCTCCTCCAAAACTTCGAATCTATATTTTAGATTGCACTCTGCATTCCCTAAGAAATCCTCTTAACCAAGACCTTGCTACAATACCTAAACAACTTTGCTCAATAGCTTCCATTATCTGAAATCACTTAGAAAAGTTTTTTCTTCCAGTTTTATATAGTCATAATTTTGCAACTACTAATGAGCAACTCCATAGCAATTACTTTCAGCTAGAGTTCTTGTACAGTCTGACAAATGCCCATAATTAATGGGCCTGACAGTTTACTTGTAGATTACAATCTCCAAATAATAGCTGGGTTAGTAGCTAAGCTTCAGGAAGTTTCTTGTAATCACCCTTTGTTCAGATTTTTAGCCATACTTATCTTAGAAGTTCATTAAATTACAGGTTTTGTTAGCAAACCCTCCTGTCTCTAAGTCACTGGCCTCTGTTTTGGTGATTGATAAAAGGTCCAGGAGGTTTCTTCAGTCCATACTGATACAGATGCATCTCTTCAGGTGCGCTGAACAAATGTTTCTATGTCACTCACGAGTGGGTTCCCACTGACAGAAGCAAAAAAGTCAAAATGCAGTATCGTTTTCTTTGCTTATTCAAAATAGTACTGTGTTCAGAACTTTCCATCTTCAAAGTTCAGACTGTATTTTTTAAATCTAAACTAACATCACTGTTACTAAAATACTTGGTTTAATATATTTGTTTTCCTGGTGCGTTTTCTTTCTGTCGCTGAGAGTTTCTGCTGCCTTTAATGAACTGCTCAACCTAACAGCTCATTCCTTCAATGTCTTTCCTTTTTTTCTTTCTAGTCTTGCACTTCTGAAAATCCTGACACACCACAATGCACAAATTCTGTAACACTCTCTCTCTTTCTAGTTAGCTCCTTGCTATCTAACAGCACATAAGGGTTCACTTCTCCTGTCAATGACTCACAGAATTTCCTGTCCAAGGACTGGGCCCTGCTTTGTTACCCACTCACCCAACTTGTGTAGCATCTCAGGCACCTGGTGTGACTCTCGGGGTGTCCTGTGCAGGGCCAGGAGCTGGACTCTAAGATCCTTATAGGTCCCTTCCAACTCAGCATACTCTATGGTTCTATGATTCTAATTTCTGCTTCTCTTTTCCCCAAAGCAAAAGCAGTCCAGCACCGTGCAGGGATGTCCCACCCTGCATGCAGAGAAGAGCAAGGCACACAGATGGAAAACAGCCTTGCGTGCATCCAAAATTGGTGGGAGAAACAGTGTTAGCCCCCAAGTCAGCAAGTGCTTTGCCTTGCTCCTGGGAGCTGTTATCCAACATGCAAGAGCAGTGTTCTGCAGGCAGTCTGCGTCAGCTGACTGAGGAAAGCTGTGCTCAAGCTTTCCCTTCCTACCCCAGTATCCCTGGGGAGCTCCATGGCACACCAGTGCTGGGCTGGGGGCATTGAGCCGAGCAGCACTACAGAAATAGCTTGGTCTCCCACCAGGAGGATCAAACAGGGTCAGAACACTTGAGCATCCTTTACTTGGTTGGATAACCAGACCTGCACAGCCCGTGGGGGAGTGGTGCGTAACAAGGTCAGGTTTGGGCCACGTGAAACTCAAAACACGGGGTCTGTTCTTCCCTTGTGTGCACCGTCATAGTGAGAACCTGTGGGTTTATGTAACCATCAGTGTGCAGTCAAGGCTGGTGATTGTGCTCTATGACTTCCTTGGCTACAGCTGCAGCCAAAGCAACGTTACTCTTCAGCCTCCTTTTTCTAGTTATCAGCAGAAATTTAAAGCAGAATATGCCTTGATTAGATAAAGCTGTTCAGGATGTGCAGGAGGTTGTGCACTTTGCTAGAGCAAAGTGGGAGAAACATGATTTCATGTTGCTGTGATGGATGTGCTAAAGCAGTGATGATGTGAAACATCACAGAACAGAGGTTACAGAGGTTACTTCTGGGTCATATGGAGTTAATGAATGAATGAATGAATATGTGAATTAACTAGGATGAAATACTAAAGCAGGCTTCAGAGATGATTCTGGGAGCTGTCTCCCCAAGTGAATGCACTCCCTGCCTGTGATCTGCCCTTTCTCACCTACCATGACTTTCCATCTGCAAGTGCTGGATCTGGTTAAACTCCACTCGTTTCTTTTCAGAAATGTCTCTGGCTCACAGTGAGTTTGGATTACTTAAGCATTGCTTGCCCAGGTAACTGAGAAGAGCAAGGAGGTGCCAACTTCACCCTGAAACCAGGAAAGGAAAAATGCTGGGAAAAATCCTGTGGTGGCGGGAATGCTGCTATGGGGCAGTAAACACTGGGGTCAGCCTGGGATGCCTGTTTTCCATTTGGCTTCATTATTCTGTGCTCAAACCATCCCTTGGGATCTCTCACCCTCTGGGTGAGAAAAACAGTGGTGCCTGAAGCCTTCAGGAGCCATCCTGCAAGGTCCCCGCAACGGGGATCCTGCTTTAACAACTCATGCACTGAGAAGAGCACCAACAGCCACAACAGATTGCATTCCTAGCCCTCAAGGAAAGAAAAAAGAGAGGATCCACAACATTCTGCTATAGAAATGGCTCATTCCCAGGCATGGGGAAGCATTTATTTGATCAAGCAGCACTAACACTTCTGTGGAAACAGAAGAAACAGAACCTGTTTCCACACACGCACCATCCCAGGAAACTCTCAAGTGCAAATAAGCGGTATGATATAAGGTATTCCACAGTCACCTCACCGATCTGTCCCCTGGAGCGGATTTTTAACTTTATAAAGACATTTTGTAGAAAACTGTATAAGAGAACAAGAAGTATCAGAGTAACAGGCACTTCTCATTGTTAGGTATTCCCCAACATGAAAAAATTGTTTCATAATTACCAAACTTATTCCACCTTTGGTTTTTTTTTTCCGTTTTGGAGAACTAAGAGATTTAAGGATCTGGCTTTTGTTCTTCACAGGAGGAGGCACTAAACGTGACGGACATCACGAGCGATCTGTCCATTGAAAACCTAGATAAATGTGTGGGTCAGAACATCTTGCTGCTGCTGATTGTGGAGGGTTCCAATGCCGACGGCTGGGGCTGGTAGAGGAGGTCTGCTCACAAGACGGAGCTGAAATTTGAGTTGTGGGGAAATGATTAATGAAGGACAGAATCACATCTCGAGGTCCTGATGCCACGGTGATATCTGCTGTCAGATACTGGGCAGTCCCAGCTGGAGGCAATGCAGGAAGTTATCCCCCATCTCCCAAAGACCATGGCTCCAAGGACATCATAGTGCATGATCTGCCAGAGCAAATGGCACCTTTGCATTCTCCTCCTACTGCCCTACCTGGGATCTTTCATTATCCTGTCTACTTTCACTGAACACCATGTAAAATAATGCTCCAGTCCTGCTCTTCACCAATGGTGCTATAAAGAGCAGAAGTAGCTGAAATTGGAACACATATTTGGTTTAGGCATCAGGATTAGGTTTTTGTTGTAAGCGCTATAGAATTTTGCATTCAAGGAGAACTTCAAACTTCATTTTAAAGACTAAAACACCTGGTGGGACATCTTACCTTAAGCCCCAGCTGCTTTTCAAACCGTGGAGACACAAAGGACCATGGACCCATGTTCTGTGGTTCTTCCTGACTCCAGATGAAGACTAAGGGAAGGATAAGGGTACATAACAAACATACATATTTATCTTTCCAGCAAAGAAAGAAAAACAGTTTTTTGTTTTCGTAGCACCTCTATTTTTCTGTCTTGCCACTACCTTTGAAATGAAGGCATGCCACCCTCAATTCCCTTGCAGGTCACAGCTGAATTCAAACCCAAAGTACGTCCACCATTAGGGGATACTGTGTGTATATTCTGCTTTTCTACTGCTGTTTTCAAAAGCTACTAAAAGGACTGGTCTGCAAAGACCAATGCAAAAAAAATGTCAAATGGTTTGCTCTAATTTTCAGTGCTGCTTCTTGGAAACTAACAATAGCAGAGAAACAAGTTCTTTTAGCACAAGTGATAAACATTTCTGAAACATCCCACTCCAGAAACACTTGGATGCATGAGGGGGAGAACAAAGAGGAAAAAGCCACTACAGCTCTTCATCTGAAAAGGCAGGCAACAGATTTAGTTCAGTACTTCAAAGAGACTAGGAACACAAAGGTAGAAGCCTGGCTGACCTTTTGCATGGCTGTATTTGCTCAACTCTTGCTGTAGAGCTTCCAGGGGGAACGGACAGAGCTCTTCAAGTCTCAGAATAGCTGTGCTGTGCTGCTTCTCTCCCAGCGTTTCTCTTTGCTTCACCAGAGCATAGTAATGCTTTCCAGAACACAGCACCACTTGGGTGACACTAAAAAAAAAAAAGAATGTTTCCAAGTTTAGTGTTTTACAGAAACTTGATGCAGAACAGCTTCACACTTCCAACCAAAACAACCAGTCGAACTTCAAAGACAACTTTATAAAGCTAAATTGCTTCCCTTAGACCGTCTTTTCTCTTCTTCGCTTTCCCTTCCCTCCCACTCCCCTCCAACAGTTGGCAAACTAACCTTTGGGCACAGTATGCCTGAGCTCAGAGGTCCTGTTTCTTCAGTAATTCTGGGAAAATTACCTTACAATGGGATTGATCTCTCTTAGCTTTGACTATCTAAAGATTAAACACCCAGTCAAAGCTAGTCATCTCTGCACTCTCTGTAGAAAATAAACCAGAGGGAGAGAAGTTCCTCCAGAGGACAACTCTCTGCCATGCCAAAGCAGGACTGCCTGCTGGAGAGACACTACATCCTCCTGCAGTCACAGAGGTCTTGGCTGCCTAATCTTACTGGACAAAGCAACGAGATAAACTGCACCCTTTGTGCCTCACCATCCCACTTAAAAAACCCAAGACGCTAAGGTACTTCCAGCCTTTTGATCGAGGGTCAGGAAGCAAATAGGAAGGAGGCTCAGACTTGGATATTACTGGGGCAAGAAGCAGATAATGGAAAAAAAAATTAAGGCTGAATTGGTCATTGTGAACAGGATTCACTGTAACATCTGAAGGGAGAGAGATATACAAACACTTTATTATTGCCCCACCTCATCAGCTCAGGCATTCCAGCCCCAGAACAAAAATTCTGGGTTCAGTTTTGGACCCCTCATGAGAAGAAAGACACCGAGGTGCTGGAGGCTGCCCAGAGAAGGGAACGGAGCTGGGCAGGTGTTGGGAGCACAGGTTCTGTGGGGCAAAGCTGAGGGAGCTGGGGGGGGCTCAGCCTGGGGAAAAGGAGGCTCAAGGGGGACCTTAATTGCTCTCTGCATCTCCGTGACAGGTTGTAGCCAGGTGGCAGTTGGCCTCTTCTCTCAGGTAACACACAACAGGACAAGAGGAAACAGCGTCAAGTTGCATCAGGGGAGGTTTAGATGGGATGTTAGGGAAAATTTCTTCACTGAAACGGTCAAGCACTTGAACAGGCCTCCCAGGGCAGTGGTGGAGTCACCATCCTGGAGGTATTTAAATGTCTAGATGTGACACTTGAGACATGGTTTAGCAGTGGACTTGGCAGTGCTGGGCTAAGATTGGACTTGATGATCTTAAGGGTTTTTTCCAACCTAAACAAATCTATGATTCAGGTCACAGCTGCTCCCAGTGACTGTCAGATAATGGACATGGTGCAGAACAGGACCCACCAGGCTGGTAACTACGGTCACAAACTCCCTGTGAGGCCAAGGGCTGACAGCCTGAACACTTCACTGTTTTGCAGGCAGATGTGGTAACTACCAACAATTACCAGAAGAAAAGGAGAGGAAGTAAAACTAACCACAGTCGTCCACCATGAAACATTTTCCCCTCAACGTCACCTCTTTCATATCACCTCAAATTTGAGCTGTTGGGTAGGAGAAAGGGACAGGACATCTCCTTTGAGCTTCTCCTCTAAGAAAGCAGAGCTACCTTTTAGGATCTACTGAGGAGTCACCAATGACAGGCTTGAATGTTGTCCCTGGGGCCATTTCTTCAAAACTTGATACAGCAGCCTACATGGGGGAAGAGTTGGAAGTTACCAAATCTTGCTGCTTTTCCCTCAGGCCAGAGTCAGAAAGAATACTGAGACAGGGTTTTGGTAAGTATAAAATACAGTCTTCCCTCTCCCTCCTATTCCCATTCCCAGTGAAAAGTAGGATGATAAGGTTCCCAAGGACACCGTCAGACCAGGAATGAACCCTACTTCTAGCTCACCTCCACCCAGCTTTAATCCTCAACCTACTTGGCCCCAAACACACAAAATCCCACTGATTTGACCCCAAAACAGCGATCAGAGAACACGGAGGAAGAAGAACGAGGGGAAGGGAACGCAAAAGAGGATAAAGGGGAAAAAAAAAAACAAAAAAAAAGAGGAAGGACATTTTTCAGCTTACTGGGAGCCTGAGTAACACTTTGGGAGAAGCAACAATGAGAGGTTTCCTGAAGTTTCGGACCATTTGCCGCCGGAGTAAATGGAAATACTGTGCTGGGGTGGTGGGATGCACAACTGACATGTTCACCTGGTCACCATCAACTCCCTCTTCTGAGCTGTCACACATCTGTACCGGGGAACACAGCAATACCTTGTCAAAAGCAAGCAGTGAGACCAATATGGAAGAAAGAATCCAGGCACATGAGGCACACTGACCCGTATGGGAGCAAATTAGCAAATATCCAAATTCAGACACTGATTTCAAGGGAGGAACAAGCTCATGGAAGAAATGGGTTTAGCATTTAACTGGTAAGATTATATCTGAACTGCCTCCTTCGAGCACATTGCAACAAGGGCACCGGGAATCCCCATTTTGTATTTTTGCAGCTCCCAGAGCACTGACTGCCAGTGCTGTGCTGGGGATGTGCGACCCTGAGAGGTGTGGTGGGTACCTGCAAGAACCGTTCCATGCGGCAGGACGAGTGCTCAGGGCCTGCACCATCATAGCCATGGGGAAGAAGGATTACTATCCCACTCTGCAGCAGCCACTTGGCCTCACCTAGAAACACAGAATGAGGAGGAAGGAAGGATGATTTCCACAGAACATAAAGCCACAGAACACATTACTTTGCACAAAATACTCAGGAAAAAGAAGAGCTAATTTCCACATCATTAAATACAAGCCTGAAACATGCTGCTGGTATTTTGCCCTGAGGTTCACTACAGTGAAACAACACACATAAGGTGAACTGAAGTTTCTGAAATCGTCATGTAGCTCTGGGCTCCCAGCAGACTTATGTCTCCACGTGGAGCACGTGACACAGTGAAATTTTAAAACTTCATCTCTACATGTGTGATCCCAGCAGCATCCTGTGAGCCAGTCCTGGCTAACACAGCAGCGCTTGTTCCCCTGAGCTCTGCCAAACCTCTTGCACCATATAAGAGATTACAGTCAAATCCAGAAGGTAATTCATCCCAGCTTCAAATACATGTGGGTGGGATAAGAGGGCCTCTGAATTTCCATCTATGACTACAGAGGTTTTATATCTGAGCACTCAGAAAACATGTTAGAATCAAACTTAGTAAGGTGTGGGGTTTTTTGTTTGTTTGTTTTAAATAATCACAATTTTCCTTCTCTATTGCTTCAGGAATTTTTCAGATGCTTCATGAAGAAAAAGTACAGCCTATAAAGCTATCGACCATATATACACACAGTAAAATAAATGTGGGGGAAGAAAGGCCATTAGTACAGTTAATTGTCCTTTTGTAATGACTGCACTCTGCCAAGGAGTCTTTCATTTTACATGTACTGTCTTCAGAGAAAAGCTGCACAGAAGTCAGGACCTCATAGGCAAGCTCATAGAACTCCTTGAGAAAACAGAATTCTTTGCACAACATGTCCTTTTACTTGAAAGAGGAAGGATTTTCTAAAAATGTGCATAATACAAATGATTGATTCTTAAATATATTAGTTTCTTGTACACTCACCTCCAGAGATGAAAGTGTCAAATATTATCTGGGCTCCATTAAAGAAGTCTCCAAATTGAGCTTCCCAAATTGGCAGTAACTTAGGGCTCTCAATACTCATTCCATATTCAAAACCAAGCACAGCTTCTTCTGACAAGGGACTGTTACTCACCTAACAAAAGGAAATTGTTGGGAGGGGTGGGTGAGGATGAAAACAACCAAGGATTAAGAACCCTTGGAATCAGGCAATCAGTGCTGGGCACGCTGAGGACATGAACTCCTAAAGGCAACTGAGAGGCTGATTTTTTGCTGATTTTTTGCTTTTGAATGAAGGCACTGAGGGGAAAAGAATAATGCCTGATCTCTCAAGGAAAAGCAAACCCCCTTGTTAAAGTTGTAATTTGTAACAACAAAGAACAGGGATGCCCTGACAGTTTTTATGTCCCTATATCTGGGGTTTGCCAGAACATACAAACTGCCTACATATGTCTCAGCAGCTTTAAAAAATGCGTTGTTTCAGCACAACTTGAAGGAGGTGGTCTTGTGGGCCACAGAACCTACCTCTAGGAAACCTTTCTGGTCTGGAGACATGTGATTCAGAGGAATGTAGGTATCATCTGTCTCTTGGCAAACCAACATCGCGTGTCGTTGGCTAAAAGTTCCTCTGCCAACATCTTGTCCACTTAGTCTGATATTAAACCCTTGCCAAGCAACAAACAAAACACCAAATCAGCAAGAAAAAAAAGAAAGCATGCAGGAAATAATTCTATCTCTTGTTATATCTCTTCTTGGATTTCCCCTCAGCAGCAGCATCAAATCTGAGATGCAATTCTTAACCAGCAACAGCTCCAACTCGCAAGCACACAGATGCTCTGACATTATTTTGGGTAAAATGGTTCAATTTACTGAAGCAAACTGCAAAAAAATGTGCATTCTGTATCATATGTAAATGGTGATTTGAATTCAAGCTAGAGAGGAGGGAGAAGAAATAGTAGCATAAAGCACACAAAGTACTTGGGAGCCCCACTGTTGTCAGCTGCACTGCTCACGTGCTCACCTCTATGCACAAATGGTTTTGGGGAGTGGGAGTGAGCAACAGTTCTCTGAAGATATTTAAGACTCAGTCTGCAAATATTAGTGACATATAGGATTCATATTTACCTTCTCTTAGACCATGCAAATTGTCAAATTTATACATATCAATCTTTTTACTTAGAAACACCTAAGAAATCTAATGTTATCCTTTATTGACATTAAAGCAAAAATATTTTACTCTCTGCTGTCTAGTTGCCTCTTACCTTGGCTCAGCAGAGAACCAAATGCTAAAGTTTCAGCTGTTGCCCAGTCCAGCTTTTTTCCTTCCTCCATTTTTTGAACTCTTGACTAAACAAGTAAAGAACAAGAAAAAATTACTATTTTGTCTTTTTCCATCTGTACCTCTTTTGGTGACACAGACTAATATTAGAAGCTAGGAAAAAAAACTACACACTACCGAGAGAAATGCTATATTCCTGCAGCAATCCTAGGCTGAATTGGAATACAGAATCTTATTTCAGCATATCCTGAAGAAGGTTGCCTGAGGACCACAAAACCATGGATGATCCATGTGTTCACCTTCCAGTCAACAAACTGTGGACGGATGAATTAATCCTAGTCTGAAAATACGAAAAATCTTAGCACAGCACAGAGCGTAGTCTTGACAGACTTCTGGTCTGTCTGGTTAGCAGTGATGAAAGATACCAGGTGTAAGTATTTCAGTCTCCAGAACTCCTCCCTATTCTGGCCTGCAGAACTGCAGACAAATGATCACACTGAGCTGTGGAGTTCTTGCCTTGGGCTGGGAAGACAAAAACATCAGTCTTTTGAAATACTCAACTCACAGCCTCTCTCTGGCTGCCAACCAGACACCTGCACACACTCATCATCCATCAAAGGAAAACATTCACAAACCCCAAACCGATCCAAACCAAACACAAACTTAGGAGCTATCAAACCCTGACTGTCAAACTTGGCCACATGTTGTCTTATGTTTATATATATAAAGTCATGAAACACTCACTACTGGCTTTAGAAACTGTCTACACTATTGCCAGGTTCCTGAGTCATTCCCTCACAAAGTACTCATTCTAATTACCAACTATATAAATGTTAGTAAGTTATCATAATAGTTTCTTTCTATTTGTAAGAACAATAAACTGTATTTTTATAAGCTTTTTTCTCCATTGCAATAAAATATTGTTGAAATAACAAACTAAAGTATATGGTCAGACCTAGGAGAGAGGATACATCTTCAAAACTGGAGGAAAAATGGCATCATCTCAGCCTTGAAACAGAGTGAGCTGTTTTTCCTAGAGAATACCATGCTATTCTTCAACTGGCAGCCCTGCCGTGTTTAGACTTTTCCCTGTAACAGGTTGTACCTTTGAGCCATGGGATCAGAAGTATCATGATGCTCTGCTCACCTGTGCGTAGGTCTTCAGGAGATGGCTGTGCATCTGGAGCTCTTCGGGCACCTCCACGGACTTGACTCCAATGAACTGCAGGAGTGGCACCGGCATCCCCGTGTCCCAGGTGGTGATTTTGGCAGAAGGCTCGACAAAGCCTTTCCAGTGAGCCTGCAGGTTGGTAGGAGGTGGACTGTACGAAGTCAGGTTGGCAAGGTGATCGTTCAGCTTAGAATAGTACGTGGTCTTTATCTCAGACACTTCAGCCTCAGTCATGAGCCCAGCAGCTGTGAGGTGTTCTGCGTACGTGTCTGGGATACTCTTACGGGATCTGCCAGGGAGGGAATCAAACCCCATAGATATTAAGCCTAAAAACAGTGTCGCAGGAGAACAAGGAAATACCACCTTACTACAGTCAGGTACCATGGAAAACTCATATAAACAGTGTCCATTATACTTATTTGCATGAAGTTCACTTTCCTGGTATTTTCAGAAAGATAACAGTTCTCTTAGAACTATGTGTTTTATAGTCCTTTATTTAAAAAGTAAAAGAAGAAGTGCTATAGCTGGCAGTTACAAGTAAAAACAAGTCAAAACCCCCTCTGTGCTACCATGCATATTTTCTTCAGAGAAATTTACAGTAGGATTTCTGCATTGGAGAGACTCAAGGCAACCATTCCATAAATGCTTCACCTAAAATACCAGAATTCACTGGCAAGTGAATTTTTGTGTGTTTTTCTTCGGGGATAAGGATGGAATGTGAATACATTTAAATGCTTATAAAGATGAGTCCCCGCTGGAAGCAGCAGGACCAGGCAAAGACAAGACAAACATCATGCTGGCTTCCTGCCCGTTCTCCCACATTATTCACGCTTCTCCATGGCACACAGAAGGCAGCTTTGCCCTCCGATTACCAGTGGTCACAAATTTGAAATCCAGGAGCTGTGTCCAAGATTGTTCTCCAAAAAAGCACCAAGCCACACATTCAAGAGCCAACAGTAGTGATTATCCTCATTAACATCTCATTATCAGACTCACACTGTAGTCAAGGGCTGCTGACAGTGTAGCTGCACTTACATAAAGACCTGTGGATATGTCAAAGGATCTCACACGGAGAATTCTGTTGCAGCAGCCAGACTGAGGTGGTGCAGACATATTTTGGTGGTGCAACCCTTACCTGATGATTTTGTACATGCTGGGGTTGGTGAAGAAGGGCTCATCAAGCTCATTGTGGCCCCACTGCCTGTAGCACAGCAAGTCCACGATCACATCCCTGCGGAACTGGCGCTGGTACTCCACAGCCAGTCGTGTGGCACGGACAACTTCCTCAGGGTCATCCCCGTTCACGTGGATAACTGCACATCCAACGATTTTACCTGCCCGGGGATTCAAAACAGAACAGGAATCACACCCGACCCCTTCCAAAGAAAGCAGACACACACCTGCTCTGCTGAAACTACAGACAACTCTCGTGAAGTAAATATATAATAAAAACAAATCCAAAAAAGATGCTCTTTGTGATGAGAACTGGGGTAAGGAGAGGAGTCTTGCCTGAGAGAAAGTGCAATTAGCCTAACCTGTTGTATTTGCCAGTTTGAGCACAACTTCTTTACAAGCACTTTGTTCCCAGAGGACTTTTTAGACACAGTTCCTGCATCATATTAATCTGGTAGTATACAGGGACTGGGAGAGAACTACTTGATTGCTTCTCTTTCAAACAGAAATTGAGTTTTATTTCCTTCTTATCCTAAGCTATCACTTCTATGAATTCATACAGGCCAAAAGCAACTTTCTCCCTCATTAGTAGGGAATATCATTCTGTCCACTGCTCCTCCAGGCAGAGAAATCTCTTTATTAAAGACAACACTCTAAAATTTCAATATCTTAACACCCTCTCCTGTATGACAATTTGGCTGCAAGCAACAGTGCTCCTTTTGTACTTTATCTGTCCAAATTCTGAGAAACTAAGATACTTCAGCCGTTCCTGGCTCGCGTCAAGTTTCCCTCCCTAGCAAAATACTAAAGCTCAGCTACACAGCTGAGCCCCTCCTCACTGACAGGTAAGAAGAAAGGAAAACTAAGGAAGGAGGCAAAAAACCAAACCCAAACAAAACCAATCCATAACACAAAACCAGCCCAGGGAAAACAGTAATAACATATGCTACCTACCTTATCAGATTTAATGAATCTACTTGCTTGGTTTGATGAAACCATAAGACAAACACTTGATGTTAGGTCAAAAGCATACAAGAGTATATTTTTACTTATAGGAGACATATACAAGATAACTACTATGTCTCTGATCTTACTGATAATACACCTGTTTATCACTAAGAAAGATCAGTCCAAAACAAAGCTTCCAGTTCAGGCATAGAAAGGTCTTGAGCTTCATCTTTAAACTGAAAGCTCAACAGGCTCACATGAAAACAAACAAAACAGCAAAAATCGAGGAGTATCTGGTCTATAAATCTTGCTCAGAAAACATACTGGGATGATTTTTGTGAAATTTAACAAGATATATTTAAAATAAATCTGTTATATACTCCATTGCAATACCTTTTCAAAAGCTGTCAATAATATGACAGAAACTAAATGAGTTATAAAGACTTCACAGCAATCTTGCAATTATTTTATCACATCCTGTAAAAATGTGACAAGATTTTCCCCTGATATTTAGTCTTTGCCATAAAGCAGATAGGGGAGGGCATATTTTTAGCATCTGAATTGTTGCTAGTAGGAGGGAATAATCGATAATAATTTTAATTTCTACTCTAGCATGAAACTGGAGTTATATTAATCTCTCCCTGGAGCTGACAGGCAGTTGCTATAAAAAGTCCATTGCACAGCTTACACTGGAGTTAAAAATCCTTTCTGACACAACAGGCAATGTTGCTTGTGACTCAATCCTACATACCAATGTCACTGCAGTACAGAGACGACCTTCCTCGCTCTGGAGGAGTGGTATAGCCCAGCTGGTTGTTAACAATCAAATGGATGCTCCCACCAACTCTGAAATGCGGTAGATTAGAGAGGGTCAGTGTTTCAGGAACAATCCCTTGCCCAGAGAAAGCAGCATCGCCATGAACCTACATCAGGGAAGAAGATGGAAAAGTCTCATTAGGAAACACTGGAGGAGCAGCAAAAACAAAACCATAACTCATTAAGCAAGACCTTCTAAATTGAGTACATGGAACAGATACAGTTCCAGCTGGACCCACTTCTTAATCCCTCTCAGAATACCGTCTCCATGACTTGAGAGTTTATACAGCCCTATCACTAACACAAGGTCATAGCAGCCAACAAATGTACATAACTGCCTGATGTAATCCCTACCTGGAACTGACCTGTTATCTCTTAAAACTGACCCACCAGTGTCCAGGTGACTGCAAGTTTCCTGGCTATGGCAAAGCTGCAGCAGTCAGAGGCAAGCCAGTGACCCCTGAACAAAGGGAGCCACTCACCACAGCATTCACCACACCTTTGCTGAAGTTAAATGCTGGTGAACTGCGACTTACGCCCATTTCCACGTTATCAAACAGACAAGAACAGAAAAACAAGTGGAAAATGAACTGAATGGAAGCACTCAAAATCAAAGAAAAACTTTCAGAAGGAAATAAAACCTAAGTTCTTAGGTACATTTCAAAATAGCAATAGGAAATTAATGTTGCAAATAAAACAATAGTTTGGAAGGGGAAGGGAAAATACTGTGATACCCAACACAGGTTTCCAAAAAAGGCTAGAGATACTGGAGTGAATATCATCTAGCATTTCAATGTTTTGAAATTGGAGACAATTCTCCATTGATGAATATGACCACAGCTTCCTTAGAATGCAGACTCAATCATTTGCAGATCAAAGTCACTATGCAGATTGATGTCCTTTCTTATTGAAACCAGATGGCTGTTCTACTTTCTAGCTATGGAATAGTGGTTTCAAGCCTTCTGCAAGTACACTGAGGTAACAGAGGTGCAATCAACCACTGAAACGGCAGCACTGGGGTTTATACCATTCCAATATAGATTTTTAAGAGGTATCATAGCAAAACAAAGGTAACTACTGCAAGAGACACAAGCCAGCGTCCCCACTCTATCCCTTACCATGCTACACTTGTTCCTGAAGTGTTGGGTTTTCACTTTTCCCTCCTGGTCTCTTCTGCTGCCTAAGAAGGCTACATATCTCGGTGATAGCATTTGAGTGAAGACCCTAAAACATCTGAGAAAACTTTACGGCCTTTAGCACATCCCAAAGCATTAAAGCCTACAGACAGTGGGACTATCAAACTACACAAGACTCTACATATGCATCTCAGACCCCAGAGGATTCAATTCCTGTGGTGCAGGTAGGATTTTACTCATTCTACCAAAAAGATGGAGACAGTTTTTGCTAGGACACATTTTTCTCTGGGCTGTATTAACAAAAAGCTAAAAGAAAGGTCATCATCAACTTTAATTCGCCAAACAGTGACCCTGAGAGTGGAATTTGTTTCTGGGAGATCTTACTCTCAGATTTCATTTCAAATCATAAACATCAGTAGTTGCCTGATGTCCAGGAAGTGGAGTTCAGGTATGTGAGAAGGTGAAAAATAAACCACTCTCCAGAAGAGATGAACAATTAAACACTGCAGGGGTGTCCATGGGTAGTTAACCAAGGAAAGTTTTATAATCCTTATAAATTCTGAGCACACTGAAGTTCCAGAAAAGAAGACCTTCAGACCCTGGACAACGAAGCTCACCACTGACAATGGCACCTTAACTGATCTTTACTCATTCTTCTCCCCTCAAACTCTGGCACTGAGGCTTGTGGAAGAGGAGAAGAAATCCCAGTAGAAACCTCAATTCAGAGTATAAGTGATACACTTATACTTCTCAAGAGAAAGCACTGTAAAAACAGAAAGTCCAAAGACAAACTTACAAACCAGGATTCTGAAACACAAGGTGCCTGCTTTCATCTCTTTTCTCAATTAGCTGAATGAGAGCAGTTAACAGTTACAACTAAAAATTTGCCTGTTTTCAATGTAACTCTCGTACCTCTTGAAGCCACAATCACAAGTCATGACGTTCAGGTTCCAGGATACATTTTCTTCCTTTTAGGAATACTTTGAATCAGTTTACTAACATGGAGGTGTTTAGCTCAGAATCAAATGTTTCTCTTCTCTGCTATGCAATCCTCTCTACCACTTACCCCTACAAATCCTAAAAAGTTAAATATTTCTTGGATAGAGAGGGTCCATTTATCCTGAAGAAGCTTTGTTTAAAGAATCATAGTACTTTCATTACTACATGCTGAAGATCTAACATTATGAGAAAGAAACAATAGTATCTTCTCAAACTAAGACATAACTGCACTGAAAGATGGAGACACACTGGGCAGCAAAAGTTGCCTGCACTTGCATGCTCTAAAGCCTTTTTTTAAATACAAAACTAAGAACCCAAACTTGCCCAGAATACTTTGTATTCTCAGTTCTGCTTTTTCACAATATCCATACCCTTCTAGAAGAAAGCAGAACATTCTTTCAACTGAAATACGTTTTCATTCCTGCATGTAACTTCCTCCCTGTTTGTTACACTTTACAGAACATTTCTGCCCAACTTGTTTTTACTCCTGGCTTTAAAATGCTAAGAGTTCGACTCACTTGTTTTTCCAAGTTGAATTCAATGCAAGAGAAGAAAATTTATCAAGGAACTATTTAGGATTGCTTCTACAGCTATACAAGTCAGTTCAAGGAGTAAAAACTAATTCCAGCAGAGTCTTCAACAGTACCATAACAAAATAACAAAATTCTAAATCCTCCTGAACATTTTGGAGCCTTATTCACAGCTCTTCTCCAAACTCATTAATTTGAAAGACTTCCAGTGGTGGTTTATATACAAAAGTGAGGAAAGGCTCTCAATGCAGAATATTATTAAAATAAAGGGAGTTATCAGAATCAGAAATCTTAGAAGTGCAGTTATTTAAATGCCAGCATCATCAGATACGCCACCCAGAAATCTTCCTGGGATCCTCTTTCCCTATAAAGAGGATCCCAGTTCTTGACATCATACATTAATTCAGTTTTGCTTGGTATTGCTATGTACACTCCTGTTGACATTCTAGTCCTGTAGGTCTTACAAAGATCAATTACAAATTGTAAGCAAAATACCTGCAGGCAAATAACTTTGTCCCCAGGCTGTGCAGAGCTCTCTGGGGAGTAATCTCCATCGAGCAGAGTCTGCTGCCTTGCTCGTGTCTTGCCCACAGCCACTGGGTTGATGGCTTCTAAGTGTGAGGGGTTGGGGAGCAAGGTGACGTGCACGGGTCTGTGGGAGCCGAAGTCAAGATCTACAGAAGATGTCAGGTGGGAGAGAACATCCCCAATGGCTGCTGAATTCTCTGGAAACTCACTCAAACCACGCATCTTGCGGAACATGAGCTGCATGGAAACAGATTTGGTTAAAAACCTTTTTTGATTCATTGACATGTTGAAAGGAAAACACTCTCCTACTCCTGAAATTGCAAGGATGCTTCTAAGTAACAGCACATAAAACCCTTCATTAGAGTTCTTTTAACAGTCTCCTGCTGACAGTTCACTGAAGTGTTGATTGGAAGGGAGAACACTCTCACACAGGTAGCATTTTATTGCTCCAGCATTTACAACACGGCAAACTTTCGGGGGTTTATTTTACTGCAAACAAACCAGGCAGCTGCCTGTGAGATTATAAATCTCTTACCTCTGGAGGAAGCTGAAGTAAGCCCGCGAGCAGATTAAGCCTTCCCCGATGAGGCATTCCAATGATGATATCTGTGACCCCGCTGTACGCACACATCTTGAACAGCTCATGGAAGAAGCCCATCATGCTCTCTGCTCCTTCACCACCGTATCGCTTCACTGTGGCAAACTTGGTGGCCAGGAAGTGATCAAACTCCTATTAAAAACAGGAGAACTTCAGTATTAGGCTATTTTAAGCAGCAGCCTTCTGTTTATAAAATTGAAATATAATTTATGTTTATACCCTTGAGGCATACAAATCTAAACATACCCCTGGAAAGTCTCAGCTCACTCTCCACCCACGCAGTCTGAGACCAGAAGCTATGATAACTATAAAAAATCAGCTCTTATCTCCTCCTAAGCAGAAAAATGTTGGATTGTGGACCAAACTTTCTCTGCCTGACATGGAAGGTGCTTCAAGAAGAACTGTAACACCAGACTAATTTACAAATCCCTTGGTAGTTTACCTGTTTTAGGTGGAAATTAAGGAATGGTGTTCTTTTACAATAGAAACCATAACTATCTTGAGATACAAAGTGCTAGCAAAGCAGTGTTTCATTTTGATTTACATTAGGCATAGTCCTTAGTACGTAGGTAGAATGCTTAAGAAAAGAAAAATAAATCAATCTGTATTTACTTCATTTTCTTCTCACTTCACTCCATTCACCTCCTCCTAGAAAGCTCTAATAAGTGACCGAGTTTTGGAAGCACTGGAAATTTCTTTCAGTTTTTGCAAATGAAGACAGAAACTAAATGAAGTTTGTAACTGAGGAGGGAAGACTAAGCCGCACCCAAAGATCTGAGCCAACTGCTAGCTGAGCAATATTAAGTTCTAAGGAATAATGTACACAAAACTAATCACATAGAAAAGCAGGTTTTTTCTGTCAGGGTTAAATTATACACTCTTAGTATAGTTCTGGTCATACTGAAATCAAAGTAGGGCACATCAGGGTCCCAATATCAACCTCATGTGTCACCGTCAAATTCCTCTAACTGCCAAAGAGGCAACAAAAAAAAGAAAGTGGGCCATATACTTCTGTTTAGTCATTGGTAAATATTCATGTAACACTCCTTCCACTTGGAAAACTGGAAACAGGGACACTTTCACAGATCCTGCTCTTCTACCTTTCCATCCTTCACAGATCCTGCTCTTCTACCTTTCCATCCTTCTGGATAACATGGGAAGAAAAGGGGAAAAAAATTAAAACTTTTCACAGTACAGAAGTATTGGAATAAATTTTCTCTATACATTTCAAAAGTGCATAAATATTTCACTTCCTTACAGAAGGCATTGAACAAAGGTTCCTTCCTGAAAAGCACCATATTTGCCAGTGCTGAATGATAACACCTCAGTCCAGCTCTGATTTGTTCTTCCAAAACCTTGAGGGACCGCATACTTTAAGGACAGTAAAACAGATCAGCATGAGGGTGAGAGGAAAACACAGAACAGCTAAGCCAGAGCACAAGACTTCACAGAGCTCCCCTCAACCTTGTGGTCCCATCAGTAACATTTAATATGAGCTGTCAGATCACTAATCTAAGAGTATCTCACTTTTGAAGACTGATTATTCACGGGTTTATAGCATCATTATTTCAGTAATGGCTGATAAGTAAACTCAGCAACAAACTCCAATGAGACTCCTGCACTGCACTGCTTCAGGCAAAACCTTGTACTTCTTCCTCCTGCACACTCTCAAAGCCTTTCGGGACAGTGATTGTTCTTTTTCTGCATGAATCATGTCCAGAATAGTAAAGGATCCATGACAGACTCCATGACTATTACACTCCAGTAACAGGGAACAAAGTACCTGGGACTCCAGCATCAGTTTGCACAAGTGCTTCTTCTCTTCAGGTGTAAATGCTTCTTGCTTTAGCTCTTCAAACCTTTTAGCAAACCATTCTCTCTCCTCCAAAGTTGGAAGCTGGCTCGTTTCTATGGAAATATGCCCGCAGTATATATGGTCCAGGTAAGCCATCACATCCTCTACAGAAGCCTCCTCTTTTCTCATGTTTATAAGTCCTGGTGGGGAATAAATGTTATTAGTCACTTTGGGGGAGGAGGGGGAAGCATTAAGGCCTGTTTTAGAGAAAATAAAGCATTGAGAGAGACCCCCCCCTCCTTTGTTTAAGGACACAGCAAGACTCTAAGAGAGCCAAGAAAAGACAATTCTCGACTTCTGCCCTTGTACTTTCAAATCTTCACTACAGTGTTAGGTATTATGGTAAATCATAGAATGTTACAGCAACACAAGAAAGTAATGTTTAACCTCAGTAGTTGTAAGAACAAGTACAAATTTTCAGGGTTTCCAAGGATGCTAGAAGGCAGCCTCTCACTGCACTATGATTTCTGCAACAGACACATGTAGGCTGAAGTTGACAATTTTCTGTCCAACAGTTTTCATTACCGATTGAGCCACCACCCAATATCTGACTCTTCTGCAGAGGCCACAGCCCCTCAATAAATCACCCACGAGCAGCATTTGCTGTGATAAGGCTGTGGACTCACCTGTAGTAACGAGAGGACCCTGAAGAACTTCAGCCAGCTCTTGGATTTCAGGTACCATGTTCATAACAGCTCGGTCAGCAAACAATGGGTTTATTTTGGCTGCTTTGTGGCCATGTTCAGCATAGGCAGTTATTAAACGAGCAAGAGCATGGTCAACTAAAACCAAAAAGAAAGCAGAACAGTATCACACACATGCTCACATTAAATCCACTTACAGCATCAACACAGGCATGTTTTGTCCACTGGCAACCATCAAGGTTCTGGGTGGAAAAAGAGCTTTTCTGTGCAGTTGTTTCCACCTTATTACCCCACAACAGCTCCCATCAGCAAACTTCTACATCTGCTCCCCCATCCAATTTTCAAGCAAGTACACTCTAGATTTCCCCCACAGCTCCCCTCATAAGTTAGGCTCCTGTACACATATGCAAAGCTATTTCATTTTGCTTCAAATCTCTTTTCAACAGGTATGTCCAAGTCAAGAACAGCACATTACCAGTGTATAAAGTCTTATTTCCTAAGCCAACTCAATCCTATCACTTATGCTCCCTTGTTCCTTGCTGGAATGACAGGAGGATTGGGTCTTAACAATAATTCAGGTCCCATGACTTCATAAAACCAAAAGTCTGTCTGCAGGAGCCACGAGCGTGCGCTGAGCCAAATGTGGTAAAAATTAACAGCGAAGGCAGAATTTGACCAGCTGAGAGATCACACACATGTTATTACTGTCACTCACAGACCAGGCTGATAAACTGCAAACAATAAAACATACTGCAAGCACAATCTGCTACAGATTAATGGTATGAACCAGTTTATAAAGCATTCCTAATGTGGAGGGGTTTTTCCTCCTGGTAAAAACACAGCACTGACAGTAGTCAGCTCTGAAGGCTTTTGTTTTCCAAAACAATGCAATTCTCAGACCATATCACAAAGTTATTTCTCTGACATTTGTATTGCTATTGCTGACACTCTGCTCCAGCCATTACACTCACACAGTCGGCCCATTCAAAGCAGGCCCTTTTCTCTACTGGGTTCTGCAACAGAGGGACATAACCCAGAGAGAAGGCGAACATCGCCCACAATGCTGTCAGCAAGGAGGCCGTTTAATACCAATTTTTAAAATGTTACATAAATATATGTTAATCATTAACAAGAATGCTACTTTGTGACAGGCCTCCATGTCCAGTAGCTACAAACTGGTTTCACTCCTGCTTCCTGGCAAAGGGTTTAATTCCTACCAGAGTCTCCAAAGCAAAGGTAATGCAAGGACCACCTTCCTACCTAGGAGAGTTTTCTGCTTGAAATCACATTTCTGCACCCTAAAACGGAGCTAAAAGCAACACGGTTATTGCTACAGGAGAGAGTTACCTGTATTTAATCATGGAATCATAGAATATTAAGGGGTGGGAAGGGACTTTAAAGACCATCCAGTCCCAACCCCCCTGCCATGGGCAGGGACACCGCCCACTAAACCAGGCTGCTCAAAGCTTTATCTATTCTGGCTTTGAACACCGTCAGGGTTGGAGCATCCACAACCTCCCTGGGCAACCTGTTCAGTGTCTCACCACCCTCAGTTCAGCTAGTTCAAGCACCATGATACAAAAGGAAAATGACAGGCGCGTGGCAGAGGTACTTCTATGAGCAGAACTCTCCGAGAGCCCATCGCTGAGGAAACTTCAGCGGTTGGTGCTCTCAGAGCCGCTTCAGCCCGTGGAGCGGGGCCAGGCAGCCCAGGCTTCCAGAAACCCCAGCCAAGAGCTCTCGGAGCGGCTCTGCTCTGCGCTCTGCCCCGCCGGGAAGAACACACGCAACACCTCAGAGCGCCCGCTCCGTGCCCGGGC
>VZTA01021360.1:9184-29084 GCA_013398855.1 Mohoua ochrocephala | reverse complement strand
CAGTAAATTTCAGGTAGTTTGTGTATGATGAGGGTGCACCTATGTTTCAGCCTATCAACACCCCAGAGTACCTGTTTCCTGTCAAGCCCATGGGTGTTATAATGAGGGTGAGAAGAGAATGTATTCAACTTGGATCAAGAAGTGAAGAAAGAAATTAATCTGCAAATAAGTGAATATGCTCCCCCAGAAACCAGGTAGCTTAATCACAATTAGGAAATCAAACTTGGCACCTTCATTTCTGTGGAACTTGATGTGCATCGTGAACTTTGTGCTGGGTTAATATTCCAGTCTGAGATGACGTGGAAACCTGTCCTTTATGACACTGCAAACAAGACTATAGCCTTCTGAGATCTGAAGTTCCTACTTCTGTCTGATATTACTTTAGTGACTGAGCAGAATGATCTAATTAGAGGCCAGCATCTGGAAAGAACAATAGAAACTTTTGATATGGACTCAAAACTCTGCACACTAATTAAATATCATGTCCATCTATATATACAGAGATGTTTAAATTTATATCCAGGATGTGCAAACTGCAATCTTTTGCCTCCCAGCTCATGACTTCTTGTATTATTTTGTGGAATTGAGTCGATAGAACATAAATCTAACAGCAAAGATTCTCTGCAAAAGTTCTCATTAGAAGAAAAAAGCATTCTAAACAACAAAAGAGCATTTGAAAATAAAACAGTGATGCAAATCTAAAACCCCGAGTGTCATATGTAGCCACCTTCATTTGTTAGTCTATGTTGCCATTTCAAATAGGTTCATGAAAGAGAGAAGGAAAATGGAAGTTGTAGTTACCCCGATGAGTTGGTGGAATTGATTAAGAAACTGTCAACAAATAGTGTGTCTCCAAAAAAACCCCATTTGTCATTTTGTTTTGAAAAACTTGTTTGCTTCTCTTATTTCAAAAACATCAAGTCTACCATGGTTTCCTGAGTTTCAGAATGAAAGGGTCTTTTTTTTCCCAGCTGAGTTAGGTGAAGCTGGTCTTTATGGTGAATGAAAGGAAATGGGCTTGTATACTTGGGGGAACGTTTGTTTTATGTTTTGGGGGTTCTTTCCCCTGTGGGAAGAATTGGATTGATGCTGTTCTGGAGAAAAGAACAATTTTGATCAGGCTGCAAACTTTGCATTGCAGAGGAAGCAACTGATAGGACTGTCTGAACACAAAAAATCTGGAGATGACAAAAGTTGCTATATTGTTGGTTCCCAAACTTGTAGACTTCAAATATTCACCATTCCAAGGCTTGACACTTAACACAAATTTTCTCTTAATGTCATGTCACTGTCTTGGTACACGGAGTTCACCTTATTATTAATACATTTGATGAGCTGCCATTTCAATCTTCAAGGATTTCCTTGGGGGAGGGGGGAAGGGAGATGAAACCTGTGGTTCTGATTTGGTAAAACTCCCGTATGCATAAATCTGTATGAAAAAGTGTATGAAACCGTAAGGGATATCTTCCACAGTATTTCAACTCTATTAACAGTATTAATGTTCTATCACAATACCAAATAGCCATCTTTCTCTTTTTCACTTTCTGTTTATTGAAACTAATTAGTGTGACAGCTTGGCCTGACTCACTAGATTGAGTGTAGAGATGTAACCTGAAAGAACTCAGTAGCGCTGATAAGTTTGCTGTCACAAAATAGAGGTAAAAGTTGCACAGTTAATGAATGACCTGAAGCTTGGACTTTCAGGCTTGCATCTCTCATGGACAGCCTGGCTACTCAGTCGCAGAGCATGGTAGATCACGTAGCTGGCTTTAAACAAACAAGAAAAATGGGTCTTATAGTATACAATTGTATAATAGCTTATATAATCATATGTAATATATTATAAAATATATTTTGATAACGCAGAAAAATAAATTAGGACCCTTCTTTTGCTCTGTATAATTGAATGTTTTTCTTCCTGCCAGTCTCTAGGAAATATCATGGGATGATGGGAGTTGAGTTGGGTAAGAATTCAGATTTCAAATGCATTGTCTTCAAACTTGGAAACTAATTGGATTCACATTTTTTTCTCCAGTTGCTTACAGCTCTTAAACTCTTAGTAATAATTCAATTCTTCTGAATGTTCTCACTGGAAAAGTGTTCAAAGGCTCTGTACTGTGAATTAAACAGTTAGCATGGAGCCATTGGTTAAACTTTAATATTTTTTGCATAAATTGAAATTCTTGATGCTTTTGGTAGCCTTGCATCAGAAATAAAACTGATCGGTGGTTTAAAAAAAACAACTTCCTCGTCTTGTTTAAAAAAGTGTTTGTAGAGGTTGGGGTGAAGATGAAGGAACATGATCTGGGCACCCTGCTTCTACGAGCACTGCTGGATTTCTGACTCTGTAGGCAACTCTTGGCATGGGATAGAAACAACAACCGAGGAAGTCTGAGGAAAGCACCTCTGAGGGCTATTATTTAACAGCAAAATAATTTTTGAAAATTTGCCTATTATATTTTAGGCTTTCTATATTGGAATCAGCAGAATTCTATATTCCCTTTTTCAGTTTGCATAAAGCACTAGTTTGCAAACACAGGGAGGCACTGGTTGTGCTGGCTCACTGGAGCCTGCTATTTAACCACATTCTGGGATGGTGCACTGGTGTAAACAGTCTTCCTCTATTTCTTGCAGTTGGTCAGACACAATTTCTGAATCTTGAGCCTTTGACTTTCCTAGTTGTTTGTTCCAAGTTCTTCATTTGCATTACACAAAAGATCTTTAATGCTTCATGACACTAGGTGTAAAAAATATTTTAGAGAAAGCAGGAAAATAGAAGAGAGAAGCTTTGAACTATGTCACATCATTTGGTGCTTTAGGAATGGCCATAAGGGTTTGCTTTTTTTCAGAACTGAGGGTAAACTATTAACAGGCAAAATTATATGAGCCAAATTACGGATTATTAATCAACCTCTGATAAAGAGCATTTCATCTCTGCCCATTTAGGTAGCCTACATTTAAACTAATACCTTCTTTAAGAGAAACTGCTAATACCGAAAACAGAATTTTATTCTATTCTTGATGTCTTAAGTGTCCCCAGCTGTGTGATTGTCAAGACCATATCTGTGTTTTGGATTTACAATCAGACTTTAGAGATGTTAGGATTTGTGCAGAGGCCATCATGCTTACCCAGGACTGGGGTTTCTTTAGGTGCTTGAGAAGCTTTAGCAAAACACAAAGCAGCACCTTTATATGGAAAGCAATACACGACCACTTTTCAGGCTTGGCTAAGGTGCTGCTGGTGGAATTCAGAAAATGCCCATTCACTTCAGTGAGAAGAACACGTAGCAATTGATCTATGCAGCCTCCCAACAGCCTGGAGAGATGCAAACAAGTGCCTCTTGTGAGCCTTTTGGCAACTACACTCCATGTTCAGTCATGCTAGTTAGGAGGGGGTTTAGAGAACAGAGACATGGAGGAAGCTTGTATTAGGAGGAAATATAAGCACTGTGAACAAGATTCAAAGGTCTCTTGTGTAGTTTCCTGGTACCTTTGCCATAATATATCAGATAAAGCTTAAGCTGTTAGGGAGAAAAACCTCCCCATCAGTATGGAATTGATTTCATGTTATGTCCACACTTGCATTCCCTACATAGCTCTCAAACCCAAGCTGTAATTCTATAGGTAGGATCACCACCAACCAGATGGTAAGATCCACTTAGTTTTCTAGAAGTAGCAGTCCAACTGGAGTGTATCTCACTTGAGAAACTACAAGAGGCAAGAGAATCCAGTGGTTTGTGTGTGTAATGCTTTGGATGGCAGTGTTGCACTACCAGGTACCTGCTGCCAGGACTTTGTCCAAGAAGCTGGTTAGATAAATGGGCAGGGAAGTTTTCAGTCTGTGGGAGACTGTCCTGTCGTCTTGTACAGCTGTCTTGGTTGCTCTGGCCTGAGCTTGAGGCAGTCCTTGCTGGAGCATGTAACTACACACCTTCCCTCTGGGAGCTCTGACCCCACCACCCCAGCTGCCTGCACATGGGCTTGGCGTGATGCTGGAGTCCTCTGTTGTCTGTAGAGCTGTGTACTGTTTCCCAACCTGCTCTCTTCCTCCTTTCCATCACTTCTTAATGTAAATGCTAAATGTAGGTCAGTAGCCAGAGTCTGTGCTGTGTAACAGCTCTCCTTTTCCTATCTGAAGAGGAAGCAAATCATTTGGTATTGAGCCATTTAACCATTTAACCAACGCTTTTGAAACAGACTTTTCTTAGTTGACCTTAGGTTAGAAACTGACCATTTAAGCATTGTTCTACTGGTTTTGAAGTGGTTAGAGCATACTTTTAATAATGTACACTTGGATTGCTACTGTACTTTAAGTTGACATAGTATTTTCTTGTAGGTTTATAGGCATTTCCTATTGTTAGAAGACTGAAGTGAGATAAAATGCGCCATGTGCTTGGTATCAAGTAAACACACTTTATATTCCATCATTTTCCTTGGAGAGTCATTTGACCTGCTCAAATTTGCTTTTTCAACAAAAAGTGGATGCACAGGCAATACAGAAGCTTTGTCCCAGTATAGCAATTCAATTTTAAAAAATCTGTTTCTTCTATCACTTCCTGAAATTAGCAATTCCTGATAGCGGCATAAATATAACTATCTCTTGTTTTGTTTTGTAGACAGGGACATAGTTGAATTTTTTTCAAATTGGTTTAATTTCCTTGAACTTGAATTTAATGAACTTGTGTGAAGTATTATAGAACATAGCTATGCCACCTTGCCTTCCAATTTACTGTCTTCACGAATCACAACTTTTCAGTGTTTTGCTGAATACTAATAACATTTCGTCTGAGGTTAGTTGGAGAATACGTGGTGCCTACCCTTCATTTATGTTGTCTTTTTCGTGTGTTACATTTATTGGTTATGTCAATAAAGCAGCTCTGTGCCCGTATCCATAGATGCAGAAAACTTAAGCATGCTGTTTAGCTCACAGTGGAATGAAAATGCAATTGTTACTTAACCACAGCTGGTGTTGCTCATATGTGGACTACTTCAGTGGTTATCTGCATCACATTCTTCAAAGGAGTTTAAGGTACAGAAGCTTTACAAAGAAGGAATGAGTCTGATGGATAAAGTCAACTGCTACATTTTACTCTGTAATGTAGGGGGTGCAAAATTATCCTTTTGTCAAGAGCCAGAATGGCTGCAACAAATTGCTCATAGAAAGTAAACCATTTAATCAAGCATGCTGCCATTTTTTAAACAAAAAAATAAAAGTTGAATTTTGGCATGTAGGCATCTGGACATCTGTGCACTTCCTACCATCTTTGAAACCAAACAGATTACCCCCTTCAGTGACTTTTGGACCAGAAACTCTATGATTGATTTTGGTTTTCTGATAACTATTTTATACAGCACAGGAAAGAATTCCTTGCAACATAGGCAACCGTAAGACATAACCATGAAAGTTCCTCTTCTTTTCAAGTCTCTTAAACGATGTAAATTGTTATTACATGTGTAGGAATAACTGCTAAGTTTTTATCCCGTAAGTGACAAATAATGAAACAACTGATGCTTTTCTATTTTGAAATGGGCAGATGGTGTTGTACATCTAAGTGTAATTGCAGTGTGGGAGACTTTGTTTTGTTTTTGGTTTTTTCTCAGTTAGAAACTAATACTTCGTACAGTTTTCTGAAGGGGGGTAAAAGGGATTGTTGGCAGATTTTATTTTTATATATCTTAGCAGTCCTTGCTTAAATGCTTTTGTCTGTATAGCTATTATGTCTTGCTTCGACAGATAATGAAATTGATGCGATTGCAAAGGAAATAAATGGAAAAAAAAATCCTGTGTGGGGATTTTTTATATGAGAATTTATTATTAGCTTATTTGCTCTTGAAATATGTATTGAGAGTGAGAATTAGGCAGTTCCTCCAAGGCTGTGCCATGTTGCAGTTAATCTGTAACACCTCACATTGACTAGCTTTTGAGAGTGCTGCCTTTCTGCTTTTGGGAGGCCTTGTGATAGTCAATAAGTGCTAGGAACTCTCGTTAGTAGAAACAAGCAATTTATTCGTTTGATTTTTGTTTTGCTTGAGCCTTACAAGTTTCATTCAGCCTGGCTACTCAGTCTTTAGTTGTGGCAAGGCATGAAAGAATTGGCTAACTGCTCCGTAGTGGTTTCGGAACTGTGGAAAAAGTATAGGTAGAGTCAAAGAAAGAATTCACAATAAGTATTTGCTGAAATGTGTGTTAGTGAAAATCTGAAATAGAGCTGAAGTTTCAGGACTTGAGGAAAATTAATTGAAGGATATCTTCAGCAGTAATATCATCAGCATGTGTGAAATACAACTTGAAGACAGAGGTTTTGACTGGAGGTTTGTGGTTTCTGTAAAATGAATGTCTAACAACCAGCAGTCCAGCTTGAAGCTACCTCAGCTCTGAATCATTCAACCAGACAGAGGTTAAGGAGAGTAAAATATTTCTAACCCACATTGTTACTGGAGACAGTTGGTTTTTTGGTTTTGGGCTTTTTTTTTTTTGCATCGGTATACAATATTGATTTATTCCCAAAATAATTTACAGGGCTGTAGAACCATATCACGTGGTGCTGTCCATTTTGTTGACTCCTTTTTTCAACCTCCTATTCTACACAATTGCTCCTTTTTTTAGCAGAGGATGTAAATATTAAATTTCCCTGTAAGATGTAACTTTTTAGAGTTGTCAGGTGAGGAATACAGTAACAGCTGGCTTAATTGTTTTTTAAAGTGTGTGAAGTCACTTTAGCTTTTAAGTCTTGTGGAATGTGTCCCTCTGCAGGGAAACAAAACTTGTTGGAAATTGTTTCAGAACTCAGAAAAGAGTTCCTCTAAGGGGAAAAGGTGGGAGAGTAACAGCAGAAAGTTATTAATGAGGCTCATTGCTGGTCTCTGATGGCGGTGTAGAATAAACGAAAAAAACCTCAACCAAAAAAAAACCCCCTCAGTTTTTAATTTCTGAATGGTCAGTGCTTTGTGTTTATATTTTTAACAGTGTAGTCAGAGGAAAAACTTTGAGTACCACTTCCTACTATTTTCAGATAATGCATGGTGTTCAAACTGCCCTGCCTACTGTGGATCTACGTATTGCACAGCTGGGAAAAGAGACCTGATCCTTATAACACACCCAAGTGCTGTACCTCCTCTGCTTGCCATAGAAATATATTTAATTTAAAAGTAATGTTAATTTTCATAGGATGAATCAGTAACCAAGGAATGGCACAAAATGTGGAAAGGCTCCTATACAAGAAAGAGTTTCTCTATGCAGGAAGGAGATAACAGGCAAGGTATAATAGCCTTGAAAATCCTTGATGAAATGTACAGGATGGGTATGGGTTTCTGACACAAGAAATAGGGCTACCATCAAATGAAACTTGAAAATTGGTCCAGTATCTCAATAGAAGATTGGAAGACTACAGAAGATTGCTTTAAAAATGCAGGATATTATAGTCTCAGAAATTGGAAAGCAGTAGAAATGGAGTGAAAAGGAACTGCTGCTTGTATCTGAACTGGTCTTAACGGTCTTGAAAGGCTCACCTTATCTCCTTTAGAAACAAAGCCTACCATAAAAGCTCACTGATTTTCAAAAAGCCAAAAATTCTCCATGTAGACCCTTCTAAATTAAACATAATCAATCGAACCCGTCATTCAATTTCTGTGGCTTTGCAGCTTTAGAGGGCTCCTGTCAAGCTACTGCTGCTGAATGTTTTCTGCTATTTTAGACTTTTGCATATAGCCAATGGATTTAAAAGTGCACAGCCTGAATCTTGACTTTGTGAGTTGCAGTTCTGGTATGAAACCCTGCCCACTGCTGTACCACACCTCTGTGATGAACTAATCTGTACAAATTGATACAAAATACCTGGTTACTGAATTGTAATCTATCATTGTGAATGCTTCAATCATGTTTTAAGATGGATAATTGACTAGGAAATATCTCAGTCTTGTGGCTGCCAATATTTTCTTGTGTGCCTTACATCTTTATTAGTCCCTTCAGGAGGATTTTTCCTTCTTTAGGATTTTAGATAAGATAGCTGGTAATTTATCTTGTCTCCATTCTTAGAGCACTTATCTACTGAAGTGGCTGACAGTGTCTTTCCAAGGCTTGTCAAGAACTTGAATTAAAGCAGGGTATAAATTATATTTCTCTTAAATCATTATTTTTGGGCTTTTGCACTTTATTTTAAGTTAATAAATGCCAAAAAATATCACACTGAATTTTGTTGGTCCTACAGTCTTAAAAACATTAGCAGGGGCAAGCCTGGGGAAAATACCAGAAGGAAACCAGTTTTCTGTGAAACAAGTGTCCAGAGACTTCCTTCAGTGTGGTTTCCTGCCTTAATGATTGTGCTGAAGGTGTTGGTACACACTGGGAAATGTGGACTCATTTGTGGTCCATGGAGTGAGCAGGAACTGCTACTCATGTAGCTTTCTTTCAAGACAGATGTCTTGAAAAAAAGTAAAGCTGCCCACAGTTTTTTTAAAAAAAACAAATGGCAATTTGCAGGTATCAGGTGCTGTGTGGCTCTGAGTGGCAAGAGTCCTGTGCTGCAAACTGGGGGCTGCAGCTTCGGGAAGGTGGCAGGGGAGGGGCGATGCTCCCTGGCACGGGCAGCAAGGCGGGTTGGATACCAGTGCTGCATTCCTGCAGCTTTCAATTACGGGGTGTTAGCCCATGCTGTCATTGTGCATTGCACTTCTCAGAGGCAGAAATGTGAACTAGCACACGGAAATAGAAAACAGGAGTAATTGTGATGCCTAGACAGGCTTTAAGAGCTCAGAAATACTTTAAGCTTTAAAGGGCATCCAAAACCTTAGCTTTTGAAACCTTAGCATTGTGTAGCTGATGACTGACAGGCAAATGTAACAAAGCAGCATTGAATTGCCATTGTCAAGATGTGGGAAATACCTTGATACTATGACTGGAAATACACTACAATAAGCAGAGCGAATAAATAACTATAATTATTGCTTGCTTAGCCTTCAAAATTGATTTAATGGTTCAGCTTATGGGCAAGGTCCTTTACATTGGTACTCCACGTAGAAGCTGCAGGTGCCAGTTGAACAGCTGGGTTCATTGGAAAGAATGACTTAGAGGCAAAGCCATGCATTGAGAATTGAACAAAAAACTTCAATAGTTTTAAGGTGAAATTGATTTTTAAATGCCAACCTGTATTACTGTTACATTGCAAAAGACTTCCTGAGTTCCACATGGTGAAGAATGGGGGTTCTTAGTTAAATATATACCTCACCTAAAATGTGTGACATGTAGAGGTGTTTCTTCTTGTTGAATTACTAGAAGGAAAATGGCCACAGCAAATTGTGATAGGAGACTTCAAGAGTAATTGCTAAAATATTTTTCTACTTTTCTTTCTATTTTTTTTCAAAACTGCCACGTGCTCTGAGGAGAAAATACCTTTGGTGAAGAACTTCAGTGCCACTGCTTAGCTATCCTAATTTAGTGCTGCTAAATTCTTCCCTGCAGTGTGTAATTCAAGTAGAAAAGTTATAGAAAGTCAGACCATAATTAGACAAATGCCAGAAAAAAATACTTGTCTTTATTCAACAGCTTTTGAATGCTTTTTGAATATGAGACGTGCACAAACTTGGAAAATATTTCCTCTGAATGAGCAAAAGGAGTAAAAGAGGTAAAAAAGGTGGAGCTTCTGTGGATAGAAGAGTGGAGGAGCTGCAATGAATAGGGGGTAAAGCAGAGTCACTTTGTAACCATTGGTTAGAAAAGGAGGGAAGATCCTCATAACTGATGACATTTGAGGCTGGAAATTCACCATAAAGATGTCTGGCAGCCTTCAAAAGTGATTGTTATTGACATGACTCTTGTTTATCAGCAGTAATAGAAGCCAGACTTTACTTCAATCGAGAAATTTAATATGTAGTGATGACCCGAATGTGCTATTTTTGCTTCATGAATTACCTTGTGTTCAACACCTGTGCCACATCCTCAACACAGTGTTATAAAGGAGGCCTTTAATCAGAACTATTTTGTTTTAATGTTTCTCTTCAGTCTCGCTCCTTGACAGCCAAATCTTTGCTGATGTAATTGGGAAATGTTTTAAGGCTGCTGTCTGTTCACCTAATTAAGAAAATGATTGGGTCCCCAGAGGGACACATCTCCCTAGGTGAGACAAATGAAAGAATTGCTCTCTTGCTGTAGAAAAGCCAATCTGAACATTTTGAGAATATCTCTGAGATCAAAGTATATTTTTAATTTTCCTTTGTGCCTCAGCTGAGTTAAACCAAAGAGGAGCATAGCCTAACATACATATTTATATTGACGGAAATGAACCACTATGGTAAGTCATACATAGAGGGGTTTGTGGCATTCGCAAGGAGATATTCATCCCTCCTGTGCCTGATGAATAAAAAGGTAGTCACTGGTCCCTCAGACACATTATAGTGCTCGCCTAATGCTTCCTTTTTTTGTTATTGGCTTATTTTTCAGAAGATGCTAATGATAAAATGTAATTCCACCTAAGAATCCACACACTGAAAAGGCAGGCCAAAATTTAAATGCAGACAAATAGAGGAAAACTCAAATCATTTAGTGAAAATTTCCCAAACTCTTACTGAATTTGTTGAAGTTCAGGAAGTACATGCATTAGGAAAGTAAAAGATCTAATATACTGTTGAATCTTACCTAGTTTAAAACAACCCTGCCCTCCAAAACAGAACAAAGCAAACAAAAAACCCCCCAGAACAACCCAAACCCAGGAAAACCAGTAACAAAAACCTCCATCTTAATCTTATGTTTGAAAGTAATAATTTTCCCTCTTTATCTCAGACCAGGACAAACTGTTTTTATCCATGCCTAGTGCAGTAAGCAGTTAAGGGCATAAAAGCATACAGGTGTCACTCTAAGGTTGGCAAGATGAACTTGAAGAAATGGAAGTTACTAGTAAGGTGTTAAAGCATAAACAATGAGATTTCGGAGTCCCATATCACAAGGAAGGGCCTATAAGCCGACATTTTCCCAAACTTCTTAATTGTGTGCTCAACACCCAGAGGTATAAAATAGCTATGGCATATGGCTCACGCTATGATTAGTCTCATTGCTTGAAATGCTTTAAAAATAATCAGCAAGATCTGTGTTCCCTCTATACCATCCATCTGGATAGTAAAATTAAGCAGAAAGGCAGTCAGACCTATTTCAGGACTGTGGCATTTCGCAGCAAAAAGGGTACAGCTGAGGAGCATTAGGGATAATCAGTATTCCGTTGTTAACAGCCATCAAAATCTAAGTCTTCATATTCATCTAAAAAAAAATAAATAATTCCAGCCATAATACAATCGGAATTACCTTCACCCTGTGTCATAGCAAATAAAGGTCACTTAGCCAGCTTCCAGCAACCCACTGGAAAGCTAATGGCAGCCGTGCTTTTATTCCCAGAGCTTGGCTGTCCTTGCTTTTTGGCTACCTTCAGTTTGACTGTTCAGATGACTGAAAATGCAGAGTCAAACTGTGTAAGCAGCAGCTTTCTAAGAAAGTAAAATTATGTCCTGATTGGGAGCCTGATCATTCAAGAGAGCCCACAGCAGAAAGCTTTTGGCTCTGCTTGGGTGGAAGGGATGGAAATGAATGTACAGCTTCAGACTGTGTTGCTGCTTTGAATTACCAGAATATCATAGGGCCATCAGATCACCCTACTGATGTTGCTAGAGTTTAACATTACTCAAGAATCTGCACTTGAGGAATTGTTAAAGAACAAAAGAAATTGATTTGCAAATTTAAACCCCTAGTGAAAAGAGACACTTTGAGAAACATGCATATCTGACATCCTAGGAATAAGCAAGTTTTATTTTGATTTTTTTTTCCCCAGCTTGAACCCCTGATGATAAGTGCTCTCTGATGAATAGGCACACCAGTACTAAAGGAAGACCTAAGGAAATGAGAATCATTTATGAACAAAATATACTAGCAATAGGCCTGCATAATGTTTTAGGCTATTTTAGTCTTTAAAAGTGTATTTAAATATACTTCAGGGAAAGAGGAAAAAATCCAACTCTGAAAACTTCTGTTTTGCTTTTTTTGTAATTTTAATATAAAGTACAGCAAAAAACCTATAAAAAACTAAAAAAAGATAGATGGGAAACTACAGAGCAAAATATTGTTCAGGGAAAGTAGTTTCACAAACCAGGTTCTTGCAATTTTTCTCTCTGACATAATGGCCTTAGTATCTTTTATGGTAATACAGTGGTTTCTTCATAATTTTAATTATAATCTGCCATTTTTCGATATTCTCTCATAATCATGGCAATGTAACTAAAAGTAATTTTTTTCTTTTCATGAAACAGTAAGCCATAAGTAATGCTAGTAATAAATACTTAATGTAACATCATCAAAAAGCTGGAATTCGCTGGTTTAGCTCTGTCTGATCCTACAGAATACAGGTGTTAAAACTGTGGCTGAATGATAAAGGGAACTGTGTGAACCTGAGTAAGAGCCTGATTGAGATGTATAAACAAAGGTGAATTTGAGAAAGAGCCAAATGTGATTGAAAGGCAATTCATGATATATCATTCTGGACATAAAACAGGATTATTAGTATTAGCAAGTGGTATGCTTAACGTAATTTTCTGTATCTTTTTTCCTATAAGGTCCCATAATGTGTTGGTTTAGATCACTTATTCTGTTAAATTGTAAAGGAGACCATTCTTTAGAAACATAGTGGACTGGGGTGACAAAATGGTGTGCAGTTAATAGCTAGGTAACTCTGAAACTAGAGAATTTCACACATGAGAGAAGTCACAAACATGTACAATGTGTTGGAACCAGAAGGCAATTGTGATCAAAACTCAGCCACTTGGTTTTTACATAATATAGGAAGGATTATTTCTCATAAAATGTCTTTCAAGTCTCAGGAACTTGAAATAAGCGGTTTTACTCTCACTAATACTGGGCATAAACAGCCCAATGCAACTAGGTATTTCTATTTTATTGTGAAATATTTTGGGTGGCTTCTTTATTTCAAGACTTCTCATCTGCAATTGAGCTGCTTTGCAGAGTACAAACTGAGATCAGCTAAATGGTGCATGATTCACAAGTCTTAGCTACAGAAACCCCCCAAACAGATCAACATGCCATCATCTTGCTCGTTGACTAAAGCTGACAGCTCAGGAATTACAGGTTGTGTCTCTTCTGCTTCAGTCTCACTTTGTAAAATACAAGACCAAAAACCAGGTATGAAGTCATTCTCAAATAATTTCCATTTCTTTGCTCAAAATGTATAGTGCTGGAGGCTGAAAGCATAAAATATCCAGAGGTTTTTACGTGGACTTGAGAAAATATTGGTGGATGAAGTGGGGCCTGTGCTTAAGGCTGTAAATGCATTATTAATTCTGATCAGTGTAAATCATACTATATGTGGGGTTTTTTAAGATTATTAAGGAAATGGATGCAAGAAAAAATGGCAGGTGTGAAACTCATACACAGATAGGTCCATGAATACAAAACATTGTATTCTAGGGTCTATAAATGATTTATTTCTTCCGTAATTTCAGTTACATACTACTTCTAGCAGTCAGTAATTAGGCAAAACCTGTGGCATGGAAATAGCAGGTGTACCAACAGGGTCAAAGACAGTCATGTATGGGATGGGAAGATGAAAGCGAAGCAGTAGAAAGATAAGCAAATATATTAGATAAGTCTGAAATGTATTAGGCAAGTCCAAAATGTTTAAATTCTGGCCTAAAATCTTTGGATCCCAAACACAGCAAATAGCAAAATCCAAAACTGATTGAAATTTTAAAGACTATAAATCGAATCTGCTATGCAAAGTCACATTTCTAAGAGAAGAGCAGAAGAGAACGTGGAATTGCTAATCCAACAGACACACATAGTTATCCTGTAAATATAACCAAGTTTTCTTCCTGAAGAAGAGATTTTTGGCATCAGTAGTCGTGTGTTTTGGGGCATAATCCCAACCAGTATCCAAAAGACTACTGGCTCACATATGTGTAACTCACTTGAACTGGCTACTTCACTTTAATTGGATGTCCCATTTGGAGTTTCAGATCAGCACAAGTTCATCTTTTTATACCTGATAATGTTTGGCGTGGATTGGGCCCTTCCTCCAAAGAAAGTGCTAAATAAGAATTGGTTACCCTATTTGCCTAGAATTTAAGCAGCAAAATGATGTTGAAAGACAATGACTTGTGTAGGAGTTTTTTCCTTTCTTGACTGTCTACAAGAAGTTAAAGATATGAGCTGTCTGCCACCTCTCCCTGAAAGCAGGAGATGTGCCTCTGTTAAAACGCTGGCAGTTTAGGACAGGAAGAAGAAATTCAGTCTAGGCTTTGCTCTGTGACATTGACATATTGCACTTGACATCGCTGGGAGGAGATTTGCACCTGTCTGCATAGTCATACCTGCACTCAGAATTGCCTTGGCTGACTTACAAACTCTTTGTTAAAGATTAAGTGAAGTGTAAGAGGAAATGAAGACCTGACCATAAAAGTAGAAAGAAGCTGGCCTTCAGAGTGTGTTCCTGAAGATCAGCTGCATTAGTGCAAGGTGTTTTCCACACACATTGCTAATTGCTGGTGAGAAATTCTGTGGTGAGTTACCAAAGGCTCTGTAAAACTGGGCAGCTCAAGAGACACCTCCTGCTAATAACAAAGCATTTGGGTCATGTCTAGAAATTATTTGAAACAGTCGATATTCTTAATCAGAAGAGGTAAAGTGATGTTAAGATAATCAATTGCTCGGTAGAAAAAGTAGCTGCTTCTGTTTTGCTAATCAGAATTTTGGAGTAGGTGCCGTCTCTCTAACCTTTACCAGTTCCACATTTCAATTGTACAAGTAACTAGAAAAAGGACAATGCCTTCAAGGTTAAATAGGGGGTGAGAGTGCACACCTGGTGAAATGGAATCTAAAATACAGACACAACTCTGATACAGTTTGGGGTTGCTATGATTGTTAGAAATCTCTCAATTTACCCGGTATAGAATGCCTAAATTTTCTGCTGAATTGCACAGACCCTTTCTGATAAATGATGGTGTTAGAAATGAGAAAGGGGGAGGAAGCAATTTAGTCAGTTAAGGCTTCTAGGAAAAAGATACATGCTACAAGAAATTATGAGTGAAGGCTAATCTAAGGTGCAAAAAGGAACCCAAGCTTTTCAAATTTATCAGAAAGGAAAAAAGAGTAGGACTAAGCATCCTATCTATCACGTGTATAACTTGAAGACTAAGAGACCTGGCTCATATTTCAAACCTAATGAAGAAAGTTTGTATGGTTAAGTGGTAATGAAGATCTTGAGAAGGTATATTACATAATGGCGAACACTAGATTAAGATAAAATGGGGGAGCTTGAAGATATGCAAATGACTTTCAGTTTATGGCAGTGAAATTACATTATGGGCTCATTAAGTTGACTTTGGGTTACGTCTATGACAGCAAAATTAAAAATAAACAAGAAAAATAGTCTTATGCAGTACTTGAAACATCAGTGATTTAAAAGGAACAGCATTAAATAGCCTTGTAAATGTCTTAGAATATATTGTGATTTATAGCATGGGTGAATTACACTTACGAAAAATAATGCTGACCTTGCTAGCTCTTGAGCTGCTAGGAGACAAGTAGGATCCGTGACAAGTCACAGCTTTTTTATACAATTAACTTGTTTTCTGGCATCAGTTTGGGACATTTAGTAGAGAAGTACCTACAAACCCTACAAAGTAAAGGATGTAGTCTTCTGTGGTGCTGGCAGCTGCAATAAACAAGTGGAGAATTATGAAGCAATTATTTGAAATACTTTTATTTGCGATTTTTGGCCCTCTCTTAGAAGCATATTTATCTTTTGTTAGGACTGAAGGGAATGAAACCTGAACAATTGAGATACTTTTGAAAAGCTAGAAGAGTCTCTCTATAGTTCTATTCAGTGTATAATAGTCACATTTGAATCTTTTCTCTTGAGGAAGAATACATGGAGGAGGAACACATATCACTTTGTTACTAGCGAAGCAGATTATATCTTCCTAAATACACACTGAACTCGGAGGCAGAAGAGCTGTCTAGGAACAGTCAGAACGGGACACACAGAATGTTAGAATTGGATAAATTGTTATAGTACTGAGCAGTCACACTTGATGCAAAGTTTCTTTGTTAGCTACCTGAATGAGTCATTACCTCACTTCAAAAGACGCTTCCTGAAAGCTGTTTTCCCTGTTAGGGGATATCGGCATGTTGCAATACCTGTGCTAAATACAGCATGGATTCAACAGGCACTCAGCTGTGAGCCTTGTAGAGGGGTGAAGCTGGAAGATGAGGATGTGGTTGTCTGTGCCATGGTTAGACAGTTACTCAGACACCAGCAGCAGGGTCCCAACATGTTACAGGGCCATTAAAGGAATGGTGACAAAAAGCCAGTTCAATCCATTAGTTCATTACACAGTTCATTCCATTTACCAGGGTTCTGTTAGCATTTGCATAGTTTGAATACCCACAGAGACAGAAGTGAAATGCTGTGTTTCAGGCTGTGGGAACCTAGAAAAAGGTATTGCCATATTGATACTCAGCTGGCTAAAAAATGTCTTTAATGGAAAGTATTTAAAAGAAATATAGCAGCTGTCTAATCAGTACTTCCCAGTCTAGGGAATAGTAGGATTTGGATAGAGAAGAAAGTTAAAAGGGAAAGTAAAACATAACAATGTCTATTTTAAATGTATGATTTGAACTTGTAAGCTCCAGTGGAGATCCTTGTAATCAAGAAAATAAAGATGTAACTTGGAGGGGAATGTTCTGTTCTGTGCTCCCTTTTTACCAAGACTGTATATATAGCACTTAATTCCATATTATGCTGAGACATAATTCTATATTATGTTATTGCATACCATGCTACACATAAAAAAAAATGAAACTATTCGATGGTAGAGACTCCTACCTATCAACCTACTTTTATGCCCAAAGTTTTAGCATATAGGGGGCATATTATGTCATTAAAGTGATTTTGTAACTTATGGCAAGTCAGAGGGAGGTTCATAGAGACTTAGGTGGGTTAACAATCATATGCCTTAAGGTGTGCTGACATATTTATCTTCACATGCTGCATCAGAGAGCAGCAAAAAGCAAGAGGATAGGTTGGGACCAGTCGTATCAATATTGTTCAAATGATGTACAAGTATAACACAGCATGAGCTGCATGTGAGCAAGCCCAATTAGCATAATTTCTATTTGCATCCCTTTTTGTGGGGAGAAAGGGAGAGAGGGTGTAGGAACTGGAGCTGTAACTAAAAGCATTGGCTAGAACAGCCCTCTGTACTTGCATATATCTTGTAAATCCACAAGCTTACCTGTTCTGTTAATGGAGCATGAAATGAACTGTGACTTCGTGTATTCAAAGCAGGATGTGTTTAAATACCTGCCGGTAAAAGGAAGGTGAAATTCAAATTGATCTGAACTGGTGATATCCTCAGGAACCAGTGGGCTGTTTTACAATAAGACTGAAAAAATGAGAGAGCAGTGGCCAGCATGTGGCTGTGGTGCATTAAGTGGCATCCCAGGCCACAGAAAGAATTATTGTGGAAATTTTTGATTTTTGAATCAGCAGTGAATCTGGAAAATTCAGACAGTCAAAGTCTTTTTCAGTGGTATCTCTGAAAGGGTGGCTTGTGTGAAGGCTGCAGCTAGATGAGAACCTCAACAGTGAACTTTTGCAGCATTACTTGCACTCTTGAGCCAATGTGATCTCTCAGTTGTGTGAGTCACTGTAGGCAGCATCTAAATCAGAAATATGAATTGGAACGACCACATAGGAAAAAGGATTTCATCTTGCTTGGTGATCAGAGACAGTGCAATGTCCTCTGCCAAGGTCAAGTTTGCAGCAGGTAAGGAGTGGAACCCAAAACACAGACCTTATTTTAATGTTTTATACACTTAAATCAGCACCTTCCTTAGCTTTGTGGTACCTCATTTTGTGTTTACCTGATGGCTGTACGAGAAGAGTATTGGGAAATAGAATTCTAGAAATGGTTTACTCAGCAGAGCTTCATGTGAGGAAACCAAAAGCTCTTCGTCCTCAGTAGGAGCTCTGCAGGGAATTGTCCTTGCAGTGTGACATTGTGGTGTTTAACAGTCAATAAAACTAAAGAAAAATGAAAGCAAAGCATTTAGCTGATCAAGCATGTAAAGCTACGCTCCTACATTTGGGCGAAGAATATCCTTGTGGGCCAGCTCCAGAATTGATGTGCCTTTACAGAGCCTGACAATAAGCTTTTATTTTAAATGATCCCTTCTCTGCTCAGAGAAGGAAGTCCTTTCTCAGCGTCTGCTGTTAAGTCCTTCACGGCTTTATGGCTCTTGAGTACAAGTAAGAGTACTCAGTGGCACTTTTTGGGGGCTGGCTGTGTTCCTAAACTCCCTGAATATCAGAACCCTTTAATCAGGATGTTTCTGATGTTTAATGACCTAGTCCAAAAATACCTCTCTTGTTAGTGCCTGCTGAGGGTTCTTTTGCCATGTGTGTTTCCATGAGCTGTACCACTTTTTCCATAAATTTGCCTCCCTTCTGAGATAGTGAGACTATTTTCTGGTGAGATAGCAAACATCTGGGAGATATACCTTAGTTAGGTTTCTGTTAAAATCTGGAAAGCAGACAAGTCAACACACGTGAGATATTTGGGAAAAGGATAGTAAAATATAAACAAACTCTTTCAAATGTAGGAGAGGAGAGGAACAGAAATGAGAAAAGCTAAGAAACAACAGTCCTAAAATCAGTTAAGTACAGAATATAAAGGAGAGGGATTGCAGGATTAGGTACCTGGAGTGGGACTGAGCATGTACTCAGCTTTGGGAGGGGAGGAATATGTAGATTAGTACTTCAATTGTCACATTAAGGAATCAATATTATTGCCAATTTTTAAAGCTACTTGTTACAGCTTTAATAATGAGACCAGTGGGGAAAGGTCAAACCTTTTAATGAAGCCTTAGAATGATAGGATATTGCTAACAAAAATGTATTTTCTTAGATAATAAGGTGTATTTAGAATAGGAGCATATTGGACCCTTTAAGTCTGATGTAGGCCAACCCATTTGCCAAACAGAACAATGACAAGATTGTCACTACAACTCCACGTGTGTGTACCCTGCAGGAGCAGCATTAAGAAAAGGAATGAGGTGAGTGTGCCAAATTCTTAATGTAACTGAGCTGACCTGTCTTTGTTACCTAACCATATTTTGTAATTAAGGCAATATATCGTTCAGTTTTCCTTGAGCCTTTTAACTAGCAGTGATGTTGGTTCAAATACTGAACTGGCAATAACACTATGCAGACAACTTTGTAAGCATAATGGGTAGGCTTACATGAGACAAACTAAGTTTTTTAAAAAGAAGTGCTGTAGAAAACATGAGTATGGATGAAATGTCTTTTTTAAAATTGCCGCTCAAAGATACACAAGAGCTGAAGCCCACGGGAATTACTTAGGGAATTAAATGTTTAAGCACATATTTGTCCCCTTGAAATCTTGAAGATTTCTAACCAAAAGGTTTCATTTCTTCTATAATGTCATTGAAGTTACCAAATGAATTACCAAGGGTCTAAGACGCAGGATAGGTCAGTAGTTATTTCACAAATGTGAACTAAGTTGCTCTGTAGCATCATGATCCTTTTGACTCTACAAAGCAATGGCTCTTGGCCACAGCTAAAAAGGTGCCACCCTGACCTGTTATGAAAACACTCACAAACAATCTTGTAAGTCATTGTTGCTTGGCAGCTTGGACATGAAAGACAGGGAGAAGACAACATGACAAAAACATCAGATTACAGGAAAAGATTTTCAATACCATGATAGGGAAATTGGAATGTTGCCCAACAGGCCCTAGGAAGCTCCTGCTGTGTATTCTGAAGCTGATCACTGGCACAAGCTTACTGACTGCCTGGGGTGCTCTGTGTGTGGTGGAGTAGGAGGAGGG
>VZTA01021359.1:0-18192 GCA_013398855.1 Mohoua ochrocephala | reverse complement strand
GCAAAGCTGGAATTTCAGGGAACACCTGCTCCGTTCTGACCTTGGACCGTGAGCAGAGCCAAGGAATTCCAGATTTTCAGCCTCTTCATCAAAATCGACGCGAAGGAAACCGAATCTGGAACTCTGGGAATTCAAGGAGCGGCAGCCAGAGTTTGCGTTCACGCCTACGCCTGCGCCTCACGAGCCCCGCGGGATGGGTTTCGTGCGGATTGGAAAACCAGGAATGATATAAAGCCCTGATCAGTAGTTCACACCTCTTCCTTACTCATGGATATCATCACATTCATGCTGGATGAGGGGCCAGGGAATGGGATTCTCCGGTTTTGGTGCGCTTTGCAGGGCGACTCTGCTGCAGGGGGTGTGGGGAGGAAAAGATTCCAAGATGTAATGAAAAGCTCATGGATTGGGATAAGGGCAAGGAAAGGTGTGAGGTGTCCCCAGTTCCAGAGGCGCTCCCGGCCTCTCTGGGATCCAGGCAGCAGCCGGAGCTGTTTGGAAGATTATGGATGAAGGAATGGAAGAGCATCCATGTGCTGAATTACAGTGGAACCAAATACAGTCCAAAAGGGCCAGGAGCTGGAATTCCATGATCCTTGTGGGTCCTTTCCAGCTCCGGATTTTCCATGATTCTACAATTAAAACAATGAGAGATTGAGATGGGGGAATCCCTCTCAATGTCTCCGATTTATTGCACATGAAGGTCAAGAATCCTTTTCACCCCAAGGTTCTGACTTCAGGAGTCAGAAGAAATCCAGGGGTCTTTTCTCCGACATAAAATTTTCCAGTAATTTTGACCTGAGCCTGAGGTCGCCCGAAATATTTCTCTCTCTTTCAGTCTCCTCTTCTGTGTGTCACTGCTTGGAAAAGGTTTGCACAGGACCTCAGTCGTGCAGTGACCTTGTGACATCCCGGGATCACCTGTGGGAGGCCGGATCATCTAAAATTCCTCATCAAATTCACCTTACCTTCATTTGGGGAGCACAAAACCTCTGTTTCAGGGTTTGTCCTCTCTGGCCAGTGCTGAGGGCGAACGAGGCATTCAGACTGTTGGATTTTTAGGACGCGGCCGCCAAGTCAGAGAGTTGAGAAAAGCCAAAAAAGAGGAACTGGAGAAGCCAAGGAATGATTCAGAGCAAGTGCAAGACAAGAGAGTGGGAAGCCACAGCGTCTCCTCTGCGCGTCCAAACAGGGCCAGGATCCCACAAGGCAAAAACAAAGTCAGGTGGGCTGGGAAGAGGCAAAAAAAAAGGCGTCAGAGCTGAGGGAGGCGGGTGAGAACAAGCCACGGAAACGCGGCCGCAGCCAAGCTGCACACGGAGCAGCCAAAAGCAACGGAGCGACTCCTTCCGATCCCAGCTGGGTGGAGAAACCACAGCCTCGGGTTTCTGCTCCCGGCCGGAGTCTCCCCGGGGAACGGACCAGGGTCAGCTGGAACCCGAGCGGTCACGCGGAGCAGGAGAAAGGTGAAGGTGGAAAAGGGGGCAGGTGAAATATTCCCCATCCCTGGAAGTGTCCAAGGCTGAGTTGGAGGAGCTTGGAGCACCCTGGGGTAGTGGGAGGTGTCCCTGCCCACGGCAGGGGGTTGGAATGAGATAATTTTCAAGGTTCCTTCCAACCAAACCCACTCTGGGATTCTGTAGGAAATATTTAGGGCCTCATTATAACTTAACTTCATCAGGTAGCTGCTAATCTCAAACATCAATTAATTAAAGCCCCAGTACCTGAACGGTTGATTTTCCTTTTCCTTTGGGGGAAAAATATCCATTAACAAGAAAAGAAAAATCGACTTTCATTCATCTTCCCCATATCCTCAAAAGTTAAAAAAAAATAAAATTATCCTCCTCCCAAAAAAGGGCATCATTCACAAGAAATGTGAAATAAACCAAACAATATATTAATAAATAATATATAATATCAATAATTTTAACAATAAAACCGGTGCAGGTTTGATTATAAAAAAGGAATAGTGAAATGTAAGACTTCCATCCTTATTTGTGGAAGAAAGGATGATGCAATAAGTTGATAAAGCACTTTTGCCAATCTTCACAATATTTGATATTTTTCTTGCAGTTTCAGCTTGGAGGAATTAGTCATTACATGGGGAAATGAGCTCTTTTAAAACAAAACAAAAAACAAACCAATTTTCGACATTTTTTTTAGCTTTCATAGTGTTCAAAAAAAATCCTGAGGAAGTCAACTTTAAAAGAAAAATAAATATCATCGTGTTCAATGAATTTTTAAATTCGTTCCTCCTCCTTTTATATCTTTTAGCTCTTCCAGCTCTTCTGTGCTCCCTGAGACAATTAATCAATTAAAATATTACTGTTCATTCACGCCAATTTAAACAGATTTATTCTCTTTTAATACCTGTTAATGAAGACAAAATTAAATTTAGTTGGAACGCCATCATCAAAACAGGATCTCAGACGTTTATAACAAAGGCATTAAAAATAAAACTACCAAGAATTAATTTGATCTCATTTCTTTGCCTTTCATAAGTACGGAATCTGTGTGGAGCCCAAACTGCCTTTGGAGACACAGAAATCAGAAATTTGCTGATTTCCAGAATTGAAAATGGAATTGAGGGTGATTGTTTTAGGACGATTGGATGAAGGTAGGAGGGTTTCCCCTCATGGAATGTGCATTTCCCCACATTCCTGGTAAACAGGGCCTGAAGTGATGGGCTTTGATGGAGCTCTCAGCAGCTGGGCTGACCTTGCTGCCATCGCCAGAGAGAAATTCCCACCCCTAAGCCGCAGGGAGAGGGGCGACCTGTGGGAATGAGCCCAGCCAGGAAGGTGATCCCAGAACTGGAGCCAGGCTGGGAAAGCTGGAGGTGTTCACCTGGAGAAGAGAAGGCTCCAGGGAGAGCTCAGAGCCCCTGGCAGGGCCTAAAGGGGCTCCAGGAGAGCTGGAGAGGGACTGGGGACAAGGCCTGGAGGGACAGGACACAGGGAATGGCTTCCCACTGCCAGAGGGCAGGGATGGGTGGGATATTGGGATGGAATTCCTGGCTGGGAGGGTGGGGAGGCCCTGGCACTGCTGTGGCTGCCCCTGGATCCCTGGCAGTGCCCAAGGCCAGTTTGGATGAGGCTTGGATCACCTTGGGACAGTGGGAGGTGTCGCTGCCCATGGCAGGGGTGGCACTGGATGATCTTTGAAGGTCCCTTCCAACCCAACCCCTCCCGGGATTCTGGGATTCCCGTCACTTCCGCAGCCTGCTCACTTTTCCCGGCACCTCGGCGACGTCACATCCCTTGGAAGAAACCTCCACCAGCTCCAGGGATCGCACAGGGTTATTGATATCATGGCATTCCCCTAATCCCTGTCTCTGTATTGTCTGCAAACAGTAGGAGAACGGGAATTCAGCCTGGAGAGCCGGGAGTCACGGACACCTCGCCTTGGACGGGGGACAGGAACCAGCCACGCTCGTTAGGCCTCAAATTAGCAAAGTGCTGCCAAGGTAACGGCTCTCTCCACAATATTGTTGTCCTGACTAAACAACTCTCCCTAAGCCCCGTTGAAATAATCTGTTTTTTCACCTGCAGGAGTGAAACATTTGAGCCGACATTCCAAGACGGATCTGGTTAAGGCCATAAAAATTTTGCGGTAACCTATATATTATTTTTATGCATATGCTTAACGCGACGCGTTTTATGAATGTGCTAAAGCGCCATAAATCACCTAAAAACGTGGTGTAAAACACTCCAGGCTCTTAGCGGAGTATCAGATGCTCGCACGTATTCCATACATCCGTGGGCTTGTGCAGATGCGGGAGGGGTAGGGAGGTGTCATCTCCTGGGAATGGCAGAGAGATGGGAACGCGGCCGCTCTTCTGCGTGGGAGGTCAGGAGAGCAGGGCCCGGGGTCTGTGATGGATTCGCAGCCAAAACGAAGACAGGGAATGTGGAGGAACGGCGCAGCTCCAGCATTTACTGGGTGCAATCCCAACAACTGGAGTTTCACGGGAATTACGCTGCAGGAGAGAGGGATTCTATCTCTATTTATCTTCTATAAAGACAAAGGCACCGAAATTCCTGCTTTTGCAGGAGCCCAACAGGAGAAGTCCTAAGGAAAACTGAACCCCTCAGCTGAGGATCCAGAGTGGATGAGCTCCTGATTAACCTGCTGTTCCCAGTTCCTCTGGATTTATGGATCTGGGATTGGAGCACCATTCCACACCATCTCCTTCATTTTTTCAACACCGGCGAGTGTGGCCTAAGTTTAGATGCTTAAGTCAGGCTGGAAAACCAGCATCCAAAAAGCTTTGCAAGTCATGGGATTGGAAAAATTTACACGTTATGGGACTGGAAAAATTTGGAGGTGAAGGTGTTTCAGAATTTTTCAAATCCTGGACACTGTTCACCATCTCCAAGTCATGTTGGAAAATTGGCCTAAAAGAAATTTCCCTCTTTTACTGATTTTTTTTTTAATTAAATGTGGCCGTCACGATCCTTTTTGCTTGGTAACATTTACAAAATGTTAGAAATGGGTTAAAAAGGGGGACTTGTCGCAGGAATTTGGACAAAGATTTGATATCGTCGGTCTGCAGATTTGATAACGATTTGATATCGTTGGTCTGCAGATTTGATATCGATTTGATATCATTGGTCTGCAGATTTGCTATCCTGCTCCAGTGATCCTCAGTGAAGGACAGGGTGGGAATCTGGGAATGTTGAGGTTGTCCTGTGCAGGGCCAGAATTGGGCTCAGTGATCCTTGTGGCTCCCTTCTAACTCAGGGTATTCCGTGATTCGATATCCTAAAGCTTTAAATGGGTAAAAATCACCTGGATTTCAAAAAAAATGGTGCTCTGAGCAGAGAAGGGATAAACAAGTGAGTGTTTAATTTAAGGCTTTTACTGCTTTTTGAGCGACTGGCATCAGGGAGCTCTTCCTGAGGGAGCTGCTGGCCATTCCAGTCATCCAGGAACTCCCAATCCCTACACCCTGGATTTTTTAGGATAAGGCAGCTCCAAGAGAAGCATCAGATGGGTGAGGTGGCAGGAGAGCTGGAAGCTGGAAATGCCCCAGCGAGTTTCACATCCTGCCGGTGCTCCACCAAAACCAACACATTTCCCCAGAGCACTTCGCTCTCGTCGAGGTGAGGAAGTGTTTTCCGATGGAAAAATATTTCCATGTGACCAGATCTTATAAAAGGTCGATTCAGGCCCCAGTAAAATTAATTTGGGTTCTTTGAAAGTGGGACGTCCGCAGGGACCCGGTAATTTTTTATTTGTTTTAACAAATAATTTGTTTGTTTTCACTTGAGGAAAACTCCCGTTGACTTTGGCTGAGCTCGGGTTTCAGCCCTCAGAACAGAACAGTCAGAAAACTCCAAATTATGGAGTTAAACACGCTGGGAAAACGGCCCTGGAGAAACGGGGTGGATAATTATGGAGTGGGAGACCTTTTTTTTGGGGTTAGGAGTGAGAGGAAAAGGAGAGGCAGAAGGTGGCATAAAAGGTCTGGAGAGCAAACCCCGTTCCTTTGTTTTCGCCGAAATCCACGTCCACGCCTGTTCCCTGGGATTCAGTATCCCTACAATGGGATCTCTCATGGACCAATTCAGAATCAGCCTCAAATTCCTGCAAAACAAAAAATCCCAAACCCACAGGAGAGGCTCTGGAGCAGCAGGAGTGTGCAGTACAAGACAGAGTTTGTTGGTATCCAGGGATAAGCCCAGATCCTGGCTGTGCCAGGCAGTTTGGGATGTCTCCTGTCCGGATTTCGTGGAATTCATGGAATCCCCAACCTGGCGGGAGGGGGATCACCACAATGATTTGGAATTCTTGTCTCCCTGCTTGGCAAAACAGGCACCGGGGGCTTTCAAAACATGGGAGGGGAAAGGAATTAAAAGGGGGGAAAGGAAAAATAGGGAAATGCAGGACAAGGCAGCAGTGCCGGGATCAGACACTCGAGGCTGGGTTTGGGACACGGCTCGGAGATGGATTCGTGTTCTCAGACCAGGACACAGAGAGACAGGGGCTGTGGGATGTTGTGGGGGTGAAGAAGGGGAGGAAATCCCAAACTTTCCCCCTTTTCTGCCCTTCTCACCGAACTTTCGGCTCATCGGTCCCGAACTTCAATGAGAAAAAGCTCCCAGGAGATGCCGGTGGGAAAACCTTGAGGAGTTGCTGACAGCCCTTAGGGTGTTTCCAGGTTAAGCATCGTAGAAACAGGGAATATTCTGAGCTGGAAGGGATCCATCAGGACCATCGATCCAACTCCTGGCCCTGCACAGACACCCCAACGATCCCACCCTGGGCATCCCTGGGAGCGGTGTCCAAACGCTCCTGGAGCTCTGGCAGCCTTGGGAATGGGACCATTCCCTGGGGAGCCTGGGCAGTGCCCAGCACCCTCTGGGGGAGAACCTTTCCCTGATATCCAACCTGAACCTGCCCTGACAGGGCTGGTGACTCCACCACTTCCCTGGCATCCTGTTCCAACCCCTGTTCAGGGGAAATATTTTTTCCTGATATCCCATCAAAACCTCCCCTGGTGCAACTTGAGGCCTTTTCCTCTTCTCCTGCTCCTCATTCCGTGATCCAGAAACGGCCAGGGGGACTTAGCTACCCTCAAATTATAAATAAATATAAATAAAAACAGATAATTATTTCAATAAATCTAGATTGAAATGTCATCAAATAACATCCTAAAGGATCTTTGGCAGCTCAGTTGAAGCGTCTTCAGAAAACAAGATGAATTTGAACAGACGAGTTAAAAAAATCCAGCTCACATGGATTCCCACTTCCAAATTTGGGATATCTTCCTTTTGGTTCTGCTGGAAATATTTCAAGAAGAAAGTAGAACGTTTTCTTTGTTTCTCCCTCACAGTCCCAATTATTAGAATGGGATTAAAATATTGATAAAACCTCCCCTGGTGAGGGATAAGACTCTGGTGTTCTTTATGGAATTCGGACCAAAGCTCCCTTTTTACGCCTGCTGCCAAGAGCTGGAATGGTCACTTCCCACGGCTGCCGGAGTTGGAAAAGTCTGCCAAAAGCACGGAGATTCCCAAACTGCTACTGTCTTCCAGTGATCCATGAAAAAGCAGCTTCCAAATCCTTCCTCTAGGCAGACAAAAACATCAAACCGCTCAGAATCAGGAATGGCTTGAGGAAATTTAGTGATCCGCCACCCTAAAACCTCTCCCTAGACCTAAAGTCTGAGACATCAAAGTTTGGACTGGCCTCAAAGCTTCAATTTCCAATTCTTTTAAGTCCCATAGCTTTAATTTTTTAAGTTTGGGGGGTTTATATCTTTCTTTTCTCACTCGAAGTGCCCTCAAATGTGAATTACGTCCCGACCTGGAGCAGCAGAACAAATCCGAGCACATATTTCAGGTCACCCCTGCAAGTGGGTAACAACTTTTCATCACTTCTCCCTGTGTCCCATCGGAAGCGGGAATATTGCAGCCCGCTGGATTTTGTGCTGCTTTCCCTATGGAGCAGCTGGTTTGGATCCGGAGGTTGTGTAGCTGCGCTTGGGTTGGTGCTGAACCCGAATTATTTTGCCTCTCTGAGCTGGGCCGTTGTTGAGCCATAAATTTTCCTGCCGGAGGAATCATATCTGGAATTTTTAGGGAGACGGAAGGAGAGGAAGGTGGGGAGAGGAATGGGCTAGAGAGAGAAGGAAAAGGAAAAAGAAAAACAATATATCTGACACTATCTTATTTTTCAGTGCTTTTCTTTCTTCCTTTTTTTTTTCCCTGCACTGTTGAAAATAAAGGAAAAACAATTTTTTCCTTTAGCCAGCCCATGACAATCCAACGCAGTAAAAGCTTTGCAGGGTGATTAATCTGAACAATCTCAGTTTTCCATCTCAGCTACTTCCCGGTGTGTCACCGAGTGAGGTGGGAAAGGGAAGGATCCTTCCAGCGGGAGGAGCCCGGCAGGCCCTGTCCAAGGTTCTAGCCCAGCTTCCCACCATCGGCATTCCCTGATATCCTCACCCACATCCCAAATTTATGCTAAAGCCCCCTTGGGAGCAGCCTCAGGGGCACTGTGACTTCAAGCAATTACGGAGTCAGACATTCCAACCGACATGCAGGGAAAGAGGGAAGAGCGAGGAGGTGGAGACAGCTTTGAGTGGGTTTTTTCCCTGCCTTTCCAAGTGGTGTCTTTGGAATTGTCTGAATCCAGGGCAGATCTGCAGGGAACAGCATTTTGTTCCGAAAAGTGGGGAGTTCAACGTGGCTCTGGTGGGGCTCTCTGCCGGCTTCTTGCAGCTTCCAAAAGATCCTGGCTGGGTCCACGCCCCACCACGAGGACACGTGGAAAACCATTTGTGGCTGATATTCCTGTTCCGAGGAACATCTGTTGTGCAATTACAAACTTCAGGAGAAGGGCCATTGATGGGAGAATTAAGATTCCCAAGGTTTTTAGGGCACGTCGTTCCCCAGCTCCTCTCAAAACCCAGATTTTACCCATAACGTCCATAGCCGGGTTCCAGAACTTCCCCTGCATCGTGCTGGTCTTTCTGGGCAATTTACGAGGAGGGGAAGCAAAAAAATTTTAGCATTATTATTAACAACATTATTAATAACAATAATGATGATAATAATAATATTATTACTCCTGGGAGTGCCAAGTGTTGCTGGAAATAACAGATTTTGTTGGTGGCAACAACCACAACCAACTTTCTTTTCCATAGCCTGGGGAGAACCGAACTTGGCGCAGCCCCCGGACGACTTCACCGGGACCATTTTTCTGCTTGAAACAACGCCTTGCTTTGTGCATTCCTCGAGCCAGCCCAGAATTTAATCCGTGTTTCTTGAGAACTGAGTCACGCCAGGCTGTTGATCTGAACATTTATTAATGAAGGGTATTTCGTGGAAGGCTGAAGAAATCTGAGGCTGGAATGAGAGCCTCGGTGGTTTGTAGCTTGTCCTCAGAGATTATTTTCTTGCCCAAATATGTGACCTGGATATATTTGTAAAACAATTTATTTGTGGGACCACTTCTGTGCTAACAAACCGAACGGCGTCCACAGTGCTGGAATTTAATTTCCTTTATTAAGTAGTTGGAATAATCCACGACAAGAACTTTCAACTTTTAGTATTCTCCCGATTTAGAGATGATTTGAGGGTTTGAATATTCCTGGTACCTCAGGTTGTCCAGAGAGGTTGTGGAATCCCCAGGCCAGGTTGGACAGGGCTCGGAGCACTCTGGAATAGTGGAAGGCGCCCCTGCCCATGGCAGAGGGTGGGACTGGATGATCTTGGAGGTCCCTTCCGAGCCAAACCCTTCTGGGGGTCTCTACACCCTTACAGGACAAGGACAGAGAGGATGACGGATTTTCACATCCACGTCTCACATCATTTTTTAGGTGATATGATCCAAACCTTTCCCGAGATCAACCACTTGTAAAATGCAAAGTGGAGAAGAACCAGAGACAGGGAGACATGGAATGAGACTGGTCTGACCTTGGATGAACATCGTGAGCTTATTTGTGTCCAGTTCCCACATTTTCTATCCCTTTACACATCTTTCCTTGGCCTTTTATTTCCTGAGGTCCCTTTTCTTCTGCTCTCAAGACGATGCTGGCTTCAGGCTGTCCCCAAGTCATCCCTTTTTTTCCCTTGGCCAGAGCACGAATCCCGGATGAAATTCCTCGGTTGGTACTGGCGGTGTCATTTCCTCTCCGAGGATGTGGAGCACTCCATGACCTCACCATGAGCAGGAACAGCTTTGGGGCAGGATTTACACAAGCAAACCTCTCAGAGTGCCAAGGGGTATTAATGGTAAGGGGAAAGGGCCAAAGCTTTCCGAGATTTTCCCCTTTTATTCCATCTCTTGGGGATGTTCTGGTATCCAGGCAGTGGAACAAGTGGGAGATGTTCAAATCTCGATGCTGCAAAGTCATCTTCCCAAAATCATCTCCCTTTTGCCACAGTGCGAGAAGGAGAAAATTCCCATTTTACAGAGTGGTGTTTAAGATTTTGGCTTATTGGAGGCTGGAGGAAATGAGCAGAAATCTGTGAAGGTCAAAAATAATTTAAGTCTCAAACCCTCCCTGTGTCCGTCTCTTCCAAATGGCTGCAGGTTGTTGCTTTTCCTCAATTAAAAATCCACAATCTTTATTTTTCTTTGTGTTTCGCTTTAATTTTCTTTTGGTGTAAATTGAGTGGGTCTGGATTAAAAGCAAAAAGAAATTAAAGTCTTTATTTCGTGTGCTTTGGGAAAGCCTCCTCCAGAGGCAGGACTGAACACTGCCTTTTTGTCTCCCTGATTTTTTGTGCCAGAGGAAAATCAGCGGGAAGTGTTGTTAAATGGTTCGGAGATGGCTCCAGAAAAATCTCACTCCCCAAATACTTGGAGGCAACATCTCCAGGGGTTGGGAGTTCCCAGGTGTTTTTAAAACCTCCACGATCCTGATCCCCCCAAGAGTCAAACCCAACAGAATGCCTGGCTGTAATGACAGACACGGTAATTAAACACATTCCGCACCGGGAATGCGTCTGCTGTCGTCTGCAAGGAAGGAGAGCGATCCCATGGTTCACGGATTTCATGGAAAGCCAAATGACGTCAGGCTTCTGAAGAAGTCGCCCGTGAAGAAATGCAGAGAAGCCAAACTCTGTTCTTCCCCCCGCTGAAGGGTGGTTTGGAACCATGGGATGTCCGATGTCGGGGATTCCGGAGTTTCCTCCAGGCTCTCCCTGACCATCCTGGTTTTCTGGCTCTGCTCCCCAGTGCAAGGAATGAAGCAGGACCTGCAGGGTGGCTGTGAATTACCCTGGGGAAAATCCATGGGTGACCTGGTGTGGTGAGAGGTGTCGCTGCCCATGGTTGGGGGTGGAACTGGATGATCTTTAAGGTCCTGGTGGGGGGTGGAACTGGATGATCTTTAAGGTCCCTTCCGACCCAAACCATTCCCTGATTCCATGATTCCAAGATTCCATGATTAACTGCCTGGTTTCTCTTTGCTCCAACCTTTGGAGTATCCTGGTTGAGGAAGTGCCTCCATTAGGACTCTGGAGTATTGAAGGACTCAGCTTTTGCAGAAGCTTCTGCCTGAGGATATTTCATTTTAATCAGGATTATTGGCAAACAAAAACGATGATAAACAAACTGCAGCTCTTCCCTTCCTCATTTTATTACCCACCTTGGACCCACGGCATAAGAGGAACTCCTTTACGAAGTGCAGGTTATTTAATTTTCTCCTTTCTCCATGATTTCTTACGAATGTGAGATTGGAGTTTTGCTCTTTCCAACCACATAGACAATGTGTCTTTAATAATTATTTCTTCTTTAGTTGTCTCAAAGTTATCTCAAAGTGAAGTTTTTTAAGTGCTCGGAACCAGAGCCAAGTGAGGCATCCCTTAAGGGGGAATGGCTTTAAACTGACAGAGATCAGGGTTAGGTGGGATATTGGGAAGGAATTCCTGGCTGGGAGGGTGGGAAGGCCCTGGCACAGATTCCCAGAGAAGCTGTGGCTGCCCCTGGATCCCTGGAAGTGTCCAAGGCCAGGCTGGACAGGGCTTGGAGCAGCCTGGGACAGTGGGAGGTGTCCCTGCCCATGGCAGGGATGGGACTGGATGGGCTTTGAGGTCCCTTCCAACCCAAACCATTCCATGATTCCATGTATTATTTTTATTTTAACCTTCTTGGGAATTCACAAGGATGTTCCACAAAACCTGATGCTCACTAAGGCTTGAGGATTCCCTTCTCTAAATCCTATGTATGATTTTAATTTAATTTAACTTAATTTATTTTAATTTAATTTAATTTAGTATTTTTTTTTCTGTTTTACCTCACGTTCGTGTGAGCTAAAGTGGCAAACGAGACCCAAAACTTCCGTGAAGTTCCCAATTTAACCAAAAAAAGAGAAAAAAGTTCTTGCCAAGCTTATGAATTCCCACATTCTGCACAACCTGGTGCCCCAAATCTTCGTGAGATTTCACATTTTGCTTAACAACTCCTTTAGGCATGAGGCAAAAATTAATTGGCCTCTGCAGGTTAATTAATTTGTGCATCACGATGAGAGGTTCGTTTGCTGGGCTGAGGAGATCTGGTGAATCAAAGAGCTGCTTCTTGGTCTCTTCTGTCTTCCTGAAATTATTTCACAGCTTGGCATGGCATCAGCAGCCACCATTCCTGCCGGAGGTCTGGGAACTGGACAAGTGACCTCTGGAATTAAACCCAGCAATTCCCTGCACGACCCAACTCAGGTTAAACAGGAGTGGAAATCTGATGTGGTTTCTGCCCAAAAAAAGCCCTGAGGACACAAAGTTGCAGTTGTTTCTTCACCTGAGGGCAGATGAACAAACAATTATTGGAATAAAATGGCCCACAAGCCAAAGCGCGGTGACGAATTCCAGTTTGGAGGGCAAGGGAATAACAATTTTCAGGTCTGATAACGCTGCCAGCGGCACTTGGGCTGAGGATGATTCACCCGGGGATCCTCGAAAAAACTTGGGAAGGCTTCACTGGGCGCACAAAAACTCGGGAAGATGCTTTAAGAGCGCATCAAGCTGAGCTCGAGCTCCCCAGGCAGGACTGGAAGGAGCACAAGTTCTCTGAGCATCACAAGAAAGAGGCGTAGGACACATTTTCCAAGGAGATTCCAGAAGGGAAAATGAGGAAAAGCAACAAGGTTTTCTTTTGCCACGTTTCAGGGATGAAAGCGGAGGAGCACAAGCGCTTTCTCTGTGCTCAGGAGACGAAGAACAGCTCCGCTGCCACGAGAGAACCAGCAATTAACGGGCTCAGAGGGTTTTCTGTAAGCATTAAAGGTTTAAGTGCTTCGTGTTTGGAGGGCTTGTTATTCCTGGATATTCCTCCCAAACCCGTTGAGAGACGCGAAGCAAATCCCTGGAAAGTTTCCCTTGGAGTTTCTTCAGGCGGAGGCAAAGCTCGTTGTGCGTCTGCTCGGCTTCGGTATCCCGGAGGATCCCGCGCCGTAGGAAAGGTGACTGCCTTCCATCAGCCCCCGGGGTTTGTTTAAGGTTTGGGACGGACACGCCCGTCCCAGCTCGGTTTTTATTCCTCTCTCCCTCCCCGCCGCGCCCGCCTCGCGTTACACCGCCCATAAGGGGCCGACGTTCCTCTCCGAGGGAAGGTTTTTAAGGATCTACAGAATCTTTGCGTTCTGCCCCGTTCTCCGGTGACGCTCATCAGGCTTGTCTGAGTCTCTTAGGGCCGGAGAGTTATGCAAGAAAACCCCAAAATGTGTCAGCCTGAGCCCACCCAAAAAGTGAGGGCGGGTATTTCTCTCTCCCAGACTGGAGGCGAAGCGAAAGCCGCTCCACCGGAGTGAATTCCAGCCTAATTTGGTGGCACAGGATTACGAAAAAGCAGAGAACCGAGCCTGGAGCTCCAAAATGAAGGCCGTAAACACGGCTACGGGAACAAGAACTGCATTTTCCGGACGAAACGAATCAGTCAGGCCTGAAAAGGCAAAGCCCTCCGTTCCATGTCCCGGCAGAGGGTTCTACAATGATCCATGGAACTCGCCTTGGCCTCCAGCGCCGAGTTCTGTGCCTTCATCTGTCCCACGACCACATCCCTGCTCCCTGCTGCGACGGAACGGAGCTCAGGGCTATTCCTTCCCTCGTTTTTATTCGAGGGTGTCTTGGGATGACTTTATGCTGTGTATCCCCTATCGCCTGCTCTATGCCCAGACATGATTCCTGTGCCTTTCTGTATCTTTTAAACTGGGTGCAAGGGAAAGGGAAAAAAAAGAGAGCCAGAGGAACTTTGCAAAAACAGGTTTGCTCCAAGGACATTCACTCCCCTGCGTTCCTGCTGCTGCAGAGCAGAGGAAAGCACCTTCCGTGCCTTTTTCCCCGGCTCTTGGTTTTCTTTCTCGGAGAGAGTTAAACTCCTTTGTTTCCCTGGCACTTCGGATTTTTCCTTCTTCTCTTCTGGACTGTTCAGAACCCCAGAACATCAGAACCTCACTGGGAGGCCTCACCCCTCGGCCCGGAGGGGCCCGAGCCGACCCAGCTCCGGAGAGGAGAGAGAGAGAGAGACCGCACTCCCGGAAAGGACTCTAAAATATTCCCAGGTTTTCTCTCCACAGCGAGAGGTTTTATTATTTAGTTTTTTTTTTTTTTTTCCTGTGGGTTTGTTAAATAAATAGGTTTTTTTTTCCTCCTTTCACTTTCCTTCGAGGAATTTTTTCCCGACCCTGGTGGGGGAGGGGTGGTTGTAACCTGCCGCTCGTGGAGGGGACGTTCCTCCCAGAGCGTTTCCTCTGAAAATTTGTCTCAAACCAGGACAGAGGGAAACGAGAACCCGCAGCTCACGGAGCGCGATCGGAGCGCCAGGGCCCCAGCTCACGCCTCGGCCCGGGCCAATCTCACGTTTTTGGCCCGGCCTAGGTGAGCAGCTCGGTGAATTCCAGAGGAAGGGCTGGTTGTTTGCATTTCAAAGGTTCATAAATGTGTTTATCGGGGTTGATTTGGGGGTTGTGTTTATGTGTTGTTATTGTTAAGTTGTTTATTATATGATCCCTCCCTCCTTCCTCACGGGATTTCTGACTCATTCAGGACTGAATTAGATGGAGTCGGGTAATGAAGATTTCTGTTAATAAAACCAACATTTTGGACGTCTTTTTTTTTAGCACAATTAAAAAGCAGACAGAGTTTAAAATATGGAAAGAAAAGAGAAAATAATTTAATATTGCACCTGTGGAGAAGTTGGATTTTGCCCATTTATGAGGATGGATTTTACCCACATTTATTGGCAGAATTCCATGTTGGTGCACGACTTCAAACCTTTCTTTTCTTCCCAAAGCTGAATTCCTGCAGAAGATCTTGGATTTACTCCGAGAACTCTTTGAGATGTTGAAGTTGAGCAGAGATTTACTTGAAACAGTGCTGAAAAATGACAAAACTTGTGAAAAACCAATGTGCAAGAATCAGACCGGTCTCACCTAAATTCAAATTGCCCAACTTGTGTCAGAATTTCTCTTCAGTCGAAGGAGAGAGACGCAGACCTCTGGCTGAATCGGGACATGTATCCCTCACCCCATATTTGGAAAAGCCACCAGATTCCTAATTTAGGCAAAATCATTCAAGATAGGTTAATTCAGGTCACGGGGCCTCAACCCAACCCCCAAACTCCATGGAAACGTGAGTGTCCTGTTTCCTTTTGCCTGCTCCCCATTATGTAATTCCGCATCCTCGTTTGCCCCGGGAACAATAAAAATATTAAAATTAATATTAAAATGTTATTAATCTTAAAATGTTGCGATAAATGGAATAAATATTATTTATTTATGTGATAAATGTTGTGATATAGATCTTAAAATATCTGCCAATGTGAACACTTCCTGCTTCAGAGCAGATTTTCGGTGTCTCACCGTGACAGGAACATGGAAAACGTGCTGCACGTGAAGGAAATCGTGGATGTTGTTCGGTCTCGTGTTGATGAGGTTGGTGTTTATCCTCAGAAACGCCCTGGAAGTAGCTCAGGTGAGTGCTCACCTCGTCCATGCCCAGCACAAACCATACCGGAATCTTTTGGGCTGGGAAAGACCTTCAGGATCATCAAATCCAACCATCAGCCACCACCACCGCGGTCACCACTAATCCATGTCCCCAAGTGCCACATCCACGCATTTCTGAACGTTTCCAGGGATGGGGACTCCACCACTGCAGGGCTGGGCAACCCTTTCCATGAAGAAATATTCCTCAGTGTCCAACCTAAACATGGCCTGGTGCAATTGAAGGCCATTTCCTCTCCTCCTGTCCCACGTTCTCTGGAAAAAGAGCCCGACCTGCAGCTCCACCCTCCTGTCAGGGACTTGTACAGAGCCACAAGGGCCCCCCTGAGCCTCCTTTGCTCCAGCCTGAGCCCCTTTCCCAGCTCCCTCAGGAATTCTCCAGCCCCTTCCCCAGCTCCGTTCCCTTCCCTGGACACGCTCCAGCCCCTCAACGTCCTTCTGGTGATGAGGGGCCCAAACTGATCCCAGGATTTGAGGTGTGGCCTCAGCACTGCCCAGCACGGGGGAACAATCGCTTCCCTTCTCCTGCTGCTTCTGAGAGAAACCGGGATGCCCTTGGCATTTTTGGCCACCTGGGCACACCTGGGCTCACGTTGAGTCTCTGTTGACCAACCCCCCTTCCCAGCTCCTTTCCCACTGGGCATTTTTCCAGCCCCTTTCCCGTAGCCTGTGGTGATGCTGTCGCAAAATTAAAAGGTGGATCTTAATTCCTCACTCTGTGCTAACACATCCCTGGATCCCAGGCCTGCTCTAACATCTCTCATCTGCTGGAAAAAAATAGATTTTCACCCAGACAGAGCCGTGAGCAGGTTTGTGGTGCTTGGCACTTGTCCTGACATGTCCCTTGCTGCCACAGCCACAGGGGATGAGTGACATAAAAGCCATTTTTGCCAGGTTTTCACTCCTCCCATCCTCTGGAAGCTATTCTTGGATGGGTCAAGTAGAGCCAAGATTCAGCTCTTCTGCACCAGCAAACTCATGGAAAAAAGGCTCGATTGTATCAGAGGCAACTTTATCTCCCAAAAACGTCGGATCCCCTGCAAGAGGCAACCCCTGGAATTCTGGTGTGTGCGGCGGGGAGTTTGGTTTAGCATAAACTTACAGGGAAGAGGGGGCTGCTGGATTTACGGGAGCTTCCTTTCCCCTGAAAGGGATTCTGTTTAAAACGCTGAGCAATCCATTGCACAGCAGCTCCTGGGGGCTATTTCGGGAACAGAATCATTGGCTCCGTGGAATTTTTTCCAGGCTGAGAAACCATCACCTTCTTTCAGCTCCACAGAAACAACAGTGCCTTTAACGGAGACGTTTTCTTCACCGAAACAGCCAAGAGATAATGCCAGGGAAAAAGTCCGTGGAAAAATAGATCTTCCTTCATAGGGACATGGTGGGACTTTTGGGGATCCTCCTGTGCAGGGAGGGAGGCCCCAACTCAAATCCTGGGATCAGTTTGGGCCCCTCATGACCAGAAGGACATTGAGGGGCTGGAGAGTGTCCAGGGAAGGGAACGGAGCTGGGGAAGGGGCTGGAGAACTCCTGAGGGAGCTGGGAAAGGGGCTCAGCCGGGAGCAAAGGAGGCTCAGGGGGGCCCTTGTGGCTCTGCACAAGTCCCTGACAGGAGGGGGCAGCCGGGGGGGGGCGGGCTCCGCTCCCAGGGAACAGGGACAGGAGGAGAGGGAACGGCCTCAGGCTGGGCCAGGGGAAATTCAGGTTGGGCATTAGGAAATATTTCTTCATGAGAAGGACTGCCCAGCCCTGGCACAGCTGCCCAGGGCAGGGGTGGATTCTCCATCCCTGGAAGGATTTAAAAGCCATTTAGATGTGGCACTTGGGGACATGGTCGGTGGTGGCTTTGGCAGTGCTGGGGAATGGTTGGACTTGATGATCTTAAAGTTATTTTCTACCCCAAATGATTCTGTGACTTTACTCACATTTGGTGGCATATATAGAATGTGCAAATATTTGAGAGAATTAAGATTTTAAATTTTAATATTAGAGATTCAACCTACGAGCTGGATAATCTCGGTCAAGTCATTGACTCCTCATCCTGACCAGGTGCGTTTTAACTAATTTAACTGAGGTGATCGCTGGGGAGAAGAACAAATCTGTACCCAAATTAGTTTTCAAAGTCTTAATTTTAAACTCTCGCAATCAGCAGTGATCAGTCCTTGTCTTCAGTTCCTTTGAAACCTCTCAGCCTGGGATCACATTGTAATTTAGTCAGTCCTAATGACTAAAACCTTGAATCTGCTCCCAGATTCAGAAGAGCAGATTCCCGGACTTAAATCTCCACGGGCACCTTGATTTGGTGGTTTTTTCATGGAGCTGAGATTTCCAGGGTATTTTTCACACCTCCACCAGAGAGCTGTTGTCCTGTTCCACTACAGAAGAGGAAAACAGGGGAGGGTTCTTTTGATCGATTTCTCTGACGAAAAAAACAAGCCCGAATCCGGCACTGTTATATCTGAGAGCCATTTATTGAAATTAAATGAAAGAGACAAACCCAAAGGCAAACAAACAAACAAAAGAAAACCAACTAAGTGTTCTTACAAAAGGGAAGGGGGGAGGAAAAACAAGGGAGCAGAGAGAGAGAGACAGGGGACAGCGTTCCCACCGAACCCCGGCTCTGTGTTCGGCACACGGAGCTGTCGCCAACTAAGCCGTGTCTTTGTGTGGCTTCCCTGGCGATGTTTCAGGTGGCGGCGGTGGCGTGTCCCCGATGAGGCTCCGGCTGCGGGAAGCGG